>JAQHUG010000049.1:6706554-6808217 GCA_028555095.1 Dicrostonyx torquatus
CCTCAGACAAAGGCTGGAGTGAGCTCCTCTATGCCCATGCCATCAGGATCAGCTCTCCCCTGCCAGTGTTGTTATTGGCTGGGGGCAGGGGTCAAAGTACTCCCATGAGGAGTAACCAGCTCTCTTGCTACAACGTCCAGGGAGTGTGTTGTAAATAGGGTGCGGCCTGGCTGTTCCCAGCACCTGAGAGGAACGAGGGCCCTTTTTTTCCTTCCCACCTGGCTCTAGGCCGCCAGCTAGCTTATGCCCGAAATAACCACACAACAATTATATTAATTTAACTTCTGCCTGGCCCATTATCACTAGCCTCTTCCAGGCTAACTCTCACATCTTATTTCAACCCATTATTTATAGGCTGAAAGTCACCATGAGGTAGTGGGCTTACCGGGAAGATTCAGCGTGTCTGACCCTGGGGGCTTCATGGTGGCTCTCTTCCTGACTCAGTCTTCTTCCCAGCATACTGTTCTCTTTTCCCCGCCTATCTAAGTCCTGCCCTATCAAAAGGCCTAGGCATCTTTCTTTATTAACCAACGAGTGTAACACAAAATATAGAAGAACCCTCCTACACCAGGAGTGGCAAGAGCAGCTATCCAAAGTTAGTGAAGGGCGGGGCTCGCTCAGCATGACCCCCTGATTCCATCATACATGGTTCCCATGGCCCTGTGATGTGACACAGCCTACAGACAGATATCAACACAGACCCCAACTACAGCAGGACTACATACCTAGACATGGCCTTGGCAGCAGTTTGATCATGGCCAGCATCCTGGCTCCAGGACGAAGCACAGGCCATTCAAATCAGGATTGCTCTGGTGGTGGTATGGCTTATGGACAAGAACAAAGTCACAGGTTGTGGCCCTGTCCCAGGCTTCAGTGTAACCTTTGGTGGCAACGAGACCCTGCCTGCAATGGGACAATGTTGATATTACTTCTTAAAGGTTGTAGAAACTGAATGTTTTTAGTTCAGATGAAAAGTTATTTGCTCCTGGGTTCTCTATGTGTTTATTTTTTTTTCCTATGTATATTTGGATAGGAATGAAGTGGCGAGTGGGGGACAGGAGGCAGATAGATACAGGCAATTCAATTTTATCTGTTAAGGTTTAAGATAGTCCCAGTAGAGTAAAGTTTTAATTTATAAGGGGAATTAGGCATAAAGCAACACTTGGAGCATAAGATTACGGAAGATTGAGAATCGCTGTTAGTGTTAACATGTTTATTTTGTAGTCTCCAGCAAGTGATTTAGTATTTGCAGAATTCAAACTGTTTCTTAATACTTTGAAGTGATGGAAGAGAATTGTGTGTTGCCAGAATGGTTACATAGCAAGTAAACTGTGTAACAGTTCATTTAAGAGCAGTGATATATATTTAGTAATTTGTATTACTAAATTATGGTAAAACAGTTCTGAATTTGTCATAAGGTGCTTGAACTGTCCTTATCAATGTCGAAAGTTTTTCATATACATTTGGATTCTGTGAGTGTAAAATTAAAATAACCCTAATGTTAAAGGCATTTAGGTATTTAGTATTGACATTTTGTAAAACAGTAGATATGAGGGGCATTGTTTACTACCTATCAGTTGTGCTTTATAATGCTGAATTTCAATCAAAACAGGAGCTAAGAGTCCATCATAAATTATAATAGTTCTTTGATGTTTTATATTTGCTTGTATTTGCTTTACAGAGCCCTGAATATAACATATATTCTGAAACCACAAAAATCAAATTAAAAGTTTTAAAGTTATATGTTTACATTAATATTCAAATGTATAATATAAACATGTATGCATATTAAACTAATTACACAAAATCTATGTACATTATCATTAGAACAATACAACAGGGAGCCCTTACTACTGTCAACGGGCTAGTTTTCTGCTCCATATGGTCATTATATTTGAGATAATTTTGTATTACTTGTAATAGGTTACAGGCTAGTTACCAGGAGTACTTGCATTTGTGTATGGTGAAAATAAGGCTTAAGAATGTTAAATGAAACTTTAAAACATTCTTTCTCTACCTCTCTTTCTTTTCCATAGTGAAGACTTGATCAGATAGTTCCTAAAGTGAATTTTAGATGTGAAATTATATTCACAATTTTTTCAATGAATTCTCAATTGTACTTATCCTGCCCCATCTTAAGGAAGAAGGGGGAGGGCGGTGGGTAGTGGGGGAGCGGTGGGCCTGGGACAAGGGGAGTAAATGTAAATTTTTCTTTTAACAATAAAAAACATAAAAAAATTAAAAAAAGAAATTTGGGAAAGGTATCAAAATTTTTAAATCACTTCATTTCACGGGCAAACTCTAGAAATGTCAAAAAATATTATAATCAATATTAAATCTTATAATCAGTTATAAAATGTGTTAAGAATGTCAACAAATATTTCACATTAAATCACTTTGCTTAAAATGTTTTCAAAGATATTGGATAATTAAGCAGCATAATAACAAACATGCTCAGAGTCTGAAAGAAAAAAATACAGTTTACACGTTTTCTATGCTTCCCAGCATCTTGTAAATGGTGTGACATTGTTGGTCAGTGGATGAACCAATAAGTCACTGGATGAACTAATAAATGAATGATTTGATAAAACGATTTAAAAGTATATTGTTTCATTCAACTGTCTGGAGAATTAAGTTCAATAATGGTTTTGATTTACTTGTCCGCAAAGGTTCAGCTTTATCACTTGGTGAAGTTGGATATTTGTGCAAATTTAAGTACTAATCTCAAAGGAATATTTATCATAGTAATTGACCTTTGTTTCTTTAATAAACCTTTGAACTCAAATATGATATACAAGGTCACTTGAATTTCATCTATTCTTGTAATAATTAATCTCCATTGTAAATTTGAGTGGAATTGGCATCTCCAATGGGACACACTTTCAAATATGTGTTTGAGAAATTTTGCAGGGAGAATTTACTAAGAACTGAAGAGGTTCTCTGAATATGGGTGGCACAGTGTGAACTGGAGCCTCAGATAAGGAAAGAGAAAGAAGGAAATGAAGCAATCATCAGCTTTCATCCTAACTGTGGTTTCCTTGTGACTCCACATCTCCATGCCCCATCACCTTGCCTTCCCTACCAGGATGGACTACATTCCTCTGAACTTTGAGTTAAAATAAATGCTTCCTGGTCCCAGGGAGATTAGTCAGCATTTAAAAGCACCTGCTGAGTTTGCAGAGGACCTGCACTTGTTTCCCATTGCCCATGTGGTACCTAACACATCTATAACTACAGTGCTAGGGGAAGAGACTTCTCATCAGCATATACATGCACATGGTACATATAAATCCATGTAGGCAAACATAAATACAATAAAATGGAACAAAACAAAACGAAAAACCTAACACTTGTTTTTCAATCTTCTCTCTTTGTCAGTATTTCATTAGAGTGAGGAGTACAGTCACCTTATGTAACAGCACATAATTATGTAACTTTTTGCATTATCTTTTCAGCATAATCCAAGGGAAGGTTCTTTAATGTGGAAGTACTATATGAAAACTAAGGAATGGAACATAACATAAATAGTAGGATTTGTATGTGAATACTGTCAGGTAACTTTTATTCCCCACTCCAAATAATGCTAGTCACAATTTTTACCACCATGGAACATATGTCCAAGCTGAGGGAAAATAAAAAATAAAAAACACAAGCAATTTTGTATAACATGAGGGTCCTGCTCGTTGGGGTTTCTGTCCTGTCCAGTACCCCGCAGCTGGCAAGCCCCAAAGAAAATCACTCAGACAGTCTACATTAGGTTATAAACTGATTGGCCCATTAGCTCAGTCTTCTTACTAGCTCTTATAACTTACATTAACCCATTGTTCTTATCTATGTTAGCCACATGGCCGGTACCATTTCTCTGCTGGGACAGGGACACATGCTGCTTCTTCGGTGGATTGTGCAGGAATAAGGAAAGAGCTTCCTTCTTCCCATCCGTTCTCATTACCCTGCCTCTACTTCTTGTCTGGTTGACCCGCCTATACTTCCTGCCTGGCCAATCAGCATTTATTTAAAACATGATTGACAGAATACAGACAATTCTCCTGCACCAATTTTGCAATGATGTAGAGAAAATCATTTGTGTTTGAAATAATATAAATTTTAAGATGAACCTAGAAATGTAGATTCAGTGGTAGTACACTTTCAAAACAAGACTAGACTCTGGGCTAGCACATGAGTATAAGAATGCATATTTCATCAGTCAGGGCAGTAAAGGTGTTTAAGATGGGGTCTGCCAAATAAGTAGGAAATAAGTATGGAGGAAAAGAACATTATTATGCAGAGACAGCAACATGTATGAGAGCTCCAGGGTTGGAACAGAAAATGTGCTTTACATACTGTGAAGTATCAGGGGATTAGAGACAGCAGTTGTGAAAGTACCTGGAGCTGAAGATAGTCAGGCTAGTGAGGTTAGACCACACCCTGCTTGACTATGTTCCCAGATCTCAGTGTTATCGAAAGCCACATGCCCAGCCTGTCTTCCCAGATCTCACAGTGTTATCTCACACTACATGTCCAGCTTGTGTTCCCAGATCTCACAGTGTTATCCCACGCCACATGCCCAGCCTGTGTTCCCAGATTTCAGTGTTATCACATGCCACATGCCCAGCCTGTGTTCTCAAATCTCAATGTTATTGAAGGCCACATGTCCAACCTGTGTTCCCAGATCTCAGTGTTATCACATGCCACGTGTCCAGCTTGTGTTCCCAGATCTGACAGTGTTATCACACGCCACATGCCCAACCTGTGTTCCCAGATCTCAGTGTTATCACATGCCACGTGCCCAGCCTGTGTTCCCAGATCTCAGTGTTATCACATGCCACGTGCCCAGCCTGTGTTCCCAGATCTCAGTGTTATCACACGCCACATGCCCAACCTGTGTTCCCAGATCTGACAGTGTTATCACATGCCACATGCCCAGCCTGTGTTCCCAGATCTCAGTGTTATCACATGCCACGTGCCCAGCCTGTGTTCCCAGATCTCACAGTGTTATCTCACGCTACACGTCCAGCTTGTGTTCCCAGATCTCATTGTTATCTGTCACATGCACTTGAACAAACCATTTCTCTGCCTCTAACCTACAAATGTGAACATGCACAGCCTACAGCTTCTATGTTTTGAATTAATTTCCTCATTTTCTTGTTTCTGAATTTATGTGCTTCAATCATTACTTTGAAGCTTTTCATCATCTAAGTTCTTATTGCTATCAAATTTCCTCTAAATCTGTTTTAACTCCACACCATGAATATGGATATGCTTTGTTTCCATTTCATTTTATGTGAAATGCTTCGTACTTTCCCTTTGAACCATGTAATTCAGAAGGACTTTGCTTAGTACTCAAATATTTTGGAGTTTTTCTTTATTTACAATAGATTTCTGAGAGAATTCTGGTTTAGCAATCTTATGCATATTTGAAATTTACTGATTTTTATTTTATGGATAGCTTAAAGAAATGTGTAGTGTGCATTCTCTTCGGCAGTTCCAGAATGTGATCTAGAAAAGTCCCTAAGTCTCTGCGTGTATATGTGTTTGAGTGTGTCTGTTTCTGGATTTCTGTGCCTCCTTCTCCGCCCACCTTTGGGTCATTCACTTTGAATTCACTTGTTTTCAATTGCATAAATTTATGATTTTATGTCTTTCTGGTTATCAATTATTTTAACATTATAAAGATAAACTCTCATTGTCTTAGCTACTGCTCTATGGCTGTGAATAAATACTATGACTATGACAACTCTTTTAAAAGAGAGCATTTAACTGTAAAAGCATAGATTTACATTTGCTACAGTTAGAGAGGGTTAGTCCAAGTTCATCTCATGGCAACAAGCAGACAGACATGACACTGGAGCAGTAGCTAAAAGGTTTACTTCCTGACTCACAGACAAAAGGGGAGAGAGACAGAGAGAAGGAGCAGACCTGGTACAGGCATTTGAAACCTCAGAATCTACCCACTCTGACACATTTCCTCCCACAAAGTCACACCTATTTCTAAAAGGTCACAATTCCTAGTCCTTCTAATCCAGAAGCATTCTCTCTCCTTGGTGACTAAATATTCAAATATATTAGCCAATGGGAGTCATTTTCACTCAAGCCACCACACTCTCAGTTTCTACTCTTCATAAGCACCTTCATGCAGCATTTAGCTATTTTACATATTTTTGTTGCCTTATATTCCTCTTATGTTCTGAATATTTTAAATATCACTTTTATGTATGTGAGTGATCTGTTGTATATATTTCAGTGGACAACATGACAGCCTGGTGCCTGTAGAGACCAGAAGCGGATGTGGATTGCACTGGAGCTAGATTTGTAGATATTTGTGAGCCACCAAATAGGCATTGGGAATCTCTGGACAAACAAGCAGTGCTCTTAAGCCTAAGCCACCTGTTAAACATTGTATTCAGTGTTTTCTGGTTGTTTTGCCTTTATTCAATTATTTTTAGAATTAGAATTTTAATTTAATGACATTTAGACATATCTTATATCTCTTGTTGTAGTATTTAGAATGAGAATTTTCATCTCTGGCTTTTCAAAGTCTAATTACAGACATGCCATTATCTCTTTAATTTTTGTTTGCTTGATTTTTGGTTTTTAGTTTTTCGAGACAGGGTTTCTCTGTAGCTTTGGACAGGCTTTGGAGCCTGTCCTGGAACTAGCTCTTGTGGACCAGGCTGGCCTCGAACTCACAGAGATCAGCCTGCCTCTGTTCCTGAGTGCTGGGATTAAAGGCCTGTGCCACCATTGCCTGGCTCCATGTTGTTATTTCTTTAAAGGATATGCAGGAAATGGGTTACACCATAATTTTATTTAACTCAAGTTTTGGGTTTCTTTGTGATGCTGTTGTTTGCATATATTTTATATGCATGTCTGTTACAAACTACAATATACACTAATGTTTTTCTTTGCATTACAGGGTTGGAATATTTTTTATTTGTAAAAACAAAGCAAAATGGGTTGTAAGGAAAATCTGATAAAATATATTATGTTTTCTGTAATGTTAAGTGTTTCTAGAGTTCCTCATTATGGATCTGTGTTTCTACGTGTATTTCCTTCAGCATGAAGTCTTTAGTATTAGTTTTAGTTAAGCTGCACTGTAGAGAAAGTCTCTTAGCATTCACTTATCCAAAAATGTTTTATTTTTCTTTAATTTTTAAGAGGTTTACTAAATTGTATGTGTATATCCCATTTTAGCTATTCAAATATGTCATCACTGTCTCTTGTCTACAACCTAAAAAATCTTTTATTTTTGAGAACGCCATGCAAATGTATGATGGAATATAATTATCTCTACTTCTCTTTCCCCGTTCCAAATTCCCTTATGTCCCTCTCCCCAAAGCCTCCCCCAATTTATGTCTTTTTATTTTATGGTGATGCACATGTAGTATATTTAGTTCCACACTGAGTGTTTGACTTCCCTTATGGAAGTGATGTGGACATTGCATATTTCCTGGAGAAGGAGGATCATTCTCTTTTGAGTTTGTAGTTCCTGGTAGGTTTCCAGTATGCCAATAGAGAGCTACAGTCATTTTTTGAAGACATCCATTCTCGTTTTGTGGACCTGTAATGTCATGGTTTAGCATTCTATATTTTATTTTGTATGTGTGACTATGAAGATGTCTGATGCTGTTTCTGCTTTGTTTACACCACTTGGAATCCAGGGTTTTGTGAATCTGTATGTTAATATTTATGACTAGCTTGGGGCATTTGCCGCCACTATTTTCTCAGTATTCATTCACCATTCCCAAAGCACTTACTCTCTTATTTGTAGGATTTTTTCTAGTGTTTATATAAAGCACACATTTTTCACTTCTTTCATTGTCTTTAATGTTTCTCAATAACTTCTTCTGTTATTCCCTCCCCCTTGTCTATCTGCTATTATGCAGATTTTTCTTTCCAGTCACTGGAAAGTTTAATTCCAGATATTTTCTTTTATCTTTTTAAAGCAATTTCCCCTTTCTGCTGGGGCTCTATGTCACTCATTCATTTATCCATATAAACATTATGACCATACTTTTCATTAAGTCTTTGAATTACTTTTTGTGGTTGACTTGAGTGTTACTATCTGGTAATTGCAATATTTAGGACATCTCTCATTTATCTGCTTCTACAAACTGTAATTACAATCGCTATGTCTCAATGTTCTGTACTGTGTACAGCGTAGGATTTTACCATGTGTCAGATGTCTTACATAATGTGTGGAAAAGATTCTGGTGTGTTATATTTCTCTGAAGAGTGATGATTTGTGATGTAATGTCTACTGGAGGATACACTGCACCATTTTCAAGTGGGTCAGTCTTAATTTTGGTGTTACTCATGTGACAAATCAGTGCTTCGTTAGAACACCGAAAGATCATGGTCCTGCAAGTTGGAGAAAACTGTGAGGTGCTTAGTTTGATTAGATTCAGTTGCCATTCTGCATGGCAGAGAATGGCAACTGATGCCAATGCTGCCTTTTCAATCTTTTAGCTTTGCATTTGCTGGGCTCTTTAAGACCCTTAGCCTTTTTCTCACACATGAACAAACATTTAAGAGGACTTTACCTTGACATGTGAAATATTATCTTTCTGCTCTCAAGTTCTGATTTCCTCCTTAATTTTTGCTTTTGTGGGAGTTTTCTGAGACATATCGATGAGATTCAACTGTATCTAGGCATCCTAAATTTCTGGAGTTAAGGACTTTTCCTTAATGTGGGACTTCAAGCAAGGAAATTTTAGAAAATAAGGAACAGGTGGTAACTTTTTAAGTTTCCAGAGAAGAGCCACAATCTTAGGACTAATTCAATTGTGCTTGCATTCTACGCTAATTTCTTTATAGCTTCAAACAACTTTAGACACGTTTTAATCCTTAACAAAATTTTTTATTTACTATTTCCCAAATAGTTACAAGTATTTTCCAAAGAAAGATCATTTATGGAATTACAGCCAGAGCTAAAAGCTAAGTGATATATTTCAGTTTCTTATGCTATACTATACAATCTAACTTTTAAATTCAAAATTTATTTACTCCTTTGATTATTCTATCTCAGTCTGCCTCTCTCTCTCTCTCTCTCTCTCTCTCTCTCTGTGTGTGTGTGTGTGTGTGTGTATGTACATACATGTGCGTGCCCTAGCACACTTGTGATGGCCAGAAGAAAGCTTTTGGAAAAGAATTACTTTCAAGAGTCAGTTCTTTTAGTTCACCTTAAGTTTGGTTTTCTAGATAGGTCTGCATTTACAATCTTGCTCCAGGCTATCTGTCCCCACAAACTTTTGCACAATTCTTTTCTCTCTGTTTCTTGTTTCATATTAGAAATTCCTGGAACACAGAAGGACACCACTGCATCTGGGTTTTCAAGTGGGATTCCAGAGGTCAGACTCAGATCATAAGGCTTGTACCGCTAGCACCTGCTCCTACAGATATATCCCACTGGAGCACAATATTGGATCTCATAATTTCCTTCTGGAGATAGTGACCACAACAGCAAAACTATTACTACTGCTTCAATGTAAGAAGAAAATTGAATGGGTGGTGGTGACACATGTCTTTAATCCAGGACTCAGGAGGTAGAGGCAGGGGGAGAGATCTCTGCATGCTTGAGGTCAGCCTAGTCTACAAATTGAATT
This sequence comes from Dicrostonyx torquatus, assembly GCA_028555095.1. Classification (NCBI taxonomy): domain Eukaryota; kingdom Metazoa; phylum Chordata; class Mammalia; order Rodentia; family Cricetidae; genus Dicrostonyx; species Dicrostonyx torquatus. The sequence continues at coordinate 6,716,157 of JAQHUG010000049.1, forward strand.
CCAGGAGAATCAGGGCTGCACAGAAAAACCCTGTCTTGAATAGCCAAAACTGAAAACCAAACCAAACCAACCAAACAAACAAACAAGAATGAAATTGAAAATTTCATGCAAACACTAACAACAGCAGCGATAATCAATTCTCTCTTATAATTGCAATTCCTTGTGGGTGGTAGGATGTGAGTGGTAGTTTCCTTCATTATACCTTCTATATTTTTTAAATTTAATATAATTTTATCTACATATACATATATACACGTACTTATAATTTACAATCAAAATCAGCTTCATTTTATTGGGTAGCAATTCTAAACTTAGTATAATAGGTAATATTATTGCAAATTATTATTAGATAATGTATTATGTAAGTACTAGAGAATAAAATTTGTCTTATGGGATATTAGTTTCGCTATGTGTAGATGTGTTATATTTGTTTGTATTGACTCTGTTTAACTATGTAGAGATGTGTTACATTTGTTTTTACCTTGTCTGCCTAAAGCACCTGATTGATCTAATGAAAAGCTGAGCAGCCAATAGCTATGCAGTAGAGGGTAGGAGGGATAGTAGAGTATAGGTAGGAGGAGGAATCTAGGCTCCAGGAAAAAGAGAACAAGGGAAAGAGAGAGAAAGAACTGGGGTCAACTAGCTAGACACAGAAGAAGAAGGAAAAGAAGGACATACTGAATGGAAGAAAGGTAACAAACCCTGAGGCAAAACATAGATGAAGAGGAACAGTTAAATTAAGTTAAAACGGCTAGTGGGACAAATTTAAGATAAGACCAAGAATTCTTAACTAAAAGTATGTCCCCAAGTAATGATTTGGGGGTTGGTAGTCCAAGAAAGCCTGATGCAAATATGGAAATACCAGCAAACATATCAAAATAGCTTACTTCAAAGATTAGTCATCAGATAAGATGATCCATCTACGTACATTCAGGCCTATTAATCATAAATAGCACAACAAAAATTGTAACCAGACACTGTAAATAACTATATGGACTCCTTTTACATGGGAAAATTATTCTCTTATTTGAAATATGTTATATAATTTGTGGGGATTATGAGTGTGCTGACATGATAATAATGAAAATTTGTGAATGATACCAATCATTCTGGTGGGTTTCATTATATGAATGATTAACTGAATTTATCTGAGACAGTACTTTGGAATGCCTGAAATGTCCCATAAGGGAGTAGACAGATTCCTCCCACACAAATATTTATGTCATTTAGAAAAAATATTGTTCGTTAGTGGGCTACCTACTTATTTGGTTTGTCTGCTTAGAATATTCCACAAAACTATCTTTATTCAATTTCTTCTAAGAATTCTGACTGGAATTAAATGACAGGTTTATTTCTATAATCACTCCAGTGGGTATAGTTTCTAATATTGTAATGATTCATAACTAGCCTATCCATTTCACTTGTGTCATTGACTTTTTTGGTAGGTATTTTAAAAATATGTTTGTAGACATATTTTGTATTCTACAAAACTATGATCAGATTAGATATAGTCACTAACAACATATAGACTGCCTAGGCTCTGAATAAATTAAAATTGTAGCTGTGAGGAGGAACCCTGGTCTTCCTGCTGTAGTTAGGAATGGGGACCATTTTAGCAAAAAGGTACTTCAATTTGTTCTTTCTTCATTGAAACCACAGTGGAAAGAAATCTATTGACCTCATATGAATGCTATAATTGTTTTAATTGGATTTTGTTCACATGCCATGAAATAATTACGCTTAAGGCTAGCATCATGCAGGTTTCCTTGATGTGTCTGCCAGAAGGCATGTCCTGGACTTTCATCATTGGCTGAAGTCATCACTAATTTTTCTTGCTTTTGTAAGGTGTAATTTTCAGAGCAATGATAGAAGCAGGATCCTATCATCTTGTGTTCATGTCCCTCCTGGAACCTCTTGCTAAATTTCCGTTAGGACAGGATGATCTTTATCACAATAATTTTTGGTTTAGGGATGGTGCACTGGCACTTTTCCATGAAGAGGTACAGCAATTATCTTACCTGTATTTTTTAAATGAACCTCTTGCATATGCGACGCTGACTCTACAGGAAGTGGGAAGCACTTCACTACACCACTTTCTTCCCCAGGATGTGAGAGTACAGACTTCCTGTGTGGTTGGCTAACTAGGTTAGAAAAAGAGAGTTCCAATGTCCTCAGGGCTCAATTGATCAAGAAAGAAACACTAGTTAATAGAAGATTGCTTCCAAAACATCTAAAAATAAAATTAAGGAAATCAAAGTTGGAGCACACAGAAGAAATGGAAGTATCTAGCCATTGTTACAGCACCCACAGTTTCTGCCCACAGGTACACACAGGCATAAGCAAATCAGGGCCCTACTTTGTGATCCTTACTCAAGCAGCTGTCTCTATGCAGCTGTGTTGGTCAGCATTCCAACACATGAATAACAGACAAGGGAGGAGTAAGGTCCTGAGAAGCACAGGAATTCCCCCATGCTTTACCCTATCAGTGTTTTTCTGATTTCATTCAATTTAAATTTACCAAGTCTTTCTTTTGCATGATAGTTCACTAGGCACAGTTACTCTTTTCTCTCTGCCTGTTGCCCCTCCCCCAGCAACGCACTCATGGTTTAAGATTACATGATTTTAAGATAAGAATTGTTCTCAAATCTGGCCAAACAAACCCTCTCTAGTGATTCTGTTTCTGGGCATATGAAGCATCTCTCTCTCTCTCTCTCTCTCTCTCTCTCTCTCTCTCTCNCTCTCTCTCTCTCTCTCTCTCTCTCTCTCTCTCTCTCTCTCTCTCTCTCTCTCTCTCTCTCTCTCTCTCACCATGAATGGAAATCCTAGTATGTTGGTACAGGAAAGGGTTAAAAAGTGCTGGCAAGAAATCACGCATGTGTTAATGCCTGCTGCAGCCTCTCATCTCTTCCACTTTGACCTCACAGTTAGTCTGCACGAGTTAATCACGCAAATCCTCTAGTGATTCCCCTTTCTATTTCTTTTAAGCAGAAACACAGCAGAACCACGCAAACAGAGCACAGCCCATCTAAAAAGAAAGAAAAGAACAGAGAGCAAATATATAAACAAATCTAAAAGGACAAATCCCTGGGAGTTCATGGGAGCGCACAGGGCATGAAAGTGAGCGCCTTTCTGTTTCTCTCATTTGCCTCCGTGTGCATCTCTGCCTGTACCATCCCCCCCCCCCCGCCTCAATTATATTATCCTCTCAGACTTGGAAGCTGCTGCCCGAGCTGACGCTTTGATGGTATCTGCGAGCGTTTGTACTGATCTTTATTTCTGCCCCCTGAATATTAATTTTCGAAGCTGGTAGCAATACATTTCCTAAGTGACGGGACCTACTAGAAGCAGGTGGGGGGAGCCAGCATCAAATCATCAGCATAATAATAATACAAAGGGGAGGGATTCTTCTGCAACCCAGAGGCGAGAGGAAAAAAAAAGCGATGAGTTCGCCAAATACATGGAGCATTGGAAGCACAGTCTACTCTCCTGTATTTTCACAGAAAATGACGCTATGGATTCTGCTCCTGCTATCGCTCTATCCGGGGTAAGATGGGCCGTTTTCAATGTTATTTGCCTCTAGAGGGATGTGGGGGAGAGACAGGGTTGTGGAAGCGGGGAGACCACCCAGATTTGAGACACTCTTTTGGCATTTAAGCTTTATAATTTAGGGAAGAGTGAATATATGGGGTGGGAGAGAGACTGATGAGAGAGGAAGGACATATTGGCTTATCTTTTAATGAACTAGGTTTTATTTGTTTGTGTCTTGCTTCTAAGCGCTATAGCTCACCTCATAGACTCTGTGTTCTGGGAATAGCATTTGAATTTGCTGCAATCTGATATGAAGTGGGCTGTGCTGGCACACGCCAGCATTTGAGGCCATATTGAAGGCATTTGGGTGGGGGTCTGGAGGAGAAAATTGTAAATGGGGTCCTGGAGAACACTAGCGTGGTCTGTGTGAAGGAGTATTGGGGGCGGGGGCAGCGCTTTTTCTACACTACAGTCTTCTTTGGTCCTGCACCTGAGTATTCAGCCAGGTTTTCTATCCAGCCCCGTTGACCCGGCAGCTGATTTCCAGATGGGCAAACACGATTCAGCACCAAGGACAGCGGTCCAGTTTAGGGCCCCATGTAAAAGAGGCTTGCCAAACCACATACAGTATCAGTATTCTGAACCTTCAAAGGACATCCATGTAGTCAGAAGGCCAGTGGGCCAAGACACAGCACAGGAGTCTGGGGACCTCGCACGAGTTATTGCTATTCCCACTATCAGATGGTAGAAGGGCTACTGATCATAAAGTAGTGAATATAGTTCAATGAATGTTTAGGGAATTTATCGGGAACTGAGCTGGTCTGGCTGCAGTCTTGAAAACATGCTCAACCAAGTGAATGCAATGCCAAAATCGTGAAGCATGCATGAGTGCTTCACAGTCTTCCTGCACAAATAAAGGGGGAGGAGGATCCATAAAATTCCTGAGCATGAGTTTTCCCTGAAATGTCTTTCATCTAGATTATTTAGAACTTCTTTGAACTAAGCCTATGAGAGTAGAATCCCTCCACCAGGCACAGTGCCTGTGCTTCTGTTCATGGATGTAGCTCTCACCACATTATAGTTTCCAATCAGAACCTACAGTAGGCTAGAAGTCCACTCCTTCATAGTATGCTCTTCAGTATTTCCATTTTAAAATCAAATATTGTACGAAACACTGCTATGGCTGTGCCATCCCCAACCTCCAATAAAGACATAAATCTATGGAAGATATCAGGACACTACTCCAAAGTTTTCTTGGAAGTTAATATAGCTGTTGTAATAGAGATAAACTAAGAGTTTAACTACAATAAACATTGAGTTTAGATACAAAGTTTCATTAAAACACCCAAATTTAAAAAAGTCTCAGAAGAGGAAAACAACATTTATTGGGAGGAGTATTATATGTCCAGAATATAGTAGAACCATTAAAATATTTTTTCTATTCAAAATCATTGCATGTTTTCCTCTTACATATTTTATGTAAGTTTGTAAACTTTGTTTTGGGAATCAGAGTACTCATAAATAGGGCCTTTCTTCTTGTACTTCTACAAACCATGAAACCTGTGGAATAAAATCTAGACCAGACATGTGGGAATGTATCTTTCCTTCTTATTTCCATTAATTTTAGTAAACAATTTGTAACTAACTGCTTGAGTACATTCCAATGTATTTCACCTCCAAGTTATTCTAATTTACCCCTAAATATTATTTTATTAGTTTTTATGATATGATAGCATTTAAGAGTGATGTGTTATGAAAATGCTCTGATAGATGTATTTTTGTATCCTCAGAGTAATGATAAAGCAAGTACCCATTGCAGTTTGGTGCAGTGAATGTGGTCAGAGTTTCATGTGATGCAGTCCTTTGAATGATATATCTAAATAGCTGAGTATGGATGGAGAAAGTAGATTTGCTCTCCAAAGCTGTTGCAAAGGTGTGGGGTACAAAGAGTCTCATAAAAAAATGGAATTCTCAGATTCGATGTCATAAACAATAATAGTAAGAGAAAAGTGCTGAACATTGTAGGAGAAAAAAACTTTAATAAACATTTTTAACCTATACCACTTCAAATAAGCTTTTTTTTCCCAATTAAATGACCAAACTCAGTTGGTCATCCCAACATAAAAGCAAAATAAATCATAAACCAAATCATCAGAGTGAGTATGTTGAAAGCTTATACCTCTCCTTCGAGTGAGAATTTCATAAACTTGAAATTTGCTCCACTGCCTTGTATCTTGTTTACAAATTGTGAGAATCACTTGGGAACTTACGAAAATGGATATTCCTCAACCACATACTGGATGATTCTGAGTCATGAGGTCTGTGTGAAGTCTAAGAATGTTAATTTTAACAAGTTCTTAGAGATCCTTAAGAAAAATTGGCCTTTTTTTGGTCTATTTAGAAAAGTTTATTTACTGTTCTATTTAATAGTCATAAATATTGTGTTTTCTACAATTTTATTCATCTTTGCATATAAAATCAATTCCTTATCCAATAGTTATCTAATTGTATATTAATCAAGTATGCCTATAAATAAAGATTAAAACTATAAAGGATGTTACTATATTTATATCATGTGTAAAAGTTTTTGAAAATTTTTGACATACATACTTACATAAATGCCTATGCTGGTATATTCACAAATTCTACATATCACAACTGCATATGTTGACAAGCATGTTTTAAAACAAATTTTAAAATTTTGTAAATTATTTTAATATAAATTCATTCTGCCACAGAGTTTTAAAAAGTAGTAAAAATTTAAAACATAGCAGAAATAATTTTGTATAGTAGGAAATTGGTAACAAGAAATTTTATTTTGATTGGCATAAATTATCTTATACTATATTTAGACTGACAGTTATTTTTTAAAATAAATTAGTTGAGCAGAAACATTAGATTGAATTTTTGACAATTTCATTTTTACATTGAAATAAAAGTTTTATTTTTTATTTTATTTATTTTAGATATCATAAGATAATTAAGTATCCAATATTCCCCTCCTTGCTCTATGTCAAACTTATGACTTCTTTTCAACTAATTTTTGTCACATACTAATAAGTATATACATATTTATTGAGTGCTATTTTAATGCATATATTTACCTTATGTTCTTATGTTTCAGATAAAATATTAAGAGCTTTGAATTTTTTATATTGTATTTTTTTATATTGTATTATGTTTTATAATAATTTTAACTTTTGCAGACCCTAAACATAATCATAAAAGAAATGCTCCTATTTTTCAATATAACTAATTTGTTTACATAGTTAATCTCCATCAGCCAGCTACGTCTTTACAAATGTTTTCCCTTATTTTTTCAAGAAAACTACCTTTATTTTTCATAAGCATACACAATTGCTTTGGTTAATCTGCTTTAAGCACCTACCTGAAAGGATAAAAAAAAAAAAAAAGAGGCTGTAAGTATGACTCAGAATTTCCAAGAATACTTTCCTCACCACACTATACACCAAATACCTGGATAGCAGACTGGGATTTTGAAACTGTTTACTGTTTTGTTTTTAAAGTTTCACTTTGGATAGTTCACGCTGAACTACAGGTTGAATTACAGAAAATAATAATATAATAAATAATTATAAAAAATAATAATAAAAATTAAACTTTCATTTAACGGAATCCATAGATACCATTTTGGTATTTTAGATTCATTTTGCATTTAGTTTAAAATAATTCACCAAAATTTACGTTAATGGTAAAAACTTGTTTAGAAATTTAATATTTTCTATTCAAGTTGGAAGGAAGTCAAGATTGACTTCAGGGACATCATTTCTGTTGTTCATATTCAGACCCATGATTCCTTGTTGATTATAGCATCTCAGTTTGTTGAACATGGATGTTCAAAATTTAATCACAATGTAAATAACTCACAAATAATCTTGACAAGCTACCATACTTAAAGAACAGAGGGTAGGTAAGTTGAAACCAATAATACCAGAGGTAATTAGTGATTGACTTAAAATAAAACCAGTCATGCTATATGTGCATTCATACTTAAGCACTTACTTTGTACACGATACATGTATAGTTAGCATTAAGCACAGATGATTTGTTATATGAATCTACAAAAGGATCTCATATTGTTACTTCAGATTATCTGTTGTCCTTAATTCAACCATCTAATCTGTCTATAATTCTGCTTCCTAATCTGTCAATCCTGGATGATAAAGACAGTTTCACCATGCCACAGTGAAGAATTGGCACAAAAATATATAGTTCACTACATCTACACATAGGAGAAAAGTTGATTTGAAAGTATGTATATTCATGGTTGACTTAGAAAAAGGCTTATTTTCCTCTAATTTTGCACAGAATGCATCTTGCTGGGGGTTATTTGTAGAACATGGATGTGCTAAACACTCAATGTAATTGAGCCACATCCCCATCAAATGATTCCTTCTCTTGACATCAACATGGAACAAAAAAGAACAACTCCAAATCATGGAATTTTCATGCAAAGTGAAATCCTGGCTCTTTTGACACCCATTTTGGTTTACCTTTCAGACTCTTTAATTAGAACTTTTAATCAGTCTTTTGTAATCAATTTGCAATTCTTTGACATGCAGGACCTACTATGGAACATCATCAGTGTTTAAAAGTCTTTTCTCTCTATCAAGCAAACTCACAGGGAAATTTGCTCAATAGTTTTCTTAAATTTTTAACAAAATTCTTAGAAAAGCAAAAGATGAAATTGAGTTAATAATAGTGATATTGGAGCAGAAATAACATGGCTTTATCAGTGTCTGGAAACTTAAATTTTCAAATATGTACATATTAAATGATGACAATTTTAATTACCTGCATCATTCTAGAGCTTACTTAATTAGCCATGCTTGGGACCTCCTAATATCAAAACATTGATGCTTTTATTTATGGAGTAAAAAAAAGAAGCCTGTTTCTAAGTATTAATTATAGTTTTTAGTTTTTACTATAACGTTTATATCAGTGTTCTTATACCCTCGATAGACTTGTTAGTTAGATGATGAGGATAACACTTTTTTCTTCAAAAAACTGTCGTAACTGAGAAACAAGTTGATTAAGGGAACTAGGAATTCTTGAATATCAACTTCAGGAAAGATTGAGATTCCTGTTGTTGTATTCCTAGTATTCACAATACACTGGATAAGTGCAATAAAATTCTTAGTGTTAGAAATCAAAGAGGTTGTTGTGAATTGCAAGAGGTCTCTTCATTTTGCTTTCCTGGGGGAATTGTTCCTTTTTCATTTGTACTCTATACTGGATATTGAATGTCCTTTAAAAGAAAATAAAAAAGCCCCTTTTAAGTTACATATTAGTGGCTTAGGGTAAAAAGAAAACTCCAAATCATTTTAATCCTCGTAGTTTTATATTATGAGAGCATATATATGGTAATAATTCTATATTATTATAAGATCATTGTACAGCTGTGCATAGATAAAGTACCATGTAAAGGGTAAATACGTAGCACTGACATTATACTCTCCACCCATTCATAAAAAAACCAAAAGAGCAATAAATAGCATAGCAGTGGGCAAATCAAGGGATGTTTTTAAAAGCAGAGATCCTTTATAGTAATTGAAACCCTACCATGAATAAAGTTCAGCTACAGAAACAAGTCTTTGTAGGAGGGCATATAGAAAGTAGATTCTGCAATTTATTCAGGCAATTTTATGGCAAATGTCTCAAAAACTAAATATACCATGTTATTATTTAATATATTTTGTGGTGGGGGAAAAATAAGCGATAGATAGTCTTTTATGTTGTTTGGTAGTTATCAGCCTTTTTTAAAAAATACATGGTGATGAATACTCTTCACACAAAATTTGATATAGATGAGACAGATGTGGTAGTACATGTCTTTAATCACAGCACCCATTAGGCAAAAGCATGAGGAACTCCCTGGGTTCAAGGCCAGCCTGGTTTACAAAATACATTTCAGGACAGTCCAGGCTAACCACAGAGACCTTATCTCAAAAACAAAAGTAAAAATAAAATATAAATCAATAAACATTTTCTTAAATTAAAATAGATAGTATTTGAGCTAGATTTGCTGTAGTGACGGAGTGTGAAATTACAGAGTAGCAGAGGCCATATGATCTGTTCTCATAGAGTTTCGATCTAATGCATATGGATACATGTTATGACCAGAACAGGATACAAATAATGACTAAGCTTTAACCCGATAAATGTTATGTGTGAAATGAGAGCTATCTGATGCTGTAGAGTAGGTTGGATCTCTACTGTTGTAAAAGTATGGACAGAGATTCACAAACATCAGAGATTCATCGGCAAATACCTTGTTGCACAGTTTTAGCAAACTGATACTATTTTCTTTCTTTGTTCCTCACAGTTTTAAGTATAATTCTGTAGTGATCTTTCATATGTAAAACAAACTTATACATTAATGATATTTATTTTTGAAGAAGTCTACATTTTTGGAAAAGTCCTAAGCCTTTCTCTTAGTATTTAGAAAAGAACTATTTAAAATACACACACATACACACAGAGCACACACACACACACACACACACAAATACAAAGAGCAGTGATAAAGGTCACACTGTGGTCTATTTACATACTTCTGCTTCAACAACCTCCTATATGTAACAGTAGGAAGCAGGTGAACCCTCTTCATACAATATTGGCTATAAACGAGTAAAAGGTAGAGATATTAATATATTATATTTATTATATAATGCTTGTAATTATACATATGCAACATAATATAATTTATGTATAAATATAAAACAAGGTCTTATGTTATATAATTGGCAGTGATATATATATATATATATATTTTGATTTTTTGAGACAGGGTTTCTCTGTGGCTTTGGAGCCTGCACTGGAACTAGCTCTTGTAGACCAGGCTGGTCTCCAACTCACAAAGATCAGCCTGCCTCTGCCTCCCGAGTGCTGGGATTAAAGGCGTGCGCCACCACCGCCCAGCTTATTTTTTCTATTATTACCTATTAATTTATCTTTTCTTAGTCTTTATTAATTTGATGTAAATGGTCAAATACCATCATAAAAGATACCATGACCATATGTATTCTGCGGTTGACTCCTAAAGAAAGATTGTTTGAATACAAGAAAGCCAAAACAACAAGGATGGAGGCATTCAGATTTTAATTGGAAAATGAGATGTGTCATATAAAAGTATTCATAAGAGTTTTTAGTTCTTTGACAGTTTTTACCTTATTTTATTCATTTTTAGAGGTTTTTAAAAATACTATTTTGGTAAAAATGATTCTAGTAGTTATGATAATGAATTAACTGCCATATAACCAATTATCTTCAAATTTCCCTCTCCAAATAAATAAATAAATAAATGCCCTGCTGCAATGGTGGAATCATTTGTCAGTGCACAGACATAGCCACAGAAAAACAAATTTAAGATGTTATTACTTTATTTGACAATTGATATGAAAAATTTTAAAAATTATTTCTTTTTTACTTTTTATCTCTGGAAAGATCATTTTAATGAAGCTATTTTCCCCCCACATGCCCAATAATACTTTAATTAGATAATGGAAGGAAAAAACTTTGATCCTTTCCATATTCTTTCTTCATTCGATATCCATCAAATGTGGCTACAAACCAAGAGTAAACAAACAACAACAAAACAACTCTTAAGCAATACATCCTAGGCTGTGATGTGTCTTTAAGAGTACAAACTACTAAACTGTATTTGGTCAGACACTCGTTTATAGCTAGTCATTTCTTACATAGTGAGCCTCAGTCACCTTATTTAATTTCTCCCTCCAAGTGGCAAGTCACTTTGAGTAATGACTGTAAATATACTTGTACCTATGACCTCCTGCTACTACGGGGTCATTGTCTATTCTCTGGTCTTTATCGTTTCTTAAATGCCAGTTTTGTGCCAAGGCTATATTCTGTCTCCCTCTGTTAAACTCTAAATTTTGCGAGCATTCAAAGATACAATTTTTTTTAAATTTCTAATTATTTCATTTTCTAAATTTTTAATCCATTTTCTTACCTAGAATGAGGTAATAAAAGTGGGGGAAAGACTGTAATTTCTAGGATGCCTACACTTTTCATTTTAAGTGTGTTGTTTCTGTGAACCAGAGACTAAAATGCTATGGACAAAAATTATAAGAATATATATAAATTTGGGGGACTCTTCCCTAAATATAGTTCCCTCATATAAAACTAAACAGGTTTTTATTTTTTAGTAGATGGTACCAAACTACTGACATTCATTTGCTAAACAAAATTACTGAATTTATTATTGAAGACAAACCTGGTTTGCTTATCTTGACAGTCAACTCTCTTTTTGTCAGAATGGTTGGAGGGTATTGGGAAAGATAAAAATGCAAGATGATATTTAGTGATTTGTGGCCATGACTATCTCTTCAATTTCTGTATGCCTCATAGAACTGATCATAGATGGGAAACAATGTCACCTAGGTTACAGCATCAGCACCAAAAATACCTTTCTGGCACCATGTTTGCTCTTTACTAACTCACTCATGACACAGAAGAAATAGTCCCCAAACTAGTTTTTACTCAATAACAACCTAGTCTAATAAGTAATTTGTGTAAGATTTAATGAGGTTTTCTTGATCCATTTCTTCTGATTCATGCAGCCATGGACTTTTTTGTTCTACTTGTGAAATTAAATGTCTATGTATTTTCTTTGATGCTTATTTTATTGTTCAACATGATGCTAGCAGATACAATGGTGTTGCTTTTTGTTGTTAAATTATACAATACCTAATTATTTTCATGGTGTGTTAGATTGAAGTTAATGGGACAGTACTGTCATTGCATTATTTTATGTGTTCTTGAGACCATGCTTTAATTTCTATTGATGAAAGTTTTTAGATGCAAAATAGCTATGGTATGATATTATTAATAAATTAGTAGAAGAGTTTTCAAGTTCATAACAGTGAAAGTTATTTCAAATTTCACTGCTTTAGAATATATCATTTTTCAATTATCCCAAAAGGTAGCAGTATAAAATAGATGCATCTTTCTCAGATTTCCTCAAAACACAGCTATGAGAATCTATAGCTCAGAGTCTCCCATGAGGTTACAGTCAAGTTGTACCACAGGGTTCTACCAGTACCGAAATGCAAAAAAAAAAAAAACCTATCTGTTTCTAAGCTTTCAAAATTGTGCACCATCATTCATGATTTATGCTGTAGGTAACCTAAACCAACTCTACCATTGTGACAGTGGTCAAAGGAAACTGGTTGTCTTAGTGTGTTGGAACTGATGTAAAAAAATGTATCCTAGGCCATTGTTAAAATATTAGGAATGGAAATTTTCTACCCACATGCCTGTAGAACTGAAAATTTGAGGTTTGCAGGGTATATTTCTAATGAGAACGTTCCCCTGCTTGGCAGAATGTTTTTGTATGACACACTGAATTTAATTATATATCTTTAAACACAAGGTTCATTTTTCTATTTCCTCTACATTTGCTGTATCAGAGTTTACTATTTATTTCCCAATTTCTTTGAAACTAGCTATCTCCAACATGAAATTTTCATGAAAGAGTTACCTCAGATTTTTAGAGCTGTTCACACACATCTTTCTTATTTCACAGCTTAAAAGAGAGATCTTAAGTAGAATAATATTTACAAGTCTAATTATAATTTGAAGATGAGTTAATAAAGTACCAATATTGTGGAATGAAGTGCAACTTAACAGTCATACATACTGCAAGTCAACACACCACATCCACACACCCACACACCCCCACACCATTCATAGAAATAAATAAATAGAAAATAAAATTAACAATGTGTTAAAAACACAGATATGCAAGCATTCAAACACTCCTCAAAATATTAACTATGGCTTTTGGAGGTTTTCCAGATGCTCCTATGGCAAGAAGGTCACTTACAGTTTTACAGATTTAAAAGAACAGTTCTTCCTCTAACTCATTGTTGTCCCCAGCTGTCTTTGCATAGTTCTCTGATGGACAAGCTTCCAAGACACCCTTGCAGATGCATAAACAGTGAGAGCTCGTCATTCATTTAATTCTCTTTGAATACTAATTTTAAGTAATTTTCCAAACAAACTCTTAGCAGATGGGTAAGTCTCAATAAAGTACATAAAAATTTCGAATGCATTAAAGGCATAAGTTGGAAATAAATGGTCTGTGCTTTTTCTGGGGAACTAAAGTATGATACCCTGGCTTACTATTTACTTTCAAGATGACTTAACTGCTCTGTTCCTAGTACCATATAAACACTAAAGACAACTGAGCAAGTTAAGCACTTGTTCTTATGGCATTTATGTTATAGAATGAAAACATACCTTTAAAATATAGCTACATATTACACCTGGTGACATTATAGACCAACTTTATAACTTTACTCATAATCAATGGCATACCTATGTACCATCCTGTTTCACTTATTTCTTCTGGCCCAAGGATGTTCTACAACTGAGACATATTTTCTCCTCAATCATTTTTCAAACAACCACATCCCCAAGATTCCACTCATGTTACCCTGGACTGACATGCCAAATGTGTGTCATGATTTTATGAGCTGAGTATTAACTTTATGAATTCTGAAATGCTCTTGAATGTAGAATGAACACCAATTCAAGTAGATTAATCCATCCCATCATTCCTTGTCCTGACTTTTCCACTTTTAATAAGTATTTACTGCACTTCTAGTACTTACTTTTTCCAATCTTAATCTTGGCATCACACACACACACACACACACACACACACACGAACCCTTTTTAAATGACAGAAATTTACTTTTCATAGGTGGTTGGGAGAAACCATTCTGGTGAATGAATGAGTCATAGTGATTTTTTTTTCAATTAAGTGAAACTGAAACAATTAGGGGATTTTAAAAAACACTATACTTATGAATAGAATGGTTTAGAATAATAAAAAACCTTATGGGATTAAATTTTGACATAATTTTAGCACTAAGCTAAAACCGGATGTTTGACATACTGTAACCAAAGGTAGAACAGCTAGAAGAAAGGGTTTGGGAAGCAGGAAGCTACTTCCTAATTCCCAGCTTTACAGCAATAGTCTGAATTGAAACTGTAGTTCAGATAAAGGTTTTGAATTGGTGAGAATATGTCTGGACATCAGTGTCATTCTTAAAGAAGACACATGGACATCCTCTAGAGAATAATGAGTTCTGCAGTGCACACACAAGTGCTCAGTAACGACAATTAACATTAACTCCTGGCCTCTTTCTTGCTCAGAAATCTCATCTGTCCTTATATCCAAACAAGGCCAAGACTTCTTATTTTTATAGTAATCTGGTTATTTCAAACACAATTTATTTATAACAGCTATAAAATTATCTCTGTATTATTAACTGATCTGTTTATACACATTTAGTTTTGTGGTGCTAAATTGTAGGATTTAAAAATGACAAACAATTCCTCTTACACAATTATTTATTTTAAAATATTTATTAGTTGATTGAGTTAAATGTTCTAGGGCATTGTCATGGAGAGGATTAGCAAGCATGTTTTAATTTCTTAGCTGTAAAATTTATCGGTGGAATTGGAGGTAGCAAAAGTAAGATCCAGCTTCGCTGAAGACTGATTAAAACTTTGTGATTTGGACATGTTACAGTTTTTGCAAATACAAATTAAAATTTTTCTTAGGCTGTTTAAGGCCTCTTAATAGTCACTCCATGACCACTGCCTCTTGACTGTGAAGTTTAAAATCTTGGAATGTCTTGGTTCAACAGGCCACTAGCTTCCACAAACTCCAAAGCTAAGGATGTCATCAAAAAGAATCTAAAACCCACAATAGAGATTCCCCTGCTTTGCTGCCATCTGCTCATATGATAGTCTCTCCAAAGTGTTTCCAAAGGCCCAGATTTACAGATCTCTTTTGTTTTAACTATACAGCAATCGTAATTCACAATAAATCAATGTCTCTAATAGTATGACATATAAAAATATTAGTTTATTAATCTATAAAATCTATAAACTGTCTTTTTTATAAATTTGTATTTGCCAATGAAATCAACATGGTGACTTAAAATATGCTGAAACATAAAATCCATAAACCCATTTCCACATTAGAACAGGCTATTTGGGGAAATTGTCCACTCAGAATGTTGTCAGCTCATACAAGTTCTCTCTTTTTCTTGTTGACAACTGGGTTCTTAGTTGACATTGCAGAGATTAACCTGCACACAGAAGTACTAGGGACTGTTATGTGCTATCAATATTCCAAAAATAAATACTTAAACTTTCTAACAAATTTTAAAGGAAACCAAGTACTATTTCAGTAATGAAATATTCATTATTGAAGCCCCATAAACTGAGATAAAATTTAAGGGCAAATATGATTCTAGGAAAGTTGTCTAAATTTGTGAAATATAAACCACATAAAAAAATTCAACATTTTGAGGTAGTAGCCATTAGGTAAACACACATTTCCATCTCATAAAAAAGAAAAAAACACTACAAAGTTTTTAGATGGGGGAACATCTAAACAATATTGTTTGAATGCCTTTGAATTTGATATATTTAACAATGAATATGGACATATACAGACATATTTAACAACGTATTTGGACATATTTTATGAAAAAATATGCTGACCATCTTTTTCATAAACCTGCCTTTAGTGACCTTCAGATTTCACAGAACCTGGAAATACCTGGCTTTCACTCCCAGACTGCCTGGGAGAACACAGAGATCATCCTGTCAATCTATTGTTGTCTTAAAAACAAATGAAATTTGTGCATGTGTGTATGAATGATTTCACTTTTATTTTAATTTTATCCTTGGTAGCAAAAGAAACAAAAGTTTTATCAGCTTCTTAAAGTAGTT
Source organism: Dicrostonyx torquatus (assembly GCA_028555095.1). Lineage (NCBI taxonomy): Eukaryota > Metazoa > Chordata > Mammalia > Rodentia > Cricetidae > Dicrostonyx > Dicrostonyx torquatus. The sequence continues at coordinate 6,732,483 of JAQHUG010000049.1, forward strand.
TGTGTTCAGGATGAAAACACTCATTTTCCCAGAAAACATTAAGATTTTAAAAGTGAATAGAGAAGTGTTTCAGGAGATGTAACCTCAATGTCAAGTTGGATGTGCTGGGAGACAGATTAGTCATCGTCTTGCTCAGAGAAAGCTTTAGGATTGTCTTTCATGTTAAGTGTTGCCTTTCTCTACTTGCTCAAGTATTTGTCTCCACAAATAGAAAAGAGGTGTTTGATACCAGCATTGCACTTAACACTTCCTTCTGTCTAACTACAGCTGCATCTTCTGCATGAGTCTTAAATACAAGCTGATTAACTAAAGAACTAGAAGATTTAAATCTATAAAACATCATTTTCGAAATTCAGTCACTCTTCCTAGATTTCACAACTAAGTGACTCAGAGTAATTTATATATTGAATATGTATTTTGATACTTTAGGTTTATTTTATCTTAATTGAAGTTGTGTGTGTGTGTGTGTGTGTGTGTGTGTGTTTTCATGTGAGTACGGAGTAAAGCTGGTATGAATGCCAAAGGTTTAGGGTTGTGAAATATGGGTGCTGGAACCTGACTCAGGTATTCTGGAAGAGTACTATGTCCTCAGAATCACTGAACCATTCTCTGCTCTTGTTATTTACTGAATACTTTACAAAAAGAAAGCCAAGCACCAGTGATTCAGTATAATTTTATAATCTCGATAAATTCATTTAAAAAATATAAAAAACTAGAAAATTGGTCTCACTTTTCATAATAGATGACAGCTGCAAAGTAATTGCAATAAAACCAGAACAATGTTACTAAGCTTTTATTACATGCTTTTTGTCTATCAGACAGGTTGATTTTGTTATTCCTCTTATAAAAAGTAGATTAACAAACTAAAAACAAGGGTTGAATACCAATTACAGGCAACTGAGAGTTTTACCAAATCTTATTAGATATGAAGAAAGAAATTTAAAACTGTAAAACTTTCAAAATATGTTTTTTAATGACTTTTAATATTATGTCTCTGTGAAATTTCAAATTGTTCCCGCAAAATGACTTCAAAGATTTAGGTCAAATAAAGGCTGTCTTAATAGGATGCAAATATTAAAGACAATGCTTTTTTCTTATTGTCAATGTACTTTGAGTTGCATAACAGAAATTCCCAAATGATTATTTACTCCAAAGCTGAAATGTGAAAAATAAATTTAAAATGTTTGAGAAAGTGTATCCACAAAGTTCTGACTTGTTTTTTTCAATAACTCTTAATTTTCCCACACCTCAAAATCATTTGAAAACCCAGATTTTGACTTCCTTTGATCAGTTAAGACATAATTATTGTTTTCCTTCAGCATTTGTAGTTTTGTAAAGACTTCCAAATAATTTTAGCATGCAGAATTAAATAGGAATGTGTAGATCCTGTTTGGACACTGATTGTGGAGGGAATGGCACTATGCTGTCTTGAATGCCATAGTTAGACATATAAAGAAATTCACACTATTTCTTCCTTGAAGCAAATTCTTGATGGTGTATATAAACACACTCCTCTCTTTGTTAGATTTTATGTCTTGTATAGCTTCTGTTGTGAAAACTGACCTTTGTTTCCAGTGAGAAGGGAACAAGCCATGCAGAATCTGAGGATGTAATACTGCTAAACTGGTAGAATGCTTGCTTAGCTTGCAGAACACCTTAGATTTGATCCCCAGAGCAATTATCAAGAAAAAAGTACTTTTATCAGTTTTATAAACAAGGAAATTTTTTTATAAATAAATGGTTAAGTAAAACCTTGCCTATTTACTAATTATATACTGGCATTTCTTTGTAATTATATTTAATACTAACACTCTATTTCCGTCGTATGAGTATCATGATCAAATATTTGTTGCTTGTCATCTTAATTTTGTGCTGTTGGTACCTGGAATCTATTTCTAGTGTGTGCCATGTACATCTTTTGCATATCCACATCCAGAAGTGGTTGGTAGTTAGGATATTAGTGGCTTACAGATAATAGAGTGTAACAGAGGCAGTTCATCTATACATTAGCTTTAACTATTTATAAAAACCTTAATAGGAAATTAACATGATTTTTTTCTTACTAGTTTTATAAACAGCACATGCTCTTATTGATCCATTCAATTTTTATAACAATATTAATTGGAAATCATATCAAATACCAAGGACTTAGATGATTTTGGAAGATGCTATGGGGTTAGAAACTGTTCATGGGAGTCTAATTTTCTTATGTCTAACTTTGTTGGTTAAATTGGGTTACTTTAAACTGTCTTTGTTTTGTCAAATTAAATGTAAATAGGAACACAGGACACCAATAGAGAAAGATGGAGTATTGCACAATGAAATAAAAATATGTCTTTATCAAGCAACTCTGGAGAGAAAATATTATCCAAAACCCAGGAAACGTCATCTATTTACCAATCTCTGTCTTCTCTCCCTTGCCTCCAATTAACTGCCATCCTCACTTTATCACAACAGTGACTTTATCCTGACATTAAAGTTTATATCATATTTTCATGTATATGTTTCTATGTGCTGAATGTTTTGTTTGGATTTTGTTTTCAGATTCATTTTGTTGCATTTAACTACAGTTTGTTAACTTCATTGAGATTGAGCATTGATTGTATGAAGATGCCGTATTTTATCTACCAATTCCACTGTCCATTTGAGTTACACTAATTTCTATTGGTCAACACAGTAATGGGTCTAAAAATGTCCTTGTGTATGTCATTTACAAGATTGGTAGACAGTATTATAGAATGAACTGGTGCCCATGACAGAGAGTTAATAGCAAAATATTTTCTTCCTAATGGTGTATGAAAGCAAAAGTCATTTCATGACATCACACAACTTTTGAGAAATGTTAAAGTGAAATAATAACAAACCATGACAAGAAAGTTGCCTCAAAGAAAATGGCTCATGGAAGTAATCCTAGAACACATGCTGGTTGTTCTTTCTCTGCAGAAACTCTGTTCTAAGCGAGTATTGCAGTTGCATTCATGTTTTGCTTCATCACCTAGTCCATTTCAATCCTCTTTTGATATAGGTGAAGCACACTCTTTGTGGGAAGCTAATTTTATTGAGGCATAAATAATCAAACTAAAAATCTAAGGCATAATTCACCATCTAGCTAAAGATACTAACTTTCAGTACTTCCTCCACCTTGAGACTTTCTATGAAAAGTCTTTGATAAGAAGTAGTCCCTCTTTCTAAAGCAAGCTCTTGTAAATGTTTATCTCTCTGATGAATTTAAACAAGAAAACAGGAAAAAGAAGAGATGTCAGTGACTCATGATCAAATGATCAAAGCAAGTGTTTGTTTTGACAGTATGTAAGACAATAGGAAGGGACCAACAGAAAGGGTCTGATTTTGTGTTGTTATTGTTTTGTTTTTAATTTTTGAAACAAGTTTTCATTATGTAACCTACATAGTCTAGAAAGCTTACATTTGGGACTGGCTTCACACACATGGAATCTTCCTTAATGGATTCTTGAGTGCTGGGAATATAGGCATCAACAATCATGCTCAGTCTGAACGTGTGGGATTTTTTGTTGTCATTTTTGTATTTTTGTTTTTTAATTCACATTTTAAATATTGTGTCAACACACGATGAAGTCCACCTTACCTGTCATAATTATTTATGTTCCTATTTTCCAAGCTAATTTGGAGATTCTGACAGCTGTAGTCAAAATTAATTTCAGTTAATGAAACATTTGTGATGGATTGTTAATAAATATTTTGCATTTTATGCACTGGAATATATGTCTGATATTTGATTTAGTCAAGGTGTTACACTTATTAGCAGATATAAACCTAATTGAATGAACTGAACTATATGTGAGCTAAGAATGTCACTCTAAGATAGGCAATCTGCTCTTAGAATGATCTGCATGCATGCACAATTAATGCCCATTCATTGAACTGGAAGAGTCTTAGAATCTTAGAAGTTACTAAGTAAGTCAGTCACACATTCTTTCAGGAAAGGGAGCCATGTAAAAGTTACTGAAGACTCTACAATCATAATTACCATTGCCTGAAGTCCACTTGTCAAGAAATCAAGATATCCTTCAGAACTCTCAGTCTAGAAAGCAGGATGGAGTCTCAGATCTCACTTTACTGTAATGATTCTCCCACACCCACACATGCACCAGTATCTACATGCATCTATTTTACCTGCACGTGAACCTTCTAGAAATCCTACCTTTTCAGATAAAGTCTTTGAAAGGAGTGGGATTATAGTGATGTCTTGCTTCTGTGAGTATGATGCTTTCTGAACCCAACTCCAACTCCAAATGGGGCAGCTGATCACATCCATTAACTTTAACTTCAAACTTTGCTATTATTCCTCACTATGGCTTACGAAATCATTGTTGTCTCCAATGTCAAGCTTATGATATTTGAATGTTATTAACTTTGGACTTGAAGGTGCTTTATTATTCACTGGTCTCAGTTACAATCTCATTTATCCCCCAAAGGAAAATTAACTGGAATAATCATTTATTGTACATAATCTTTTCATTGTCTTTTTGAGGACTATACACAGAGCAGCAATTCTCAACCTGTGGGTCACAACCTCTTTTGGGGCTGAATGACACTTACACAGAGGTCATCTAAGATTATGGAGAAGCACAGATATTCACATTACAATTTGTAACAGTAGCAAAGTTGCAGTTATGAAATAACAATGAAAATAATTTTATGACTTGGGGTCCCCACTACATGAAGAACCATATTAAAGGGTCAACGCATTAGACAGTTGAAGAACTACTGGCATTTATTCCGAGGCTAACAAGATGGCTGAGTGAATCAGTTAATTATCTCAATTCAGCTCTCAAGAGTCTGCATAAAGCCAGATGTGGTAGTGCATGGCTCAGATAGTTCTCCATCCTTAAAGATAAAATTAAGAGAGCAAAACTGCCAATGCATAAGTATTTGTTAATAGAAATAATTCAAAGGTATCACTTCTCTGACATATATGACCTGTGGGAGATATAATGACATATAAAATGCTGTTCATGTGAATCATTGTGTCTACAAAAGAAACCTGCAACCAGGACCGACACAGCAATAGTGGAACTGATTTTTAAACCACACTGGTATTTTTAAAGTATTTCAAGCATGAAAATAAATGTTATTCTCTTTATTGTTTTATTCAACTATCTTACCTATGTTAGGGAAATAAAAATATATATTGTATTTATGAGGAAGTGAGTATCAATGTTTTACAGACATCTAAATGAAGCAACAGAGGCTTTTTAATTGGTCCAACTGTTTTCTCTTTTATGTTGGAAATGTACAATAAAGACTCCCCTATTTAACATGGGGCTTTAGTAAATCTATTAGAATATAACATAGATGAAAATATAAAACTCAATAAATACTAATTAATTTTTCCAAACAACCCACATACATACCAAAATCAAGTATTTTACTCTTTTATGTAATTGTACTTTTTTCCTTACAAGCCCTGCCTTTTCCTAAATAGCTCATTATCAGTTTTAAGAAGAGTTAATTTTATAGTTATGGCTTAGTTAGAACCACATGTACATGTGTAAAGACAAAAAACAAAATGAATACTATGATTTACAAAACAGACAGAAATTCAAATGACTAAGTCAGACTGGGAACATAAATTTATCTAAAATATCCCAATGTTATAGAATTTGATTTTTTCCTGTTATTTTTTTTTTAAAAAAAAAACCAAACTATCTTTTTCATTTTACATACCAATCCCAGCTCCTACTCCCTCCTCTCCTCCCATTCTCTCCACCTTTCCTCCCACACCAGCCCTCCACATCCACTCCTTAGAGAGGGTAAGGCACATTGCTTTGGCAAAGGTTCAAGGCCCTCCCTACTATATCAAGGTTGAGCAAGGTACCCATCAAAAAAAATGGGTTCCTCAAAAGCCAGTACGATCAGTAGGGATATTTTGTTTGAGGAAGCCATTATGGGGCTAGCAAGAAACCTGACATTAGAGAAATTCCCAGGAGTCTACAAGGATGACCCTAGCTGAGACCCTAAGAGATAGAGGAGAGAGGGCCAGAACTGGCCTTGTGCTGTACTCAGTTTAATGATTACCCTAAATGTCACCATAGAGCCTTCATCCTGCACCTAATGGAAACAGAGGCAGAGACCTGCAGTGGAGCACTGGGCTGAGCTCCCAAAGTTTAGTTGAAGAGTGGGAGGAGTGAGAATATGAGTAAAGAGGTCAAGATCATGATAGGCACACCCACTTACACGATTTATCTGAGCCAATGGAAGCTCACCAACTCCAAACAAACAGGGAAGGAACCAACATAGGCCCATACTAGACCCTCTGAATGTGGGTAACAGATGTTTGAATGGAAATTTATTGAAGAGTCTGACTTATGATGATAGATGGATCTTAGAGTTCAGCATTCCCAGAAAATACCCTGAGAATCTTTCGACTATTAGTCCAGAACTCATGGACAGATGGCCTGTGACAACCTCTTTAAGTTTTCCATAAATGAGAAGACTGAAGGTTTGTAGACACAACTCCTCTAATATTTTCATTCAAATGAATTTTTAAAATTATGATCAATTAAATTAAGAATGATTTTGATTGCATTCCCTTTCATCTATAAGGATTTTTTTAGGTACTACAAAAAATAATAACTCTAAATCCTCCCCAAGGGACACTGACTGGTTCCTAAACTCAGATTTTCAAGTTTGTTTGCTTTCAAGCAACACCATAGTAGTTAAATAGATTGTCTTAAATCATTATCCGTCTGTTTGTACGCAGGCGTGCCTACAGTTCCACAGGATGTCTCATTTGTTCGTCAGACACTATCATCCTTTGTAAATACAGATGTCCCACCTCTAAAGACCAAATTAAACAGCCTGCCCTGAATGAGGGAAGGTTTTTGCCTCTTATTTATTTATTTTTTTTAGACAAATCTGGAAATGATCCCAGATCATGCATCATCCCCTTTAATTTAGATTTCAGCTGGGAGAGCTGTAAAGAAGCTAAACCTCATTTATTTATAATAAAGGGGCTCATTATTTTTCCTCCTGGAAAGCATCTGTTTTTAGTTTTTCTGAAGTAATGTTAGGTAAATGCCTTGAAACAGCATCTATAGAATCCTGCTTTAGTTATACATTTGGAGTCATTCTGTTAAACCTGGCAATGGTCACCTCACCATAATAATTATGGACCTAGACGCTAAATAAGTATCATTTTCTCATACAATGTAATATGAGTATGGATAATCTCCCATACTTAAAGATGAAAACTTGTGTTTTTCTAAGTTTGAGTAATTTTTTCCAGGCAATAAAGTAAGAATGAATATAGAGTGTAAACCAGATTTACCTGTCTCCTAAATACATGTTTCTTATTTCTTTGTTGTATTTTAACTTCTCTCAGTGTCTATTTGGGCATTCTGAAGTGTGGAAAGAAAACTACGACTGATGTTTTCATTTTTAATAATCAGAATTTTGTTTCAGCAATTGGTAGGGAAGTGATGAAATTGAGAAAGTCATTAAGTGTATCTTCTTTTCTAATCAAGCTTATTTTATTTCTACATTAAATAAAGTTTTGATTTTTGTTGGTGACAGTAAAAAAATAATAGCACTGTGCTTGGAATATTTATTTATTAGCATGAGAATTTCTATAAACAAATTAAATCACTTAATCACCATCTTCTTATATTAAAGAAATTGTAATCCCCATGGCTGACAGGGAAGCAGGGAGATAGAGAGATAGAGACAGTTAAAAGATTTAAAAGATTACACTTTTGCATGGATTATTATGGTAATGAAATGCTATCATGATTACTTTTAATGGACTAACAATATTCTTTTCTTCATGAACTAAATAAATTGAAGTTTCTTGTTTGAAAGCCTCCCCCCAAACACAATTGTAAGAACTGGGTCATAGGATTAGAGTTCATTAAGGCAGTGCTTAGCAGTGCTTTGGTGAAATGAGGAATTGAGCCCCTAGAGGCAATTTCCTAGCAGAAAGCTAGTCTAGGTTGCTGTCTTTGGAGAGGTGGTAGAAACAGTGCCATTCCACCCTATCCAGTACAGGTACTCTGGAAGGAATGCTTATCTGGAGCACCAATGCTCATTAACACACAAAATGTAAAATTGTGTCTTTATAGATGTTTTGTCCACGTACTTTATCATTTTTGTAAATTTTTGGTTGTGAATTTTATACATAAATACATTCTAGTTATATAATTTCCATATTTCCAAAAATGTATTGCTTGGGAATTTTATATATGAATGCCATAATTTGTGATGATATACCCAACATTCCCACTTTTTACTCTCCCTGGGACTCCCACATACACATACTTTCCCCTGAGAGTAGTCTAGATCTGAAGGTCTAAACAACCTTCAGGAAACAGCTTGATAATTTATGAAAATAATAATATCAGTTGCTACTCTAAAGCCCGTAACTTCTCCAACAACGGGTCTTGACCCAGGATTATACTACTAGGCGTGGATTCCCCCCTGGAGGAAGAGAACCCAAATTAATAAGAAAGCATGTAGTTACCCCATAAGAGTGACTAGTCAGCAAAGGTATATTCTTGCACGGCAGATCAGTATGCAGCATTGAGTGACAGGTAAGGCCTTTGATGTCTTTTCTGCTTTAGCAGACTACATAGCCCTTTCTGGCACTGTAAAAGCTAGCCAACAGCCGAGCATTTTCCCAGTTTGTTTGAGATTGATTTCTCTAAGTCTTATAGGCAAAACGTGTGGTATCTTTAGACATAAGGGTCTATATCATGTGGTTATGGTGGGTAACCAAGATAGCGTTGGTTGTTTTTGGAGACCTATGAAATGTCCCTAACTAGTAACTTGTAAGAAAGCATTCATTTCATTATACTATGATTTTCATTTAATAACATGTGTCTTTGGTGAGAAGCATTGTCTGCTCAGTCAAGGACATCATGTGAACTACATGCACATACACACATGCACACTAGTTTACTAACTAGTACATTCCTATAAGGCTTTTCATACTTACTTAATATTAAATATTATTTTCCAAAGCTATAAAAAAACAAGATTATTGACCTCGCTTCCTAAGCTACTCTAACTAGTTAGTGTTCTTCTTAAAACATCACTTTCTATCTTCTTTGCAATGAATGTTAACAACTCAGTCACCATTCTCCTACCATTTTGGACATCTATATATTATTGATCATCTATTTTCTGTCTATCTATTGATGTGTATATACACATCTGCAATGTTATATACCTATGTATAAATATACATTTATTCAGAATTATTTACTGCATCCATATTGTGTAAAGAAATATTTCAACAATATATATAATAGAGAAAATGTGCAATTTGGCATGAGGAAAAAATACATGTCTCAGCATGTACAGGCTTTGCTACCCAGCCTCATGGCCCTAGCTTGACCCAGGGAACCACATGGTAGAAGGAGAGAACAAAGTACCGTGGGTTGTTTTCTGACTTTCTCATAAACACTGACTTCCACAGGTGTGCCACGAAACATTTTCTTACTCCTGAATAAATAAATCCAAATAAATAAATGTAATGAAATTTCTAAAATCTATGTATACATTCAGGGCAAAGTTACAATCTGCTATCCAGTGATATCCATTCTCTAACATAGTTAGGAAAATTGAGCTAAAACTGAAAGTTTGGTGTCAGTATTTATATGTTAACTTTTCACAATCCCCAGATTTCTGGAGAACTAATGAAAGTGAAAGGTGAGGGTTTGGCCAGAACTTACGTTTTTCTAGACCTGGAAAAATACAGTAATTTTGCATGTGGGAGGGGAGGAACTAGAACTTGGAGCAAGGGAAAATATAAATCACAGAGTTCAATTCATCTTCCTAATTCATTTCTCCATTCTTTGTCAATTACAAAGGATTTTCCAGCTGGTTTCATCATTAATATTAACTGACAGGATATCCTGAGACTATTTGATCAGTCAAAACAACTAATTTTATTCAGATGTCTACAGTACATCCAGCTCAGTTAATATTGCTGTGACAAACGATGAATTAAAGCCTGCAACTACATTTTTCTTCATAGTACAGTTTTCTTAACAAGGAAAGATAAATGAATGACTCTAGCCTTCAGTGCAAGAAAGTGGAGAAAATACACATCATGTAGCCCGGGGGACAAGAAGGCAGTCAGCCTGATCTCTTCCTAAGTGGCTCTGGTCAAGGAGAAGGGACCTGACTGAGGGCTGTGCGAGTGAATCTAATAATCACTCCCTTAGTTTAATTAATAGATTGATGTAAATTAACTTCTTGAACTAGCAAGAAAGAGACATTATGGCTGAATTATTAGACTGCCTTACAATAATTTAAATATCACATTCACAGTTTTGTTTTATTTTTAATTGTCATTAGTGAGGCTGGGCATGTGGGTGAGTAGAGCAGCAAACATTGAAAGGCAAAAATAAAAGATAACACATGTCTTACTCATAGACAGGAGGGCAAAGCACTCCGGAACTGTAAGAAACATTTTAATACATTTTAATCTCCATCTGTACAGTTTAATTGGTTAGATTAACAATCAGGTAAACTTTTTGCAGTTCCCCTACATTCCTGCAATCCTGCCTCATTCCTCCTTTGCTCTGGCTGGTTTGTGGTAGATGTCAACTCAGGTGTAATCTATGTGTTTAGTGACTAATATTTTTCTTTCCTTAGCTTCACTAGCCAAAAGTCAGATGATGATTATGAAGACTACACTTCGAATAAAACATGGGTGTTGACTCCAAAGGTTCCAGAGGGTGACGTCACTGTCATCTTAAACAACCTACTGGAAGGGTATGACAACAAACTCCGGCCTGATATAGGAGGTATGAAGACACTTTGGGTTCCGTGCTGGAGAGGGGACCCACCAGGCCTAGTTACTTAATTAGAAAAACCCATCATTATATTCCAAGAGCCAGAAAGTTTAAAATTATAATCCTATGATTTTCAATATAAAGAAAGGGTATATAAATAGCATTTAAGTTTGGTGGTAGCAATGGCGAAGCTTTAAAACTGCTAAATAGTTTCCTAGATATTACAAAGATTTTAGGTTTCAAAAAGTTGCTGTTGTTGTTGCACCAAAACTCCTGATGAAATAGCACCAGAGATAAAAGAAATCAAAATGAAAAATAGCAGAGAAGGTATTGGGTAGACACAACTATGTAATACCCAGCTACAATTTCAGAGACTCTAGCAATAAGCAGTATTTGACATCATAGTGGTGGATGGACTAACCTACACCTAGTCAAACTGGATCAGACAGTCTCTCATTCTACTCCAGAATCAGGGTGCAAACTGTGAGAATCCTTTTCATGGCAATAGAAAAGAAAAAGAGAAAAGTTAAGCATCACCAGCCTTAATGTTTGGGCTTAGAATTGTCATTCACTTTTGTCTAGATAGTATCTGTCCAAGTCAGATCCACCAACACCAAAGACAAGAGACAACGAAGTAGCCTCCTTCATAGGAGATGAAGGGTTTATATGTCACCGTTGATGAAGAATTCCATCTGGCACAGAGAGATTGGGCATGGTACTTTCAAGGAAAATGAATAAGATGAGATAAGAATGCTTGAATTAAAGCCCAGAAGGACCTCGTGTATCTTCTGCTCATTAAATGTTAAATCAAAATAGATTACATTCATTTGATCATGAGCATTGTACCACCTATTTTTAATATTAGTTCTGTCTATCAGATTGGTGTGTAATGGGCTTGCTATCTACACAGTCACAGCCACCCAATAGGTCATTAGTGAAGATCTCGGTTTGATGCAGGTTGGAGATGTCTGAGAGCAAAATGGTGGTCAAAGAATTAACAAGAACAATGTTACATTATGGCTGTTTATGTCTACATTGAACTTTTAATACATAGTTCCTCTGCCACTCAGTAATCATGTTTCTATATACATCAGTCAAGTGGGGTCAGGAGGCACAAACAGTTTCTATAGCTCAGACGGAAAACGATAAAATTTAGGATATCTGAGAGAATGCTATAGAAAAGCGAAAAGAAAGATTTTTTATATTTCATTTTTGTACACGTTAACAAAGGAAAGCCACACTTGCTTTTTGAAACATCTTTAAAAAGAGATATTTCTTTGAAAAAAATCATTATGAAAATCTAAAGTATTGACTAGTACTTAGTTAGTCCTGTGTAGATCATTTCTAATGCAGCTATGTGAGCATAGGCTAAGAAACAGACAAGAAAAATACAGTTTTATTCCTGGCAAAAACAAACAAAGAATTATATTTCTCTAATTTTCCTTGCAGTGAAACCGACATTAATTCACACGGATATGTATGTGAACAGCATTGGCCCAGTGAATGCTATCAATATGGTGAGTTTCACAATATAATTTGCTTTCAGCTTAGAAATAATAAGGAATATTTCAAAAGGAGAACCAAAAGTTAGTAAAGAAAAGATAAAATTAGTGACCAATTTTTTTCATGTCACTTGAAACAGTTAAAAAATTAAGGATTTTTGTCATAAAACTCAAACATGGTTAGAAATGGAATCAATGAGTGTAATTTTGATTTAATGTTGATCCAACAATCACTGTAAACCTGTCAATTGCTACCTACAGCAAAATATGAAACTTTTTTATGTTTTAGAAGATTGATGATGTAGAAATACTTTGCTTCAAATTATAAATCTTTTCCAGAGCAAATATTCATACTTATATTTTCAGCCCAAATCTGAAGTGCAAAACTATATTTATTATATAAACCAACAATATATGAGAATAAGCTTATAGTATAATTTAATATAAATAATATGGTAATATAAAATAAAGAAGCAAAACCAGTCAAAATACATAGCAGAAAAATGCTATTTCAGTGCACAGCATATAATATAATATTAATAAATTAAAGTATGGTGATATTATGATTGCAAATTGGCATTTGTCATACTATACAGATAAATACAGAGCCTCAGATAAAATGATATAAAACTTACATAATCATGAAAATAATGCTCAATTTTTACATCTTTAGTGTCCTGGTACAAGAGCTAAATATTTAAAGACAGTCTGTAAGTAATAATTTAGCTTTATCCTTGTTGACAGTATAATGAAAGAGATTATCTTGGTATCAAAATGATGGTTTCTGGGAACTGTCCCTTTGTTCTGTAAAATAATGTTTTTCGATCCGTTTATTTTTATTTTCATTTTGTTTGATACTTAAGTGTGTTTGCATTTATCTCATCATTTTACTTAGCTTAGCATTAATTAGTTAAAAATTAGTTCTTAAAATTGGTTGCTTTCTCAAAAAAAAACACATAACCTTCAAGTACTAAAGTAAACAGTGTGCAAGGTGGCAGGGCAGAAACAGTGTACTGTTGTGTGTCACGGTGAGACACGGTAGCAGCTTGTACATGCAAGAGGAGTACAGAGCAGCATGGAAGCAGCGAGAGAAGTGTATCCCGATGTTGCATATGGTCCCCAAGAAACAACGCTTCCCTGGTGCTTTTCAGCATAAAATGGAGTATAGGCTACTGGATATCTAAGAGGCCTTTCTGAATCTTCTGTATTTAAGAACTCTAAGTTGATTTTGTTTGTCCTACTATTCCTATTTCAAACCAATCTGATTGAAATCAAGATATAAAGTAATACAAGGATCAGGGATAGTTATTTGGAACCATGAGGATACTACGTAATTTAAGATATTTTTTATTATTGTGAGACTTGATTCTTTGGATTATTGACATAAAGTGTGATACAAATCAGCTGACAAGTGAAAAGCATTTAGTAAGAAAACTGACCCAGAGTAAAAAAAGCTGAAGAATCACATACATACAAACACACGCATACACAAGGTACACATAGACATAGACACAGACATACACAGAGACACACAGACACGCACATAGACACACACAGACATGTACACATACACACCAAGGATTGGCTATTTGGCCAGAAATAAAACTATATGAAACTTATGTCAAACCCAGATATGGTAGTGATCGCATCAGGAAAGCTGCTAATTCCTTCTGAGCTATTCAAAACCCAAACAACACTGTCTCATTTGGCAATAAGTACGGGACTGAGAAACACAAACACTCTAAATCCTCTGTTCTCTTTAAAACAGGAATATACAATTGACATATTTTTTGCCCAAACCTGGTATGACAGACGTTTGAAATTTAACAGTACCATTAAAGTTCTCCGGTTGAACAGCAATATGGTGGGGAAAATCTGGATTCCAGACACTTTCTTCAGGAACTCCAAAAAGGCTGATGCTCATTGGATCACCACTCCTAACAGGATGTTAAGAATTTGGAATGATGGCCGTGTTCTCTATACGTTAAGGTATTTTTGGGGGTGGAGGGGTGTTTGTTGGAAATAAAAGAACAAAATGAGTCCTATACTTTTAGGAAGGATGGATGGATGGAAAGAAAGGGAAGCATGTGACTATTTTGTTGTCATATGAACTCGGGCAACTGTGAAATTTCTATGTACAGGACATATTAGAAGGACTTTGTTCTAGAATACATATCAAAGTTCTTTCTACATAAGAAGCATGACGTTTCTCTTGTTACATTTTCTATTTCTATGAATTAAGCAGGCAAAGATATAAATTATAAGAAAAGGTGGAGCGCCCACTTTCTGTGATGCTTGTACGTATTCTTACCTTCCACTAACTTACCTCCCATTCTTTAATGTCTTCAAACTATAGCTAGTACTTCTCAACTGTCAGGTTAAGAGCTTACCCACATATTTGTTAGAAGTGAAAAGAGTGATGGGTAACTACAGGGCATGATACATAAGTATATCAGACAAAAAAATATTTGTATCTTAGCAGAAATTTAAATAGCATACTTCTAGGTTTCAACATGTAAAATGTACCAATAAAATATATGTCTTATAATTCTTAATACTAAATATATAAACCATAATATTTTAAAATTTCCTGAACCTTTACCAGTTAGATTAGTTAATGAGAAAATGGCTCCAACTGCAAAAGTAAGCCATTGTATCAATTTTAAAGACATTGGAAACTTATTAAATTACTGATAACGTAATGATTAGAAAAAGAAACGTGAAAATCAAAGTCTGTATTATACATCAGAGCTCAATCTGGCTTTTGAATATGCAATCATTTACCCTATCTCAGGTCTTATCATTTTTTAATGTTGTAGTTATATTTTTAGTTCTATCAATTTGAGGAAGCACTATAGTGTTTAATTATGGAAGTATCCTCAAAGTGCCAATTATGGTCTGCTTAAGACTTGAGACAATGTAAATACATAGAGAAAGAGAGATGATTTAGCTTAGTTCCTTATCTGAACTAAAAGTGTCTGTGTATGTATGTGCACGTGTATAGGGCTATATATTTCTGAGTCTATATTTATATCTGCAATCTATCTGCATTATCTTTAATTTGTAATAATTTAATTTTAATTTTGAGAGATAATTTTAATAAAAGTCAAATTTAATTAAAATCTCATTTATGAATAAAGCCAAGCTTTTCTTTGAAAAAAATCATAAGGAGAAAATTATCCAATCCTAGAGCTATGAAGAGTGGTAAGCCTAAGTCCAAATCCTGTGACTTGTCCCTGGTCATGTGACCTTGAGGAGACTGAGATACCACAGAGCACTAACAGTACATTCTTAAGAAGTAATTCACTTAGTCCATGCTTTAGATACAATTAAAGATGCACAGAAAAGTCATTAATTGCTTTATTACACTACAAAAATTTAAATGTGCCCAATTAAAAGTTATGTCAATTGGAAAGTGTTTTAAATTAAATTTTTATAAAATAACAGTTTTATCACTTAAGCAGTGGCTTTGTAGGTTGTAAGAAATGCAACTCAGAGATGTGAATATTTTGAAAACTACCAACCATCACCTTTACAGTGTAGCTTTTTCCCATGCCTCTGCAAAGGAGGTCAGAACATCTGTGCTTCTTTAGATTTAGACTCCTGGAGTCTCAGTCCAGTGCATGAAACTCCCAATTCTTTAAGCTTTAATTCTGTACAAAATGAGATTCGATGGCTAAGGCTTCCCCGTCTCTCAGTGTATGTGCATTTAGCATCTCTTTTTTGTGTTTAG
Organism: Dicrostonyx torquatus; assembly: GCA_028555095.1. Classification (NCBI taxonomy): domain Eukaryota; kingdom Metazoa; phylum Chordata; class Mammalia; order Rodentia; family Cricetidae; genus Dicrostonyx; species Dicrostonyx torquatus. The sequence goes on from JAQHUG010000049.1 coordinate 6,748,496, forward strand.
ATAACCCACTCCTTTATAGCATTCTATTTAATGGCTTCATGGTGTTCTGTTGTAAAAATGCACACAAGTCCATTGCACCGCAGAGGCATTTTAAAACCCACCTATGGCAATTTAAAGACAGCAAGTTCTGGCCAACAGAAGGCTTTGTGTTAATTAGCTGATAAGATCAGAGAACTGCCAGCATTCATATTGATGCACACATTAAATGTGCTTAAGTTCTGAAAACAGTTTGTTCTCTTAAACAAGTTAAATATATTCACTGAGAAATCTCCAGTGTGTGCAATTAGTTTGTAAAAATAAATAAGATAAGATACAAAACAAGGAATCACATATTTTGAATAAATTGAGTTGAGCTGAAGTAAATGGTTCTGTTGCTATAGGAAAATTTTCACTTGGAAATATTTTTTTAACCTGGAATTTAGAATTTTTTTCCACTGAGGATCATACTGTATTATCACTAGGAATGTCAGATTTTTCTAGAAAGAATGCCGGTGTGCAGATTAGAAATAATGCTGGTGGTTTTCTCTGTTTTCATTCTACGTAGGCTGACAATTGATGCTGAGTGTCAGTTGCAATTGCACAACTTCCCGATGGACGAACACTCCTGCCCCCTGGAGTTCTCCAGTTGTAAGCAGTGCTCTCTTGTATTGTGCCCTGTCACATGTAGTCATTCCATAATCTCATCAATTAATATAATGCAACATAGAAGTTGCGTAGTGGCCGCGGGCTATGTTATTGATTTTGAAATCATTTTTATTGTAATTCCAAATTATGCCAATAAAGAAAAGCTCTTCAGTAGAAAATTCATTGAGTGGGAAATTATAGAAAATAGATAATGAATTCCCAGAGTCATTGTTGAGAGGACTTTAAGACCAGGTCTGAACTCAATAGAAAGGGCACACCAATTGAGTCTATACCTTCCCATATTCAGTGGACTCAGAAGAGTGTTTTAACATATTCTTAGGCAAGATGTGCCACACATTAACACTGTTCTGTTAGTATAATATGTGTAAAAATGCATGGCATGTCACTACAATAAAAGCATGACTTATTATTATTATTTTTATTGGATAATATAAGTTACTAAGAGGATCTTTGACAATCCTACAACAAATAAGCATTAACACTTCTGCACAGATATTTGAAACCAAACAGGCATCAATTTTCTAAACGGTTTCCTATTTGTTAATCATTCACATTAGATTATCCTTCTCTGCTTTGTTTTTTATTTAACAGTTAGACATTATTGGATACATGAAAAATTATTTATAGATTTTAAAGGATACATCTTTATCAATGTAATTTCTCTGCAAGGGAGTCAGGGAACTCTTAAAATAAATAAAGTCATAGGCATAGTTAATTTTAAAAGACCAATGATAAGAGAAGCAATCCTCAGTTATAAAGTCATCAATTCCGAGGATATAAAGGTACATAATATAAATTTAGAAAACATTCCATTATATATCTGATTTCATGCTTATCTATTTGAGTAAAATGTGTTCAGTTATAAAGTTGACATTCCCCTCACTTTTAGAGAGAATGCCCTTTCTGTCTATTACTAACCAAGTAGAGTTGCTATTCTTTTGAGTTAGTTGAAACACAAAAACAGAAAATAATTGTGCCATGAACTTGCAATTAACGAATGTTTTCTGAACACACACACACAATGTAATGTCGCTTACTGCTACAGTACATTGAAAATCAGTCACCACTACACTCCCCACAGTGTTCCCTTGTGCCACCATGCTTTTCGCATCCTCAGTGTTGCTACAGATGTACCCAGCTTATTTGTAGATGTCAACTATCTGCTCTCTTTTACAAAGTAAACAAAGATTCAACCAAAATTAAAGTAAAAGTGTAAAGCAAAGAATATTTAATAAAATGGAAAAGTATACTTTATAGCCAAGGATTATATTCATTTATTATTATTAATATACAAATAGTTGAAATTATGTTCATTTCTTACTTATTCATTTATGCAACTATCCATTTGGGGTGCATATGAGAGAGTGAAACTAGGAACTTTTTCCATGCTATACATTCTACCATTGAGTTTGATTATCACTCTTAGTTTTAATTAAGTTAATATTTTACTGAGAAAATTCAGTACACAGTTGTTGTGGTATGAAATAGTTCTACACTAGCCCAGAGTGGAGTATAATAAAGGTCTATTTATCAAAGGGTAATCTAAGAGAAAGAGTAGTGACCCTCAGTCCTTTGCATGCTATGAGAACTAGAACCAAATCTAGTAGTCAAAGCCCACTCCCTCCCCTCCACACACACTTTTTCATCTGCATTTATAGAACATGAGTCCATTCCCAAAGTGGGCCATTATCTTGAAGGCTATTGGCTAAATGAGTTCCCATAACACACAGCTAATTCATAATAATATAGTCCATTCAGAAAATGTTCACTGTCCATCAGTTCTGTAATGGAGAAATTATGATAATCAAACTGTTAAGAATTATTTTATAAAAAAAGTTAAGAAAATTCCTATGATAAGTATGGAAATCATACTCAAAATCACTACTCTTCCCTGAATGCCCGTGTAATACTATTTTTTGTAAAGATCTTCTATTCCTCTATGCTCCTTTGTGTGTTCTCATTGGCATTTCTACATACTGGCTTCAAATTTCAATTTCTATTTATCTTAAAGCTGGGTTCAAATTGCATCCTAATACCATCCTATATTTCCTCTTCTCCTTGCTCTTTGCCACACACTAGCCATGTGATCCTAGGAATCAGATGGGTGCATGAGATGTTGGCTTCAAGGCCAACATGAGTTACTTATTTTGCATTTATTACTCCCAAAAGAATTTTGTTAATTTTTCACAGAGCATTACCTTTCAGTCGAGGGTGCTTATATGACTTGCAGTGCTTTCTCCCTTATCATCTACAACTTGTCCAAAGAAGGTAGTTACTACCTGTGACCATCCACTGTTGCATTTAATGTGAGTCTTCTCATCCCATGGTAGATGGCTATCCACGTGAAGAAATTGTTTATCAGTGGAAGCGTAGTTCTGTTGAAGTGGGTGACACACGATCTTGGAGGCTCTACCAGTTTTCATTTGTTGGATTGAGGAACACCACTGAAGTAGTGAAGACAACTTCTGGTAAGTTGCCCTTGAGAAAAATTTTAAGGGACACATGTAATTTGCAAAGCTTTTTTGATGCACATATCTACATGATATTTAGGAAGACCATGAAGAATATTAACTTCTTAGACAAAATGGAACTTGGTATTCTAGTAACACAGATGAATATACATGTAACTAATTAAATTAAAGCAAATTGAATTTAAAATAGTCTAGTATTTTATTTACTAATTTCTTAAAATTAAGTGCAATTATTTGTGAAAAGAAAATGTTTATTAGGTACAAATTAATTTATTCTTTTTAGGGAGTATGTTTCTTCGTATATTGAAATTGAAACATTTTCAATAAATACAAAAGTAAATGAAGTACACGTTTTAATATTTTAAAAATACTTTTGTTAAGTTTTTGAGAACTTAACATTTTCAATCTCTTCAAATCCTACCCTTACTACACTTTCACCCTTTCTCACCCAACTTTGTGATTACTAGCATTTTCTTCCTTTTGCATTCAGTTTCTGTTCCTCAATTAGTGTTGGAATTGTGGTCTCTTCTAGTATATAAAGTTAGTCCTTCAGAGGTCCCATCATAAGACAAGCAAACAACCCCAAAATTCTGAATCCTCCTCTACCAAAGGCTATCAAATCTTAATAGCTCCTCAGTGAAAAGATTATGCATTTACCTCCCACTCTCTATGTTGGGTTTCTTCTGGCTTGAGCTTGTATAGTCCTTATGCATGCTGTCGCTGTCACAGTTGCTGTGAGTTCACATGTGCATCGGGATTGTTGTGTCTGGGAATCACTGTTCAGTTTAATTATTTTATACCGACTTCAAAACTGGATAACATGCTTTGCATATTGTATATAACCATCTTGTCACAACTGCATCAGGCATTGTCTATAGATACTGTGACATTATCTGGAACCAATTTTCCTAATTGCTTCATATGTATTAAAAGAACTACTCACTGAGAATGTGTGTATATGCCATATACATATATTAATACATATTATACATAAAATGATACTGGCATTAGAGAGCTGTCAATCATAAATGTGGCTAAAACTGCATTTTCTTAAGTATACATAGCTGTGCATTAAATTGTTAAGAGAAAGTGAAAGTCATTAGTTTTATATGAAGTGTCATGACTTTTAATGGTTTGTGGTCTGAATAAGAAAAGTTAGCATAGACTGATGTTTGAATATTTGGTCCCCATTTAGTTGACGTGTTTAGAAAGGATTGGAAGGTGCGTTTTGGTCATGGTGTTTTGCCACAACAATAGTAACCCTAACCAATACTGTATCATTGTGGGTAGACTGTTCGATTTCAAAAGCATACAGCACTCCCAGTTAGCTCTGCCTCGTAGCTGTGTGTCAATATTAAAACTCTCAGTTACTGTGCCAGCAAACCTGCCTGGGTGCTTGCTCTCACTACTGTGCCAGCAAACCTGCCTGAGTGCTTGCTCTCACGCTCCCTATGATGATGGTCATGGACTCATCCTCTAACACTGTAAGCTCCCAGTAAATTTTTCTATAAAAATGTGTTGGTCATATTATTTTTGTGCAGTAATATAAAAGTAACTAATATAGATGCTATGATTTATTTTTCAAATCTCTCTGTGGGAGAAAATTTGACATATTTTGAAAGGTGGAACATTTCCTATGTGCAGTCTGTTTGAATTCTGAAAAGTTGAATGTGAGCTCTGTGCAGAGTATTCATTGCTATTGTATCAACTTAAATACATTTCAATTTCAGACATCAACATTAGGTTTTCACCATACTATCAATTAATATTAAGAAAAGCTTTTGAAGTATATACCTAACTGTCAATCAGATTTCCTACAGTTCCTTTTTGCAGAATTCATATGACATGATTTTTATATTGAGTTACTTGGAAGATACTGTCTCTGTTACTCAGAGATGAGAAGAACCAGGAACTAAATGAAACTGAAATTTCAAAATCAACCCTCAGCATTCCATTCCCCAAACTGCAGAAGCATCCGGCCCTTGCATCTCTTTTATCACTGACACGTTTCTTCTAAAGATTCCTTTGTTTTGGAAAAGCAAGAAGAGGGGCTGAACTAGTGCTTGCGTGCATGGAGAAAGGTGGCCTTCTGTTCCGTCACTCACAGGGATCCTGATCATCATGTACTAGAACATGTTTTTCCATTTGGTCCAAGCTGAAAAACATCTCGAGACTCCCTTTGAACTAAAACCTCCCATATATAAAAGTAATATAAAAATAATCTCCAGTGGTTATCTCTTCCGGAAAGAGAAACTGGGATTAAGTTCGGCTGTATATTCACATTTTTATTTTTGTACCAACCCCCTAAAACAGCAGCCATAAACTCATGACTAGCATGCTTTTTGTTTGCTCATTTTGTTCCAGCACGATGTTCAGCACAAATAGCAGCAGAGGAAGGCTGATGCTGCATCACAAGCCCCTAGTATAGGTGCCCCCGCCCATGTAACTTGGAGACTGCCTACGGGCATTGGTTAAGACAAATGTACAGAAGAGACTCCCATCACTTTAAACATGGTAAGAATTCGCACAGTCCCATGATAAAAATTACTCTCTCTAAGGAAGTCACAGTGAAGCGATAGAGAGGGTGAATGCTAGAGTTGTTACAATAACTTCTCTTCATGAAACTCAACTTCATGTGGAGTTTAGTGTGTGGGGGGGGGGTGAGTTTTAACACTCACCATTTCATTCTACTCCTTGCTCTCCTTTCAAAACTATGTGTATTCTGTGCATGTCTATTTCAATGGCCTCATTCAAAATACAGCCTGAATTGACAACTAACATGAATACCAAGAGTGCACCTTGATGTTTGTGACAATATTCCGGTTGGTGGTGGTGCACACTTTTAATCCCAGCACGCAGGAAGCAGAGACAGGTGGATCTCTGTGAGTTTGAGGCCAGCCGGGCCTACAAAGTGATTTCCAGGACAGGTTGCAAAGCTACACAGGGAAACCATGTCTTGAAAAACAATATTCTAAAAAATCCAGTGCAAAAGAACTGGTGGAAGGTGCTGCGAGACTGAAGAGAGCAGTCAGACAGATGGAGAGCAAGCAAGGTGGAACAGAATGCACCATGAACTTGATGATTTGAGAGCATGGTCAAAAGCAGCCGTAAGACCAGTGTGTTCTCTGCAATTTTGGTTAGAGGAGGAGGTTTATTGAGTAATTAGGAGAAAAGTGACATATCAAAGCTAGACTGTTCCAGGTTGATATCAAGCTAACATCACAAATGCCTAGTGCATTCCCAGAGCTGATGACACCACATTGCTGGAGATGAGCTTTGGGTATGACTCTAATGATGTTGCTCGTTTATAGAATGTCGGGAAACTGTGTGGGAAGACAGGGCACAGTGGCTCCTGGCTCATCACTGCTGAAGCTGGAGCCCTTTTCTCGGTGTTACTTTTCTTTAAGTTAGTTTCCTGAACAAGATAAATGAACAATTTTTTTTTTAATTAGCAAAAGTAACATGTCGGAATCAGTTAGTATGAACAGGAGTGACTATAAAGTAAAATAAACTAAATTAATATTACACATATGTAGGTATATGGATTTGTGCTTCCAAAACTGAGTATGTTGAAAGAGAAGAAAAGGCAGAATGTACCACAACTTGCACGGAAGCTTGTACCCCTTCTTTTTATAAACAAGATACAGAACTTTGTATAGGAAAGAATTCCTCCCTAGTTAAGCCATTGCCCCTTCATAGTTCTCGAATTTACTTCCCAAGTCATCTTATTTACTATCAGTACCTGTGTGCCATCCCTTCAGGGGAATATTTTCCAGGTGGTAAATTAATGTAGCACTTAGTGCCTTCAGTTCAGTCACTTTATCATCCTGAGGCCTGATCTAACAGTCCTCTGTCCAAACCCCATCTCTTCCTGATGCTTCATTATCTGGATACAACACTACCATGGCCCCTGTGAGCCAGGCATGAACACTCAGAGTCATGTCTCTGCCTCCCACACCTAATGAATCATGAAGGCTCCTGTGCCTCTGAAATCTCTTGTGTAACTGCCCTCCTTTCTGCTGCCATTGCCACTGTCCTAGTTCACGAATTTGTCTGTTCTTATCTGGACTATGTCTGCAGCTTATTAAGGCATGTCCCTGCTGTCAGCCTCTCTCCTCTAAGGTGTGTGTCTTTTAAAGTAAACAAAAAGCAGCAGAACTTCTTGAACACTACCAACTAGCACCTGCATTCTCTCTGTGTGCAAACAGCTTATAGCAGTTCCCCAAATCGCAAACTTAACTACAATTACCAAACATGATGATATCACAATGAATGACTTTGAGGATTTTATTTATTTGTGGGGATTTCATCCACTCATAGAGGGCATACATTTAATAGGTCTGCTCCCAGACACATGCTTTTCCTTACTTATTATACTCTTTTGCTCCCCTGTTAGCGCTGTGAGACCCCACTGGACAAAGCCCAGCATACGTCAAGAATGAAGCAAATTACTTCTAGTATTTAAGAAACCAGCCTCCTCATGCAACTTTCAGCCTTGTTTTCTGTAGTTTCTCAGCTTATAACAAAACTTACCTGCTAATGTATGCCTAAAACAATCTTGCCAAGCTTATGTTCATATTCAGTCTCAATTCTCTTTCTATCTAATAGAACTTTTTAATTCACAAATAGTATTTCAGAAAACAAATTTCATTTATTCATTTTGTGTGTGTGTGTGTGTGTGTGTGTGTGCATGAGCACACGCACGCGCGTGGGCCACCGTGTGCATGTAGTGATCAATTCTAACCCATGGGAATTGGTTCTCTCTTTTTTACCATGTAGGTCCTGAGGATCAGACTCTTACAATACTGAACATTATCTCACAGGCCCCACCCACAACATCTTATTTCTGAGACTCTAAATTTTCAAACAAATAACTGATTCTCCTTCACGCTTTTAATGTTGGTTACACCAAAACAGCCTGGAACCTTCAGGGATTGTGTGTACCCTTAGGATCTGGTCACTCAATTTCCAAACTAGATTCATCTCTTTGTATTCATGTAACTTTTTCTTAGAAATCCTTTAACATATCTGTCATGGGATTGCTGTAGGCATGATATTGGGTGTTCTAGTTAACATTAAAACACAAGAAGCAAAAACAAAACAAAAACTTGGGACATGGGAAGATGAATCAGGGGGTAAGAATGCTTTCTGCATAGACACAGGGCCATGAATTTGAATTCCCAGCCCTCACTTGAAAAAGAAACTCAAGTGAAAAATACTTGTAGTGTTCTGGCTCATGGGAAGCGCTTTTAAATGGAAGGAAATTCCATTACTATTACCAGGATCACCATAACTAATTATTAAATCTCATCATCTTCCCTCTAGGGATTCTATTATCCTGTGATAACACACCTGCTGCTTTATTTTACATAAGATTTTTTATGCTCAACCTTCGACCTTTCAGGCCACAAAAGCTGACAATTACTTTGATAAAACTATATCTTCTTCATCAGTTACAATAAATAGTACAGAATTCAATGTTGTATTTTCCCCAGGTTCAGTGTTTAAACCAGCAGCTAATTATTTTGTGCTCATATTATTTGTACTCATAGAATTTGGTTATCAGATTCTCTGCATTAGTGTGTGTGTGTGTGTGTGCGCGCGCGCGCACACTGAGCATAACTTTGATAACTTTGTTATCCATGTACCCACTCTGAGATGGAAACATGAACAAAGAATTTTATAGTGGATTTTGATCCTTGGGACCTAAATGCCCTTATAGTGAAACAAGAAGAAAATCCTCATACCCTTCCTTCTATGGAACCTTCCACTGTTGTTCTTCATGCATCTGAAACACCTGTTGCATAAAGTATCTTCATAACTTTTTGTCAAAAACTATAGATTATTTATTTTTCCCCTCTTTGGCTGCCCCTCGGGAAATTTTTGAGCTCAGACTTAGAGTTACCTAACGTGGCATGGCCAGAATGTGAGTGGCATCACCCTGTAGCCTAGGATCCTGGACTGAATAATAGCAATAACAATAACAACAACAACAATGACATCAACAACAGTATTACTAATACACATAATAATAATAATTAATAATAAATAATGTAATTGAGCTGAGCACCAGCATTCATGTCTCTGCTTCCTGACAGTGGATGAATGTGATCCGATTCCTAAATGTCCTTCAACCAGGACTTACCCACCATGTGCTAAGCCAAAATAAATCCTTCCTATGTTATTTTGATTTGTATCTGATATTTTATCACAGTGACCAGAAATACATAGATATATTTGCTTCTTAACTTCTTTTGCAATAAACTAAAACATACAAAAGTTTTAAAATGTCTGTACCATTAAATGTATCTTCACTTTCATCAGCTGTGATATATACCCCCTTTAGATATAATGGTTTATGGATCAGACTCTTGCTCATTTCTTGCTATATAGAATTATGTGCTATTTATTCTTGGTCCTCAAACCTTGTACATCACCTGCTACCATACATTACTCTTCTCTATGAGCTTGCTCATAGGATGACCTGGTCTACTGTCTCTGCTTATGTCAACTTTGCTACTTGGTATTAAGTTCAAATGCAACCTTTTATACATACATTTATTTACTTAAACATGTGAAACAATCTCTAAATACAAATCAAAGTTTCCAACTTGAGGTTAATTTAGATTGCTAAAGAAATCAAAGAGACGAAAAGAATGGTGAAGTGAACTAAATATTGAGTGGAGAGGCAAGAAATAAAATGAGAAGACAAATGTTAGTAAGGTTTTCTTCTGTTAATTAAGTTAAAAGAGTAGAGAGGACTGAATGGAAAATCAGCAGCAGTAACATTGGTACAGTAGTCTTGGTATTTCTGAGATTTTGTGAGTCATGAATCTATTTTAATCAATACTAAAATTTCCAAAGCATTCAAATAGTAACATGCAATCTTAGAACAAATTGCCAGATGACGGCCCAACAATGGATTTTTATTTTATTTTTAAGCTTCAACTGAAAATGTTAAAATTCATTTCATTTGAGGGAAATATTAAATAATGCAACTTGCTGTTGGCCTGGAGCAGCCTGGAAACTGTTCACTTCCAGACTGAGAATTTCTTGTCTATGAAAGAGGTTCCCCTCAGTCAGTGTTTCAAAGCCCTTGTCCTGAGCACTCCACAGCTCCTGCTGTAACCAAGGATATACCTCCCCCACCCCCGTTGTGTAAGTGTAGAAGTTACTTTCTCCATAGGTGGAATATTTTTAAAGGATTTTTCTCTTTTTTCAGAGTTCTCAGTGTGATTTTGAAAACAAATCAAATGCAAGCCAACCTACAGACATGTAGGTGCTGAGTTTAAGATAAATGGCAGTCCCCTCCCTTTTCAAAGTTGATAACAAAATGGTAATTTTCTATTAGCTGTAATTCTGAACTGTTCATGCTGCCTTTTAAACATTGTGTGTTTGGATTTTAAATTCTAGTGTTGTTCTGATATTATTTGGAACCTTCCTGGAAATATATTTCTAGGGGTGAAGGGAAAGCACTTCTAGTAGTCCCATGATATGCAAAGATTATTGTTTGGTTTCAAAGTGACATGTGTTATTGTGTGATCTCTACTTGTATTTCCTTGGCAAAAGGAGTTGCATGCTCCAAGGAAGACAAACCATGACCAGAAACTAGGAAGGGAAAAGTCTTACAATGGTTTAACGTCTGGGAATTGTGAACAATACAGTTTTTTCTTTTTTCCCACAAGTCTCTGAGGAAGATAAGCACTGATTTCCTATTTGGTAAATGTAGACAGAAGCTTACAGCCTTAAATATTCTGCTCAAAGATATTCAGTATCTTTGATTATTCTGATTACTTATCAGACCCATGTTTTTTCACCCATGCCATTCAATAGACTATTCCATGAAGAGATAGACTGACTTAAAAAAGAAACTCATTATAGAGTTTAGACTAGCTAACAATGGCTAATGTTACAGGTACATGCATGAATGACAAAAATACTTCTTATGACCACTTATGGCCATTAGTAATATGCTAAACTGTTACATTCTACCTTAGGGTCGTAACTGTGTTCAGAGAAGGAAGCATTGCAACACAGTTAATAAATGGTATTTTATCATATCTAGAAATATATTTACAATAAATGTGATATTATTTGGTTGCTAAGGAAATATTAACCGCCATAAGAAATCCAGGAATCCAGTGTATTTATATAAATTTATTCCTTGAAGAAAAATATAATTTGAATAATTATAACATAGCCCTTATAATGAGAACTATTTAAAATAAATATGAGAATGAATCTCTTGTTTTAACAGTAGGTGGAGAACAACAGGTTGGGGTATAAAAATTTATTCAGATTATTTTCTAAGTCAGTTGAAATCTTAAGGATACATTAGTGTAAGTAGATAAAACTAACAACTAACAGATGTCTCCAAGACATCTGCTGCTGTGAAATAAATATAAAACCTCAAATGATTTTCCTATTTGAGACTGAATGTACAGAGTCAGTACTTTACCCACAAATGAATCTGTTTCCTCTTATTTTATTTTCCGTGAAGGAATTATTCCATTGTTTAATGTTTGTATTTATATAATATGCTGTTCAATATTATGCATCTAAAATTTTAAACATTTTACACACCAAGAAGAACAAATTTTTAATGAAAACAGTATTTCTCGTTTTATTCATTGAAAGGAGATTTCTGTGTAAGTCAGAACATTTTGCTTTTCATAAGAGCTTGGAAAGAATTTTCTTTGGTGTGTGTGTGTGTGTGTGTGTGTGTGTGTGTGTGTGTGTGTGTGTGTGTGTGTGATGTGTCTCTGTATTTGTTTTCCATCGCTGTGACAAAATACTTCAGAAGAACAATGTACAAGGAGAAAACTTTTATTTCACCCCCTTTCAGACTCTTCAATCCATGGCCACTTACATCTGTTGTCCTGAGTGTGTATTTAGAGAGAATGTCATAGTGGGAACAAAGGCGGAGTACTGCACTCTCTTCTCTTTGTGGCATCTGGGGAGAAGAGGAGTGGCCAGGTCCCAAAGGTCCCTTCAAAGGCACACCCACAAACCCAGTTTCATAACAGTAGGTGTCATCTCCTCAAGGTCCCTTCACCCCCAATAGAACCACAGACTGAGCTTTGGGGAGAAATTATCACGCAAATACACTAAATGGGCAGCAATTCCAACAAGCATAGGCATTTAGCATAGATACGCACTATTTTTCACCTTCTAGTTTATCCTCCATCCATTCCCAAATTACCAAGTATCAAAAAGTTCATTCTCAGAATACACTAGGATGTACCATCACCTTGAATTTCACTTTTTAGCCCATGCTCAACATACAGACTTTTGCCCATTAGTACTTTACTACAAGATTTATGAAGTGACACTTGTAATTATGAAAGGTGGAATATAAGAAAATGTGGCATTCACAATAAAATACAATAATTTCAAATTATACATATGAGTTTTTAGCTCCCAACATGATTTCTAATCTGCCTACACTTATGTGACTAGCAGAGTCATTTCCATTTTTTTTCAATTATATCACTTGTTCACTGCTGAGTGGTGAGGAGCTGTGTAATAGCACCTTGTTAAAGAGATAGCAAAGCCAGGTGAAACAATTGTCAGGCCAAGCAATCACAGTTCCCTGGTTGATTTTTCTGGCTAGCATGTTTGTGACTAAGAGTTAAATTACGCTTTTGCAAAGTTTAACAGTTTAAGGATCAGTGGAATTTGTAGTTTTACTCAGAAAGACATTAATACAAAGAGATAAAGTCAGAGAGGTTGGGAAGTGGCAGCCAATTAGCAGTCTCCTATCTAGAGCAGAGTAGGCATGGCCAGTGTATAGTGGTTTATTTATTTCAGTGAACACATGAGGAGAAAGTTCATAGAGAAGTTAAACATTCTTACATTTTAAATATCTGAGCCCCGTTTTCACAGGCACACATGAAGAGTATCAAAAGTTTATTTTACCCATTTCTTCAGCATGACTTAACCTTGGCTCTCAAAGGTATTGACTTCCTTTCTGATCAAATGTTCCCTAATTTCTGGAAAACAATATCAACCCATACTATTTAAACCCATATTATTTAAAACAGGGGGAAATTAAACATAATAAATCCCCAAGTGACAGCAATACATTTTGGAAGAAGTATTATTGTTTGTTAAAGGACAAAGAGAGTTCATCACAAAACAACATGTTAGGAAATAAATGTGAAAACCACCCAAACATGATGTTGCCTGAGAATAGGCACTGAAATGGGTCTCATGGAAATGACAGAACCATTCTTGTTACCACGCCATTTTCACCTTCATGCTGGGATTATATATCATAAACATCTAACACCAACAACTAAATTGACTTTAATTTCAGTAGACTTCGTGTTGCTATCCACATTCACGGGAGATGGAGGTTAGATAAAAATAGGGACGCACAGTGCTATGCACAGCCATCTGTGCCTACAGGCATTGTGTTGTCTTCCTGGCTTCCATGTAAGCAGCTCTAAGCTTTGCTGCTGTTTTTCTGCATAGTACTGATCAGCAGTCTTGTACAGCCAATTAAGAAAGTCTTCTTGTGGTGTTCGGAAGATCTACAGCATCTGCAACAAAATCCCATCATTTATTTTCTACAATGCACTGTGGCAGCTGGTGTAGAGAAAACAGTATACATTCTGTTTAAGGCTTGTCGTTTTAATCATACCACCATATGGTTGAATGACCTTGAACATGTCATTTTCTGTTTAAGGTGAAGAAATTGTTGAACTTGTATTTGCAGAAAGATGTGTCTATTTACTTATCTATCTTGCAATTTGTTTTCTTATTATTATTCTGGCATGTTTTTATATCTGTTCATAAACCTGTCTCAGTAATTCTCCAGTTCTTACTCTCTCCCTCCCTTTCCCCTCTCAAGATCTATTGCATGCTAGTATAATAGAATTAGTTTGCAAGCCTAAACCAGACTGGATCATAAATAGCAAGTAATATTCAAAAATTTTTTAGCTTAAAGGTAAAACATTTTATGTTAATTTTTCTTTATCATTCTACGGAATGGCATTTTATTGTCAAAGGGGAATACTATAATACTACTTTGAAAGGTAGAAGACATTTTAGCCAAGCGTCTGTTGACTAGAGAAGAGCCACATGGCAAGACTTATGTGCATGAAATGAGATATGCAAGCTGTGTACATAAAGGACCACCAGGCAGGCTATTCTGGAAGGGACTTTGGAGAAATGGGTATCAGATATTTTGAGTTACAGAAACGTAAACAACTATTACAGTGATAACACCCTTAGAGCTACAAATGGTCCCTGAACAGGCCACATATGTAGGATCAGGGAGGCAGATTTTATTCATCCTTTCTCCCGAAGTCCTCACTAGAATTGGTCCATTCAGTAGAAACTGCAGCTTTCAAAAAGACTCCATCCACTCAGGAAGAACAAGAGGGATCCTCGTAATACATTGGAGGAATCAAGTCATTTGCTGGTCCTTCTTAATTTCAGTTTCTGTTTGACTTCAAATCTTAAGGTCATATGTCATTATCAATTACCATTGAGAAAAGAAAACTATAACCTGCTATTAGAGAAAATAGCATACATGACTAAAAATGTCTGTCAGAATCAGAGTCATCTTTTTGCCCAGTGTTAACTTGGGGTCAAGAACCTCACTTGGTCAAGGACTTCTTATTCATATAATATCAGCTTCTTACAGAACAAGAGCATCATCATACAGTCGTGAGAAAGGTCACATGGTTTGAACAAGGGTAGGTTATCCATGGTGAAGGAACTGTCAAGATAGATTTATTAATTACAATAAAAATAAGTTTGCATATATCATACTATCATAAATTCAATTTTACAGTTAAAATCAATGTTAACATGAGAAAATGATCTAAAATTATCTTTTCCTCAGTAGGAGGGAATACTTGAATGTAATCCAATATATAATGGTCAAAAGTAATGAAAAAGTCTGGTTATCTTGTTGGTTTGTTTTTCCTTAATTTTTGTATATAAAAATCCTTAAGGCTTAGTAAGACTTGTATGAAATACAAATGTAGTTAACTAGTATCAAGCAAAATAAGCACCTTATCATAGTGCATTTTAGCAGTGAGATGCATATTAAGATTCTTTCCTCCAAGGAATATCATTTTATTTGTATTAATATAATATTATTATTTATTATGTATATGTATGTTTTCTCTACAATTAAGTAAAATAAGCAAGTAAGTGTACCAAATGTGTGAATGGTGCCCAAAAAGTTCAGAAGGAAGCATTGGACTCCTTGATGCAGAGTTACAGGTTATTGTGTGGATGCTGAAAACTGAACTCTAGTCCTCTGCAAAGACAGTAAGTGCCTGTGTGTGTGTGTGTGTGTGTGTGTATACATAAAGCAATACTTTTTCAATGTATACCATGCCAGTTGCATAATATAACAAACTATTAAATATTATAATCAATTTGATGGCAGTATTTGGAGTATTATAATTGAATATAAACTGGCATAACCTTGTCTGCTGTATTTCACAAATAAGATAGTTAAAGTACTTCCTTTGATTATATATGTATATATAATATATGCACGTATACATACATACATATTTAAATATGACTCAAAGGAGCACTCTGGATATAATCACAAGGGAATAAAAATAGCAATACATCATTTTCACTAAGAAGTTTAAAGAAAAACACTGGGCTGGCATGAAAACCTGGGCCTTACGTTCCGGCTAAATTTATTAAGATTTGTGTAAATTGGGCAAGTCCCAAAATCATCTGAGATCTCACTTTGATTATCAGAAAAAGAAGAATTATAGAGTTGCTAAATGATGTAAATATAGTAACTAAAATGTATAGAGCACTTCAAATATCCTGAAAACAGATAACCACATGAACAGAATAATATTTTTTCACCATTTCCTCTTTAAAAATGTTTTTGCATGAAAATTCCTGAAAACTGTCTGGCAAATTTAATGGATCCAAGAAAAGAAAAGTGATTCATAAATTATTGAAAGAATATCAGAGTTAGTGATTGATTCAATGGTATAATTCTGCTTGCCTTGTAGCTTTCCATTAAGATAGCAGACAGGAAGGCAGTGTGTGGGAATGTTCCTTTAATTGTTATCCCATAAAGTGGCTTTGAGTGTAGTGGTTGAGAAATTTATCAAAACAATTGGAAGTATTGGGTTTTCTGCTCATTTACCTGACTTAATTTATTTATTTGTTTATTCATTTATTTAGAAAGTATCATTCTCCCTGTGTATCCCTGATATCCAGTAGACCAGGCTGGACTTGAACTTGTATAGATCCTCCTGTCTCTGCTCTCTGAGTACTGGGATTAAAGGCATGCATTATCATGCCCAACTTAAATTTATTTTTGAATCAGCCCCACTAGCTTTGGGTGTCAAATACACCCAGTTTAATATCTGATTTAATTTTCTGGTTCACATAATTAATAATACCTTATGAAATGGTCATATAATACAAAGAAGAATGTGTAAATCAGTGGGAACTTGACTTTCCTAGAAGAATTCCTTTTTTATTATAACTTAAGAATTACTTTCAATTTATTTTTATAATGATGGTTACTAAGCGTATGGCATGTGGATGTAAGAAGGAGTGCTGTGTCAGGGGACACTTATAGAAGTGGGAAAATACCTTTATGATGCCAGTTCTTTCCGTCCTTCTTTGCTTTTCTGTTACTATGGTTGACCAAAAACCAACGTGGAAGTAAGGTATTTGCTTTACATTTCTACATAAAAATACATTGTTAGGAAAAGAACTGAAGATGGAAGATGGGGGTAGAAACTGAGGCAGAGACCACAGAGAAAAAAAATAAGAGTTCACTGGCTTCCTTTTTCTCACTTGTTCAGCAATGTTTCCTATGCCCAAGGGTAGCCTATCACAGTGAGCTAATCCTCTCTCTATCAACTAGAGATCAAGAAATTACCCTGAGACCTGCACATATCTAATAGAGGCGATTCCTCAAATAGGCTCTCTTTTCCCAGGCGATTATAGTTTTGTCAATTTGACAAAAACTTACTCTGACACATAGATTCCTAGATGAAATTCTGGGCAGCAGACTTGTAGATGTACCTTTACCTGATGAGTCATCTTACAGGCTGCTATCTGCTACAATTTTAGACATGAAGTGTGGATAAACTCATTGATTTGCATATGGCCTTCCAAATAGCCGGTAGGAATGATAGAAAATCAATTCCCAGATTCTAATCCAATAAATCTCCTCCTAGTCTCCCTGCCCAGTCCCTGAACTTGAAGGTTTCCTTTTGATAGGTGTCTATTTCATGAGAGAGTGAGACAAACTGTAATAATGAAATATAAAACTCAAGAAAGCAAAACAATGACAAATGCAGCCTAGAATTGTGCTAATTGGAAGGTCTGAGTATTGATTGCTTTCTGGAGGATATTACAAGTGGTTAAGGATTCTTAGCAGTGTTGGTAATTAATAGTTATTCATTGCAATGTCATGTAGTGTTGACAGATAAAACTAGTGTAAAAGATATTAACCCTAGCTTTCAGACCCAGGCGGCCTCTAACTGTAGCAAACTGAAGCAGATCTCTTTATCTCTTTGTGCATTGGATTTTCCCCTGTCAGATGTGGTCTCATTGATAGAATTCCTTTCCCAGAAAGTTGTAGAAAACTCCAGTGATATAATGATGTAAGAACTCTATACAGCATATTTAGAGTGTTCCCAACATGAAATGTAATACCACAAGTTTTTAATTCTCATTTTTATCTGTAAGATCTGAGGGATTGATGTTCAAAAATCATACTTGTGGTAATGATACCCAAACTACATATACTTTGGTCCAATGAGAAATTGTGGTATAAAAATAAAAATCAACAACATCAACAAAACAAATAAACAAATAATAGACCATTGTTGAAACTCCAGAGGAAGGAGGCTGAGAATGGCTGAGGTGGCAAGTGGCTGTTTCTTCCTCCTGGAATCCTGCAATCAGATTTTGTCATCAGGATGTTAGGGCTACGATTAGCAAAAAGAGCCAGCTTGTTATCAAGATCACTTAAAAGGTATATTTCAGGCCTTGCCGCACTCATTGGGAATCGTTGCTGCTAAGTGATAAAAACTAAATGTGGATAGGAAAGGAAGAGACTTTAAGAGACACCTATGGGAAGACAGAGTTTAGATGGCCCTGGAGTTACTGCCCTTTATACCTAAAACCAATAAAGAACCTGCCACCTACCCAATTTTGAAGTCATCATTAGTATGAGAAAGAATTATCTATGCACATTGAAAAGCAATCTTTTTCTTCTTTGGGGAATGAAAATTAAAATTTCAATATAGAATGAAGGATGGAAGAAAATGAAAAATTAACCTCTTGAAAGAGATGTAGAAGCTGATTTAAAGCGTTATCCTATTCTCTCATAATATCCATTTCGTGATCTAGCCTCTAAGTGTTGTGCAAGAGAAATCACGAAACTTTGCATTGACTCTAATCTACTTTCTGTCTGCAACCAAGAGAAATGGTGCCTATTTCTTCTCGAAAACTGAAAACCTGGTTATATACTTCTCCAAGGATAATTGCTATTTATCTTCAACCTCCATAGCTATTGTTGCAATAATTAATAATATATTTCTTTTTGAATAAATAATTAATACAGCAAATTGCCATGGCAGTTTCCCCAAGAAGGCTCTCTTGATTCACACAAAGACCTGAAAGTAGCTATTCATACTGTCCACCTTTCATAGATAAGGATACTGTGGCTTAAAAAAAATTGATGGGGCTGGAGAGGTGGCTCAGAGATTAAGAGCACTGGTTGCTCTTCCAGAGGTCCTGAGTTCAATTCCCAGCAACCACATGGTGGTTCACAACCATCTATAAACATATCTGGTGTCCTAGCATACATGCATGTAGAACACTGTACACATAATAAATAAATAAAATCTTTTAAAAACAGAAAAAAAAGAAAATTTGATAACAGCTCTTTCACAGCCATTAGAAAAAAAAATAGTCTGAAATCAGGTTGTGCTCTTCACAAGGGCCAAGTTCATCGAAGTTTTGTTCGGCAGGATATCTTGAGAGGATGATGGTCTCCGGTGAAGTTATGTCCGGAGGGATAAGGGATGAAGAGAAAGGGAAGGTTATATAAACACTTTTCTGAGCGACTATTTGCTGTAGAAGCATTGCATGTTCACTCTGTCTTTTCAGGGAGCTGTTCTCTTGTCAAGCTTCCAGTGGCTTGCCACAGGCTACCCGGCAGGCAATCTCACACCTGTAATTCTACCCAGGTGTTAGCTGAGAAAAAGAAAAAAAAATAAAGGTCAACCAACAGGCATTTCTCTGCACCAGTTTTCTTAGTTCTTAATGTCTTATTGACTATAAAATTGCACTAACATGAGGAATGGTCAGCAATTTTATATGTGCAAAGAATTTCTGAGAATTACTGAGTGAGCATATGCAAATCACCTTATATAGAAAGACTGGTTCTCTTCTCTTTGGAATTCCTGACTTCAATTACACAAGACATGGAGCTGCCATACAGCCATTTTGCAGATATAAAGTATAGGGCTAAGAAACAATAAATGACTAGCCAAAAGATCCCTCAGAGCTGGCCTGGATACATGTGCAGGATGCTGACAGTGGTTCAGGCTTGTCGGCTCATCTCAGCACCTTGGTTATCTACCTAGAACCTCCTTTGTTCATAATATGGCTAATAAGCTCTTGAAGATCAATTTCCTATAGTAAACAATTTTTCAGTTGAATAAAATGAACCGGACCTTATTGAATTTGAAATATTTTCTATGAGTCTACGTGATGTATCCACAAACCATTGACCAGACATATCTGCACATTTTTCTGACAGAAGAGCACCTCATTTCAAATCTGCTTCCAGAGTATGCCATCTTCACTTTGAATTTTCTGAATGAAAGAATCATTATCCTAAAAATACTGTCAATTCTTATAACACTTCAGTATTTATTTGAAATATAATTTGAAGGTATCAGAACAGTCATTATCTTATTTAATAGCTATAGTAGTTAATTATGACTACAGGACTCATTTTAGGAAGTTGCCTATCTCCGCCCACCTCTCTTCCTGGCAGGTGGGAGTCTCAGGGCCTTTCTTACAGGGAATAGTGTCTCCCAGACTCAGCTGGAACACTATCTGTTGCCACCCAGGAACTCCAGTGATGGGTGTTCACTTGAAGTGGCTTGCTTGCACAGCGAATAATGACTAAGGCATGTTGATGTGTACCAATTTAATATTGTGTTCGCTGCTCTGTGGTTTCTGTTTGCCTTTTCCTAACTTTTGCCTTGCAATTTCTGACCTATTTGTGTCTAAAAAAAGAGAAAATTTTTATCTGCTTACAGCTGTAGAGATGATACTCATTTGATGTTTTACCCAGCATTCCTATATTTCTTTGTCCTTCTGGATTCTCTGTCTGTCTGTCTTTGCCCCCCTCCTCTCTCTCATCCAGTGAAAATAGAACTAGCTAAGGTATAATTGAGTAAAAGTTTGGTTTTTTGTTTTTATCTTCTTGCAGGAAGAAATACAACCAAAAGACACAGTTAGCTTAAGAAGATTCTATATCAAAGAAATAATTAAATGACCTACCCAGAGAAAGAGAGAGACAGAAACAGAGACAGGGGAGGGGGGTCAGCCTAGAGGTATCTATGTTATGGAATTATTTTTATTATTCTTCTATTTTATGTTAATATAATTACATCATTTCTCCCTTCCATTTCCTCCCTCCAAATTCTCCATTATACACCTCCTTGCTCACTTTCAAATTCATGGCCTCTTTTTCATTGATGGTTGTTACATGCATATATGTATATGTATTTATATATTACTATATGCATATATGTCTATGTATTTATATATTACTATATACAATCTACTTGTCAGTACAATGTTGCTTGTAAGTATGTTTTCACAGAAGGGGCATATGAAAGGGTATGGAGGGAGAAAAAGAAATATGATCATGCTTTAATTATGTTATAATCTCAAAAACTAAAAGAAATAATTAAAAAGAAAAATTATCAAAGTTAGTGATCCTCTTAACTAGCATTTAAAATTATCTTGTAAACACCAGAGGGTTGACCTCTGCTGCTGCTGTTCAGCATCCTCTGTAGCCTACACTATATGTGAAAGTATGTAAACTTCCTTATATAGGTATTTGGCAGTATGTGACAGAATGCCTAGCATGAGCAGTTCACCGTATTGAGGGGAGGTAGTTGAGAAAATCCTAAGAGCAATGCAGCAGGAGTTCAAAGGACATAAGTTTAGAAAGGAGGAAATGTACAGAAAATGAAATGGACAAATATCCAGAAGGTTCTAAGCAGTTGAATTTTCTGAGTAGTAGCATATTCCATTTAGTAGTATAGTACTATATTCTGCAAAAATTTAAGTCATTAGGAATCAATTCAGAATCAATACACCTATTACAATTCTCAGAGATGGTCATTCAATCAATTGTACCTATGTGGCCTATACCTTAAAATTTAAAGAACAAATTGAACTTCTCCATATTAAAATTCTAGTTGGTGGTATGAAAAATGGTGGTCTAATTAGTGAGGATTATACACTGTGGAAGAAAAGATTAGAGAATTTGAAGCGATAGTAAAGAAACATTTCAAAATGAAGCACAGGAAAAAGGACATGAGAGAAGTGAATAAGCACCGCAGAACTATTGAACAGATGTTGGCT
This sequence comes from Dicrostonyx torquatus, assembly GCA_028555095.1. NCBI lineage: Eukaryota > Metazoa > Chordata > Mammalia > Rodentia > Cricetidae > Dicrostonyx > Dicrostonyx torquatus. The sequence continues at coordinate 6,770,245 of JAQHUG010000049.1, forward strand.
GCTAGCTACAACCATGGGGGCACAACTCATTTTGAAGGCTCTGCAAAGACAGATGAAACAAGCAGGAGTAGAAAACACAAGGAGTAAATAATCCAGCAGTTCAGAAATTAAGGGAAGAACATTAACTCAAAACCTGATCAGAGGAAAAAGGAACAAAAACTTTATCAAATACCATAATTAAAATATTGCTTAAAATTAGTGATAAAATTATCTTTAAAAAAAAAAACAGGTAAGGTCTGAAGAGATATCACAGTTAAAAAGAGTTGCTAACTCCTATAGCAGAACCACTTACGTTTAACTCAGCACTGACAGGATAGTTCAGAATTGCCTGTCCTAATTCTGGGGGCTCCTGTCCTCAAGTGTTCAATCTCTCATACCACAGAGAAAACTGTAATTGAAAGGACCCAACCAATCCTGCCTAAAAGGATAGATAATAAAAACTGCAGAATGTGACAAGCAAGTTTGACCATCGGGTTCTTCCTTTCCCAGCTGGGCAGGAGGATAGCAATTAAGGACCAGTGCAGTCTTCTAGCCAGATGGTTATCAGAACCAGTGGTTACCAGAACCCCAGAACCGGTAGCAGCAAATGGTTATCTATCGAATTGTAAATTGAGTCACAGGGAGGGGGGGTAAGCAGGATGTCGGGTATCACATAGTCAGCAGGAATTCAAGTAGCCTGATAAATGTCACGTACTCAGGGATGGGCTGAACTATGAAGATTTTGTTCTGGGTTGAACTATGGCTTGTATGTCTGGACCAATCCCGATTGTTCTTGTACCTCATATTTTAATTCATGGAAAACTTGTGATTTTTGTCTATAAAAGCTTGCTTGCCTGCATAATCGGGGTGCTTAGCTATCCCTAAGCTTTGCGCCCAATTGCAATTGTGAAATAAACCACCTGGTTATTGAGTCTGGGGGCTCCTTGGTGTTAAGACCATTTTTCAGGTCTTTCATAACGACTGACAAACAAGTACGTGAAACAATACTCAACGTAATTAGCAATTTGAGAAATGAATCTAAAGCTACCCATTATTCCTCAGTGCATCCATTAATTTTGACTAAAATTAAAACAGCTAGGAGCAAAATCAAAGATAACCAACTAAATAATTGCATGTTTTAAATCTGTATTGCCTATTATACATCAATCATGACTCAATGTAGATGACTGAAAAATGAATATCATCACTCAACTTTCTCTTTTAAAAAAAAATAAAAGTGCTATACAATCATGCCTGTATTTATGTGGCCAGCAAATGCTAACTTAAATCAATCGTTGAAGACTTTTGATTCATATGCTGGGCTCTTCTGTATCATTTAGTGCATTGTGCTGTAAGTTTCTGCTGAGAAATTAGAACACTCACCTGCCGAGAAGAATGTTGGCTTTCTCACTTTATCCAAAGATCTTGACAATTTTTCCTGCGTTCCATTTCCCAGCTTTGCAAAGATAGCAAGTAAACAGCACACAATTGCTTTCAGCTCCTGTAAGAATGAAAAACAAAACAAAACAACAACAGAAACAAACTGATATTTTTATAGAATGCCTTACAGTTTACGTTGTTGTCTCGGTCTTTCCTACATTTTAATACTAAAAACCTAGCAGTAAAGTGTTTTGAGCTGTTGGGAGGACCTTTCCTTTATTCCTATAGCAATCAGCAAATTGAGTGTTTGCTAAAAGATATCTAAAATTAGGAGCATTCATTTTTTAAATCAAATTACATGATGTTTCATGTATATCCTAAGAAAATTTGGAAGAGAGTAAACGCCATACACTGTGGATAAACAAGCAAAAACCCAGATATAATTATTAGTTCAACCACTTTCTAATGTTGTTACCCTGAACAAATTAACTTTTCTAATTTAGTATGCTTGTTATGAAGTGAGATGGATAAGAAGGTCTACCTTGATGATTTACATAGAAGGAAGATAAAAGTTCTGACAAACTTCTTGGCACAGTGTAGATTTCAATTAATACTAATGCAGTGTTTAATCACGTATAAAATATTTTTATTACTGTAAGCCTCAGGCTAACTGATGACTTTCTAGGTATTTTGTATCAGCAGTGGCCTAGACTGTTTATTTTGTTTTGGTATGTAACTCTAGTAACTAATATAGCTGCTATTTTTTCACTTAGATAAAAGGATACATGTTTCTATTCAAGAAAAAATATCGACAAAGAAAAATTCTTTCTGGCGTGCTGTTGATTAAAAAATAATAATCTTCAAAATAAACCCACAAACATAGAAAAGGAGTGTAGTGCTGTGGAATTATGTGAAAATATTAGCTATTAAGGGAGAGTAGTGTCATATGACTTGTGCTGTTTGGATACCTATTTGAACCTTCTAAAAGTGTGACAAATGGTTTATGAAACGGACTGTTTATATTAATGAAAGAATACCATGACTGAAGTTAGATGCTCTCCAACCATGCGTTGGTTCTGTAACCTGCTGGGGTGTCTTTTAACAAATACTTCAATTTCATGAGCTTCAGTTGCTTCACCTTTCTAGAATGCATATTTTCTCAGGAAAATGATTGGACAGAAAAAAGTTAAAATTTAATTGTTAACATGTTACAGGCAGCAACGAAGGATTTGCTCCCAAGCAGGACTAATCTTAAGGTTTTGTAGGATTTCAGAGTTTGGGGCATTGTTAGTACTGTGGAGTTCAATGATCGCTGTCATGATCTACAGATATAAACTGCATTATCTAAGCATGTATGAGAATGAATCTTTTAGTTGTGGCTGTAAAGACTTTGAATATGTTTCTATCTTCCTTTATTCCATGATAACAGAACACACACACAGGGAACAAATTGTCCAGAGAGTTCAAAGCATTGTCTCCCCAAGAATCTTCCATCAAATTGAAACACTTAGGTAAAGCAATTACTACACATTTTCCCCACAAGGTCAGCCAGAAGGCTGAATTAACCAGAAATGGGAAAAGCCCACTTTTTAAAATTATCAGTCTAATTGCTTGAATGTCCTTGACTGACAGCACAGAACCTGGCAGTAAGCCAAGCCAAACATCTCCTCTGATTAGCTGTCCCAAGTCTGTTCTTTAGAGGAGATACAGTGAAAGTCTGTATTGATTTCATCTCAGATTCCCATCTGGGTCATTTGAGCCACATTCAGCAAGTGTAGTACTTTCCCTGGAAGTGGCAATGACTGAGAGACATTGTCAGGCCCTCCCATGAGCAGGGCTAAGTGTGGTGACACTGTTGGCTGGCAACTCTTTGTTTGCCTGGGTTTGTTTTACATAATCACATACCACAGCTCTTCAGGGAACAATGCTAGAAGCTGTCCTGGCTTCCCTTCTCCTCACATTGGGAAGAGAAACATGAGTGATCTCAAAATGATCCTTGCCTCAAGCTCTGTTCGCAGCAGGTACATAATCAACATCTCCCAATGCCAAACCGCAATGGCTCCTCTGTCTTATATATATATATATATATATAAACTGTGTGCTCCCAAACAGCAGCATTTGCCTTTCTAATCCTTCACGATGCAGGCTTGGACATAAGGGGTCTCACTTTCTACACTTATGCTTTGAAAGAATTAAACAACTTTGTAGAAAAATCTCAATTTCTATGATTATAGGTGCTGTGTTACTTGAACTGTATAAGCAAGTACATTGCCCCTATAAAAACATGTACTGTGCTTTTAATGGAATCTCACAACTGGAAAATTTTAAATTCAGAAGCAGTGAGTGAAATTCAGTGGTACAGACCTGGGGCTAATTACTTTAGTGACTGAGTATATTACCCTTTAAACTCTGCCTTTGTGTTGTTTGTTTTCTGTTTGGAGACAGTGCCTTACTATGCAAGGATGGCCTTTTGCCCTTGAGCTTAAAATATTTCTGCTTTATTTAGCTCAAAACTAAAGCAGATCAAAACTCTTCTGTTTTAGTTTAACTCCATTTTAGCATTTAGTTCAAAAATGATCCTGAATGCTGGGATTAGTCAATGTACCCTCAAGTCCTGCTTTTCTCAACTCTCCAGTTTTTCAGTTGTAGCTAAGTTATATTTTCCTTGATATTCTTTTGAACAAAATTAAATCTAATTTGAATGTTTTCTTTTTTCTAATTTGTATATTTTTAATTTATTTTACAGTGAAGTTAGTTTAAAATAAATTATGTTAAAATTGGTAGGTGCTAATTAATCTACCCTCACGTTTTGAGTTAACTGTACCCTCAGTCACCCCTTGGGTTTCTGCTTCTGAGTAAGGGTTGTATCTGGAACCTGTTGCCTTCTTTCTTATGTACTTTTTCATCTCAACTTTTTAAAGAGTTATTTTTAAAGAAAAAAAAATTGTTAGGTGCTTTGCTGGTAACTGTTTTACTTAACATAGCCAAAGAGCCACAGGAAATTTTACAGAAACATAAAGAATCTCCTTCTTTACTGACCCACATACAGTGTGTATGTGTGTGTGTGTGTGTGTGTGTGTGCTTAAACAAAATTCAGACCTTGAACTTGCAAATTAGATATAATTTCACAGCCTCAGTCTCTCTAACAAGACTTTCTTTTCCTTCAATAAAAGATGAATTCTGCAAACTTGGTGAGTTTGAGTATGACAGTGTGGCAGATTAAAATTCAAATCATCCACAGACCCTGAGGCATGGCAAACATAAGAAGAAAGGCTTTTTATTCTTTGTTCAGGATCTAAACATTACACAGTATTGTCTATATCTTTCTTATCAAAGGAAAATATTATACAGTAAAATATAATTGAGGGCAGCTATTTTTTTCTTTCGGGTCTCATAGCAAACTTACAGATTTTCACAAATATTCTGTGATTAACCTCTTGTGACTGAATTCTACATACTGTAAATAAAGAGGAAAAAATACAATTTTAAAAAATTGAAAACAAAAGAAGAAGTAATAGGTTGGCAAAAAGAGCTCCATTGGTACAAATAAACCCTACAACAGGCCTGCATTCTGGAAAAGACAGAGGTTTTTCTCTTTTCTGAGTGAAAGGCTAAAGAAAGGAAGACAGGAACCACAATTCTTCCATTACTGAAAAAAAATTCATGTAGGCTGCAAATTTCTTCATATGGGCGTTAAATCCTCCTAGAGGGATCCCTCCTGATCAGCAAACTGTTGTTGCTGTGCTGAAATATCAGTGCCTCTAAGTTAGCGCAGTTCTTTCGAATTTAGAAGCTATTCTTTGCCTTGCTACTTGAATATCATATAAAGAGTTAGTCCACATTAGGCGTTCATTGACTCTGAAGTCAAGTCAGGAAGTTAGGCAGAGAGACGGTAAGATAAGGTCTATTAAAATTTTAATGCATGAACCTTGGGTCAATTTTGTAGTTCAAATAGTATTTACTTAAAGTGATAATATTAGGAAAAAGCAAGCACTATGGATGAAATGAAACACCTGGTTATAAATGTAAAGTCTGTTGTATGATCAATGGCTGCTAGCAGATCTCTGTCTCTTTTAGGATTCTGCTTTCTAACCTGTAAAATGAAGGGAATATTTTCATCTCTACTTTTCCTTTGCACTCTGGCTTTACTGTATATAGGATCAAATCTAAATCCCAATGTCATCACCTAGAGCATAGATGATTTTCTATATAATGAGTCCAGATAAAGTTTTTATGTAGGTGAGCACAACATCATCCCTTTGCTTTTGATGGTGAAAGAAAATGGCATCTGAATAAAAACAAACAAACAAACAAGTATCAACTCCAAAGAAATGAATAGATGGATGGATGGATGGATGGATGGATGGATGGATGGATGGATGGATGGATGGATGGATGGATGGATCGTTGAATGGTCTATGATGATCTTCTACATTAGTCCTGTAACAGTGGAAATAAGATGTGGGATAGAAGCCTACACATCATGGTTCACAGGACCCTTTCCTTGAGAAGTTACATGTAGAGTTTATTCTTCTAAAAAATTGTTATCCAAATCTCTACAAATCTCTATGGGAGGAAAATGCTTCATAGAAGCCCTTTTCACATCTGATCTTTTGAAAATGACAGACACATAGCACCCATGAGACAAACAGATTTTGGCATGTGAACTGAAACACAAACAACATTGAGTTCTGAATATCAAATGTCATTTGCAAATGTATAAGGCTAATATTTTTCTCAGTCTCTGCACTATTGTATGTAATTTCAATAAAAATTAAATTCCTTAAAATCAGGTGCTGCAAGAATGAGTGGGCAGAAGGAGATAATTGTGTTTAACGGAGGTAAAGGAATGACAGGCACAATCTTACCAATCCAGTTAGTCTACAAAAATCGCAGCTGCAAATCTCCCCTACCCTCTCAAGGAGCTTCCTCAAGTCAGGGATGGGCTGTGGCCTTATAATTTTACATCTGGAATGGAATCTTGTCTGTGACTTGAAGCATGCACTGTCGTATAACAGAGAAGGTCCTAACCAGGTCTTAAACAGATTTTCGCTTGGATCACAAATAAACATGATTATGATTTATTTTTGTGACATGTCCTGTCAAAATATGTAAAAATGCAAGAATGTTTATTCTATGTGTAAATATAAAAGAAAAGACCTAATCCACAACTTTGTTTTAAGATCAAAATAACTTTTTATTTATTTATTTATTATTTCTGGGTTTTGGGGACAGGATTTCTTTGTATCTTTTGGATCCTGTCTTGGAACTCACTCTATATGCAAGGCCTGCCTTGAACTCACAGAGTTCCACCTGTAAGATCAAAATACCTCTAAGATTGTATGCAAACATAAGTAAAGGGAAACCTGAGATGCTGACATTCAGTTTTACTCATTAACACTGCACTACCTCACCACCATTCTATGTAACTCTAAGAAAATTAGTATCGATTGAGAAGCCAACGATAATGGCACTGGGACAATATGTAAAATTTTCCTGTAATAAAAAAAATCAAATGTGTAATAAAAAAAAGAAAAAAAAAGAAAATTAGTATCTTTAATCTTTACCACAAGTTTATGTGGTAAGGATGGCTATTATTCATATTTTTCATGGGAGAACTCTTCACTGTCAAACTTAAAAAGATAAATAAAAATTAGTAAATAAATTATGAGCTTGTTTATATTCTTCTCTGCCAAGTGGTTTTCTTTAATTCTGCATTGAAAAATATTTTTTAGAACTTTCATTAGTGAAATTGTTTTGGTTTTTTTATTGTTAAAAGAAAAATTTACATTTACTCCCCTTGTTCCCAGCCCTCCCGCTTCCCCACTACCCCACCACCCTCCCCCTGTTTCCTTAAGATGGGGCAGGATACCCTGCCCTATGGGAAGCCCAAGCCCCCCCCCCCCCTCCATCTCGGTCTAGGAAGATGTGCATCCATATAGAATAAGTTCCCAAAAAGCCAATACATGCAGAAGAGATAGGTCCCGGTGCCATTATCATTGGCTTCTCAGTCAGTCCCCACTGGCAGTCACATTCATAGGGTCCAGTTAGGTCATATGCTCATTCAGTCTTGGTCCAGCTGGATTCGATGAGCTCAAAATAGATCGAGCACACTGTCTCTGTTGGTGGGCCAGTCCCTCACAGTCCTGACTTCCTTGCTCATCTTCTCCCTCCTTCTGCTCTTCCAATGAACCTTGGTAGCTCAGTCCCTTGTTCTGATGTGAATGTGGGTCTCTGGCTCTATCTCTATCCATCATGCAAAATTTTTATGGTGAGGATTAAGATATTCAACAAAGTAACTATGGGGCAAGTTCAGTTCATGCACCCACTCCTCTGCTGCCCAGGTACCTAGTTGGGGATCCCTGTGAATACCTGGGATCCCCTCTAGAGACAAGTCTCTTGCAAATCTTAGAATGACTCCTGTTAATGTAGATATCTTATTCCCTTCTCCAATATCCACCCTTCCTCGATCTCCACCCTCCCACAACCCCAGGCTCTCCCCGGTTCTTCCTTTCTCCCTTCTACACCCTCCCTTTCACCTACCCCCTCTCCCAATCCCTACCTCCACCCCCATCCCCACTGGTGCGCTCTTTCCTGGGGAAGACTAAACATATCCCAATAACAAGCCAAAACACTTTTTGAGTGTAAGAATTCCACTGAGTGGGGGAGAATTTAAAAATTGAATCCTGAGTACTAAAGGCCATGTAGGCCAAGTTTTTAAGCCTATAATTTTGCTGAACATCCTGAAAAATAATATGACATCTTGGGGTCCAAGTTGTTATTTGACCTTTTGCAGGATTTGAACATTCATGCCTGTTTTTTCACCTTGCTGCTTTCAAAGCCATTTTAGAAAGCTTGATATTTTGCTACCATCAGGTTCTTCAAGCTCAGCAGAAACTTTTATTTATGAAAATAGCAGTGCCTGGGTTATACCAATGAGCCTAGCTACAAATGAAAAGCTCTAAGGACTTATTGAAAGAGATAGAGAAACAAAACACAACAGGAACAATAAAGCATTTCTACTAATAGTCTTTTTCTCCAGAAAAGCTTCTGGGTACAGGAATATAATCATTTTGAACATTTGCTCTTGTGACTAAGTTTAAGTATCATCTTGGGGCTGATTCCAGTGATTTATAAAATTAGACAAATTGGAGAAGCACTGCTTGATAGTCCTCCTGCAAGGCTTGTCTTTAGTCTTAACTTACTCAAGAAAGGAGCATTCGTGATCAATGTGCTTGCTTAGACTGGCTATTTGATATCATCCAGGACAGAATGGATTCTGACCATGAGAGAAATCACTTTATTTTACTCTATGGTCACACACTCAATGTCTCCAATGGTGCCAAACACCACAATGACTGGATCCATGTAGTATGCAAGGACCTCAATACCTCTTGACAATTTGATAGCAGATGTGGAAAGCAGAAGAGATTGAGGCCCAGTCCAATCACTTAAAGTAGTCACCTGTTGGAGAAGGGAGGCCGCTTGTTGGTTCCCGGGCTACCCAGCAGGCTTAGACCCAAAGTAATCACACAGAAACTATATTAATTAAATCACTGCTTAGCCAATTAGCTCTAGCTTCTCATTAGCTAGCTCTTATATTAATTTAACCCATTTCTATTCATCTGTATATTGCCACATGGCTGTGGCTTACCAGCTAGTTTCTGCATGTCTGACTTTGGCTGTGGCTCCATGGAGCCTCTCTGACTCCCCCGTTCTTTTTCTTCCAGTACACAACCTAGCTTTCCTCACCTAGTTCTCTTCTTCCCTGCCATAGGCTCAAAGCAGCTCTTTATTCATTAACCAATTAAAAAAAAAAAAAGAAAAGAAAAGAAAAAAAAAACACATATGGAAGGACCTCCCACACCAGTGCCTAACTAACCTGGACAAGAACCCAGTTCTTATGTAGATTTTCTTGTTTTTACAAAGTGATGGCTAATAAACAGCTTCCTGGAAGAAGCAGCCTTTATCAAGTGGCTACTTATGGCTGCAGGTGTTCTCCAGCATGGGACTGTGGGTGCGTTCCTTCCCACTCATTTTCTCTATCTACTGCAAACTGTTATTCCTATGCCAGGATGACTCCATATAATATGTTTGCCCCTTCACTGTGCTTCCTGGTTAACAACCGGTAAATTAACCATGATGTCTAATGCGACAGTCCATAGAGTTCTTCCTCTGTTAGTATTTGTTTAATTGTGAAGTAAACAAGGAGTTAATGACTACACACTTTCTCAGATCTTTACCAATACACCATTAGATCTTTTTTTATTTTATTAGTGTCTAGTTTTCTTTAAGAAGTCAACTACAGTACTTTTTAAAACTATTTAAAACAATTACCTTATACTAGTACAGTTTATAAAAGACTAAGAATTTACAATTCAGAATTTCTCTTAGAGGTCTTTGGTTAGAGTAAATTAGGATGTTCATTTGTGCCACAATCTATGCAAAACAGCGAGTAACTTTTCATTAAAGATTACTTTATAATGTGTGATTTTCTGCCATTCAAAATTCAAGCTAAACAAACAAGTATAATTTTAACAGTTCAAATCCTTCAGTTATATTATGGTGGGAATATATTCTTGATGTTTAAAATTCTTTTTATATTGCTATAAACAAAAACAATAAGAGATTGCTATTGTTTTATTCCTGAGAATTGCATGTAGTGTTTTATCAATGGCCAAACATCTTGCTATTATCAAGACGTATACCTACTAATGTCATAAAAGTTATTTTCCTGGCCAGGCAGTGGTGGCACATGCATTTAATCCCAGCACTTGGGAGGCAGAGGCAAAGAATCTCAGGGAGTGTGAGGCCAACATGGTCTACGGAGCCAGTTCCAGGACTGTCAGGACTGTTACACAGAGAAATGATTTCTCAAAAAAACAAGCAACAGCAGCAACAACAAAAAAGTTGTTTTCCTAAATATTTGTCCTCAGGAAGCAGCACCTTATTTGGACACTGATTTGAAAGGTTCCAAAATCCTTCCCTTCCATCAGCAAATGTGCTCTTCACAATACTCCCAATAGCAGTCTGTGTCTCATTATTTTGCTGTGAGGATTTCCATGATTAAGTCAAGTCTAGGTACCTAGTAAACCTTATCTCTTGCTATCGTTGTTGCTTGTACTTGGATCCTGGAACTAGATTTGCTACTGGGAACTCCTCTATACTCATGTAAAACATGTTTTAATATCCAGTCAGATGTTTGTAGGAGTTAGACTTAATTATCTGGTAAATTGCCTCCCTTTCTGATAGATAACAGTGACAAACATATCCATTTGAAGTTACAGATTCAGATGCAAGAGCCAGAATTATTTTATTTAAATGGATCCCAGGATGAATTCTTTGGCTGCATTTCTGAAATTTGATGGCAGACTCAGAATAACGAATTGTGCTGCAAAGGTCTACATTAGGCTAGGCATCTGTGGAGGGATTTTACAGCGTGAGAAAGAAGTTAGTGTATTAATGAGAGAAGTTGCGAGTATAGGAATGTAGAAACTGATATTAGCAAATGTCCCATGGTGTGACTCTCCAGAATCCCTGTGCTCTAAAGATCGTGTCAACATTGAGTTCCTTTCATCTAAACGTTTTTTTTCTAAATGGAAAACTACACAGTTGTTGACTCAGAATGCCCTCTTAACATAGAATGAGCAGTGTTACAAAGGCTCAACAATAAATGAAGGCAACTTTTGTTGGTAGTCAGGAGTTCCAGTGACCCAAATCAGCTTCATAAGGGAACTGCACATCCAACTGTTATTCAACTTTTCCCTCTTTCCCTCTTCTGTGCCTCTACGTTACTAACCATTGGTAGAAATAAAGAAACCTTTTTATTTATGTAACATTATGATTTAGGAAACAAGAGTCTTGCATTTGCCAGTGCTAAGTTTTGTCTTTCTTCATGCATGGGCCTTAACAGGATTAGTATTCCAGGGTGGTAGTGATACCTCCTGAGGTGCCGTTTGGCTCAGAATGATGTTTAATAGTGTTAGAAAGATTTCTCTACTTCGAAATAACTAGCATTAATGAAACTTCCATTATGTGTTTGAAAATTGTCAAGAACTCTATATGTATGAGCTCTTTTCATGTTCTCGCTTACCCAATTATTACTCTTATTTTATAGATAAGGATATTGAGTTTCAGGGAATTAAAGAAGTTGTCTGAAGTCACATATCAGCTAATGACTAAATTTTTCATACCCGCTGACATGGATAAACAAGAGATTTTCATCATCCATTTTAGTAGCCATCATTGGTGACACTGCCAGATTTTCAATTACCTTGGTTTCAGGGGTCCATTCCCCGAATGCTTAACAGTTTATTCTTTATAACTCAGGATTGTCCCTTTCTCTGGCCAAAACCATATCTGGAGAATAAAACTACCCTACAATATTTTGCCAGGAGCATCTTTGTCTCTAGGAGAAAAAAAGACTGTGGGAAATTTTGCTCTTGACCCTCCAGGGTCTCTCTGAGATGAAATGAATCCATACTTGCCATTTCTCTTTACTCTTGTTATTCTCATTCCCCTCTGAGAACCAACAAATCACCCAGAGTCATAGACTCAGTTTTTTTTTTTAAAGCATTACTTTAACTAGGCCTGTTTCCACTATTGCTCCACATTTCTATCCTCATCAGACATTCAGATGGAGTCTTGAAAGGACAGACTAAATACCAAAACCTTATATTCATTCTACTTTTAATTTTCAGTTTTTCTTCTGTAGTTTCTTTTTGTTCTTTTACTTCAACATGAGAAATCAAAGAGAAGACAAATAAGATCAGTGTATTAAACACACAAACAGACACAAACAGACACACACACACACACACTATAAACAAAACAGAGAAACAAAAATCTAAAACACACTGTTAGGAATATTTCCTAACGCGAGCTCCCCGCCGACGCAATACAAGCCAAATTAAGAAATATCCAGGTTTAATAGAAGTTCTGCACTTTTGGGTGGCCCTAGAGGGAACCGGGAAGCTGCAGCAACGCGACCACCAGGAAGAAGGAAAAGGGACCCCGTGTTCCCCTGTTGGGAATTCATTTAAATACCCTGAGGAGTGGTCCTGACCCCACCCCGAGGACCTGGCCTGCTGGGATTTGGAGTCCAGACCAGGCCTGGGAGCTGGAATAGATGTGAGGGCCTGGGGCCTATGCTCTCAGCCTGACAACCGTCACACTTACCATGGATACTATTAATTTTAGCATCTAAGTCTGGTTGTGCTCTGTTCTACTAAAAAATCAAACCACCAAACTGAATAGTGAAGTTGTGGCAAGCAGACCACATTACTTAGGCTCATTGTGACCTACTGTCTACATCATAGGTGGGTAAATCTAGCAACTTACAAAAAATTTGTTTACTGTACATTTCTTTTTAAGTTAAATCTTAGGGCTTTAAAAACTCTACATAGTTGTAAATATTTCCTAAACTAAAGCATTTATTTATTAATGAATAAGATTGTCTTCTTTTTATATAATACTTGTCAGGGTCCAAGGTTCCAACATAGAAATTAATTTTTCCTAACTCAATCAGTAAGGAGGGGCGAGAAATAATGAGACACAGTTCACACAGCCATACTGAAAGGGTATCTCAGGCTTCATCCATTCCTGAAGATCTACCCGCGTTTATTATTCAAACACCTTTTATCCCCCAGGTAAACCAAGGTGGATACTCATTAATATTCTCTTTCCAGGGGTTGCCAGACTACCAAAACACCTGCAACTTAAGTCACCAGCTTTGCAATCAACACCTCTCCCCAGGCGATTGCATTTTAACAAAAGAGAAGGAGCCATACATTCTGAGTCTTTGCTAGGTGACTAGCTCGTTTGGCAGAATTGCAGCTGCCTTGGAAATTAAGCATGGCCAGAGAGCCTGGCTGTAAATATTTTGTATGAAATATGAGCCCACAAACACTCATTAATTTTGCAGAAGAATAAACTGTAGGACAAAATAGATACAACTATATCTCCCACTGACTTCATAGACAAATTTTAATTTGTGCTGTGAAAAATTTGTTTAATGAAGCAAAGATATTGCATTCTTTTATGATGCATTTGTTTAACTCATATATTGTCCTTAAGTTTGTGAAGAGTTCTTTCCACTCTGACCATGTTACACATATACACATATCTTGGACATGATCAATAACCACCCATTGATATCAGAACATACTTAGAATCTAAAGTAAAGGCTTTCAGTGTGTTCTGACAATATATGACAATAACAATGAGCAGAAAGAATCCCCTTGGGAAAATAAAACATACATCTAGCTAGCTGGTCATAAAATGGGAGAGTTTAAAGGTTGTGAGATGAGGCTGCGCTGGATCAGTATAGACTGGAAATTGCTACAGTTAAGAAATTGTTTTGCAAACTTTACCATGCAGAGCATTCCCTAGGTGCTAGTAATTGTAGGGCTGAGCTTTAGATCTGTGCTTTAGATAACTGACACACTACTTCTTTTCATTAAACTCAATTTTCAATATTATATAATTAATTTTTACATATGATTTTTAATAATTATATAATTAATTATTATATAGTTGTTATGGCCACCGTTCTAGAGAACAGAGATCTAGACCTGCTATGGAATGTGTGTGTGTGTGTGTGAGAAGAGAGAGAGCGAGAGAGACAGACACAGAGACAGAGAGAGATTGTGCATGATCAGGAGATCAAAACAAGTAAAAGTGTAAGAAGAGACTCTTTTGGTATCTAGAAGGGAGATGATGGAAAGGTAGAGAAATCACAAAGGCGTAAAATAAAAAAATTAATTTTATTTTGCTGGGGTTTGAAGAACATAAAAAGAATTGTCAAACATAAATACACAGCTTAAAATCAAATTATATATTTGAGAAAATACAGAGCTAAGAAAAGTTTCTTTTTTCAATGACTATTGGGGATTCTGTATATATTAAAATATTACTCTTGATAACTTATTTATATAGAAAATAGTCTATTCAAAGGTGGCATTTTACGTTTCAAAAATTAAAGAATTTATTATAATTAGAAGTTTTATGTTTTAAACAGTACACTTACTTCTATTTCTTTATATCCTCTATATTTCATGATGCATACTAAGTCTTTTCTACAAGAAATCACAAAGGTCATGTGGGAATACTTTCTGTATATGTGTTGCTTTTATTGTTTAATGAATAAAGAAGCTGTTTTGGCCTGTGCTATGGCAGAGTAGAACTAGGCAGAAAACCTAAACTGAATGCTGAGAGAAAGAAGGAGTCAAAGAGATGCCATGTAGCTATCTCAGGATACAGATGAGCTGGAGTCTTGTGGGTAAACCATGAGCCTCATGGTAAAATATAAAATAATGGAAATGGATTAATTTAAGTTATAAGGGCTAACCAATAAGAAGCTAGAGCTAATGGGCCACGTGCTAATTTAATTAATAGTTTCTGTGTGGTTATTTCAAGTCTGGGTGACCAGGAATGAATGAGCAGCCTCTTTCAACACAAAGGTGTCTATCTTTTTTTCTGTGTGTTTTAAGGTAGTCTATTTACTCATGAACTTATTTTGTAGTGTGTATGGAATTAGTGTGTTAGGGTCAAGAACAGATTTAATTTCAAAAACCAACCTTTTTTTATTTTTGTATTTATTTTACATGCTAACCACAGTTTTCCACTCCCTCCTCTCCTCTTGTTCCCTCCCTCCACATAGCTTCTATCCCTGCCTCAATCCACTCCTCCTCTGTCTTTATTCAGAAAGGGACAGGCCTCCCATGGGAGTAAAAAAAGCATGACCTATCAAGCTGAGGAAGGACCAAGCTCCTTGCCCTGCATCAAAGTTGAGCGTGAAATCCAACTACAGGACTGGATTCCAAAAAGCCAGCTCATGTGCCAGGGACAGGTCTTATTCCCACTGCTAGGGGCCCCACAAACAGACTAAACTAGACAACTGTCACCAACATGAAGAGTGCCTAGTTCGATCCATGCAGGCTCCCTGACTGTCCGTCTAGGTCGTGAGCTCCCAATAGCTCTAGCTAGCTGTCTGTGTGAGTTTCCCATCATGATCTTGAACCCGTTGCTCATATAATCCCTCCTCCCTCTCTTCAACTGGCCCAGTGCTTGACTGTGGGTCTCTGCACCTGCTTCAGTTGGTCACTTATTGATTAAGCTTCTATGATGACAGTTAGGGTACTCACCAGTTTGCCAAAACAATTTTATCTAAAGCATGTTAGTCAGCTCTCTTACCATGGAGTGATGCCTTGGGTCTCGGTGCTGAATGAGCTGATAAAGGCAGGTCAAATGCATTTCATCATTTCTTTTTCTGCATTTAGAGAGAAAATGACTTTCCTTCATTCTAAATCTCACAAGTAGTGAGATCGCACAATCTTTATTTTCAATATAACTGAGTGCTCTTTGCAGAACAGTGATGAAAAGTGTTTGTGTGCAATGAAAGCACATTGAAAGGATAGGAGAGTAAGATACCATTTGCCGGTACTGTAAACCTAGTAGAATATGCTTGCTTCCACTAAATGTAAATGTTTTAAAAATCATAAGAGGTGAATGAGGAAAAGGTATATTTGAAACACTTTGTTTTGTTCTTCTTCTTTTTTCCCCCATCATCAGACAAAGCTTTTAGGATGTTTTCATTAAACACATGCAAATCATTCGAACCTCACTACCAGCAACATGAAAGTAACTTCTCTTACTATCTCAAGGCTTCTAGAAAGGCAAATTCTCTCCATGAAATTATTAAGATTTTTCTGAGTAGACATATTAGAGATTCATCAATAAAAAAACAGGCTAAGCATCTACAAACTACAGAATTCTAATGCTTTCGTCTGACTCTTAATTGCCACTGGTAAGCAGTAAATAGAGCCTCATTTCTCTGACACTGAGGATTTGCCTCCTCAAACCAGTCACAGGAAGTTTCCTAAGAAATAAGAGAAAGGAATAATACTTGTGTTTATTAATTTAAATGATATTTTTCATGCCTTTAATTATAGTCCGTGTCTTTTCATGCTCTAATAAGCAGGGTTGGGACTAATTTACCAAACGTTATGACTTAGGGTATCATGTGTGAGACTTGTCAAAGGGATAGTTTGATTTGAAGTGTCTGAAGTTCCCATCTTTGACTTGCGTAGCATTTAGGGACTTGGGAGTCACTGATGCAGAACTTTAAGAGGATTAGACTTTTCTGACTTCTCAGCATAAGACTTTTTAAGCATATAAAAAGCGATGTGGTCTTGGTGATAAGACAGTCAGCAAACTGTCTGCTTGACGCTGCTTTGCTTTTAAATGGATTGGTCTGGAGTTTGAATCCATAATCCACTGGTGGAAAAGCTTTAAGATTTGCAGGCAAGGAATGATGGTGCTCAGAAGCCATCACTTTATAATAGAGGCTGGTAGATAAGCAGACTATGAGAAGTTAGATCTCAAGGGAAATGGAGAATCAAATCAAGATAACAACGTTATTAATGCTGAATAAATTTAAAGTTCACTTTTGAGATGTTAGACCACTAATGTAAAAGCGTAGAATCTCCTTAGCTTATACAATATGAAAAAAGGTACTAAAGTTTTATGCAGATTTATCTACAATCTTACCATTTCTACACTTTAATTATAATATGTTTTAATGTAGTGAAAACTCATGGGAGAAAATATATCTTAAAATTTTAAATTTTATAAAGAAAATTTCTATTACTTTCAGCTTTCCACGTAAAATAAGTGAGTTTATATTTTTTATGATCATAGAAATGTAAGAAAAAAAGACCTGTGCCTATTGTGCTAAAAAATCAGTACAAAATCTGAAAACAAATTAATTTATAAAATATTATTTCAAATAGCTTTGTTTTCAGATAAATCAGTACAGAGAAATATACTATCAGGAAATTTCTAAAAGTGAGTTATCAGAATTGAAAAGCTTTCTACCTTTGAAAATTGCTTCATAATTCATAAATAATTATTGCTCTCTGCTAGCTGTGAAGGTTTCCACTGTAAACCAGGAAAGCTGTTCTTCAGCCAGGATTAAATGAGACAAGGGAGTGTTTGTGAACGTACCAAAATACAGTGCTGAGAGTTTTCTAAAATGTTAATGATGGGAATTGACAGAACATGAGGTGGGTGTGTCTTTAGTCTCTTAAAGAGCAACCAAGGAAAGGGTGTGTATCCCAGCAGTATGTCAGGGTGAGGTAAGGCCTGAGACTTCTGGAGAGACTCAGTTATAACACCCTGCCGAAAAAGTCTTTGTGTGAAGGTTTCTATATCTAAAGAAAATCAGGTATAAAGCCAAACTATCCAACTGCCATGCACGATTACAGGGTGTTTACATATGTTAGAACAAAACATCATATGGTAAAGTGAAAGCAGATATATGAAAAATAGGACCTATGTATTAAGCCCACACTTGACAAAAGATGTAGCATTTGAAATTCTCTCCTCTAGAAGGTATAAATGTGTAGTAACAGGAGATAAACAATGGCACAACTTGTAATTTCAAAAACAATAGTTTGTTTTATAGGCAGGGTGCAAGCTAGTGCCAAGGAGTTTTACAAACAATTTATACATAATCACATTTCAAATTTAATGACTTTAGATAAATACATAAATAGTTATATGACTATTTTTTCATTCCTTAGAATTTTTAACACATCCCTTACATTTTTAAGACAAATTCTTGGGAGAGGGTTTGTTTCTAATTGTTTGTTTTTCCATTTTATTTCAGATTTTGGTTTTGTTTGCTTCTTTGTTTGAGATAAAGTATCACTATATAGCTCAGGCTAGCTGGAAACTCATTTTGCACCCCTGGCTGTGAGGAGGGCTTTAAAATAGCCAATTGTCCTTTCTCATTCTGGGAGTGTAGACCAGTTCCATACTATATTAAAAAATAATAAAGTTATTTAAAAATATAAAACCACTTTGTTGCAAAGAACTCACAGATGCAGAGTCACACATCTAAAGGAAGGTAGCAACCACTCAAACACACCCTTGCATAGGCTCAAAATCCACTTGTCTCCATGGATTGTTTCATTAGAGTGGCTATTCAGAATCAGTAGGGTATTTTGCCTTAGGTTTTGCATTATCACTTTTAATTACATATTTGTGCACTTATTTACCACAAAAGTGGAAAAAGTACTATAACAGCAGAGACCAGGGAAAAATACCAGTATGTACTCCATGGTCATTTTGACTACATTTCATTTTTTTTCGTCTTCTAATATTACTCCTTCTTAGACTAAATTTCATATTATGTCTACACCCATTTTTAAAACCCAATTGTTTCATAATATTCTTCTTGGACTTTAAAGTATTGATTTTAATTTATGAATGTATCCCTCCAATATTAGTGACTGCCCATTGGCACTCAAGCGGTGTGCCAGTGACTGACTGTGTGGGAGTGGAGCGAATAGGCACATTTTAGGGATTCGGGCAGGTAAAAATCAAATGACAGCACTTATAACATCAGCACCCAAATGAAAGCACAATCGGGTGAAAGCAATTGCTAAAAAACGACTGTATGATTCAGTGAAATCATGAGGAAATGTCTCGTCGAGGGAAAGGAACTATAATTTTGAGCAAAATATAACTTTATGAGTGTCAATCACCTAGATATTCTCTGGTGGTCTGTATATTTAGAAATAATAAGGGGCAATTGTAACAGAATGTCCAATACAAGGCAATCAAGCAAGGCTTTGTGCATAAAGGATATTTCCCCACTCACACCAAAGAAGACCTTATACATTGTTTCTACATATGGAAGGCAAGATCCAGCGTCATCTCAAAGACAAAATACTGTTAAGACCCAAAATTACTTCTTTCTCTCTGATAATGTCATTTCTGTCAGGAGGGTTAGGCTCCAGCTCAGGCTGGGTTGTATTTTACAATTCGTTTTTGTGGTTTGCCCAAACAGTTAGAAAAGAGCTCTCAATTTAGCCCTCAAGTCAACACAATTGTGTGTGCAAGAGAGTTGAATATGTGCATATTACCCATACTTCATGGTGTTAAATGAGATTTCCCACAGCTCCATCTTTCTCTTCCAGGTGACTATGTGGTCATGTCTGTGTACTTTGATCTGAGCAGAAGAATGGGGTATTTTACCATCCAGACGTACATCCCCTGCACACTCATCGTGGTACTATCCTGGGTCTCCTTTTGGATCAATAAGGATGCTGTTCCTGCCAGAACATCTTTAGGTGAGACATACTTCTAGGTGCTTTGGTTTCTCAAAATAAGTACCTGAGAAAAATCACTCCTTATTTCTCCTTTTAAGTGGGTTCATCCAGAATTTGAAAACGAAATGAAAATTCATTTGTGCTATTTTAATTAAAGTAATATAATAATTATTTTTTATTTATTGTATGTAAGGGTTACTAATTCTATAGTTTTTTTTAATTGACTCAGTATTTATTTAGTACAATTAAATAATACATATAACTAAAGGTAAAATCCAAAAAAATCAAGAAAATTTTGAATTATCCTCTTCTCTTTATACTTCTCCACACGTATTCATGAAAGCTGACTGCATTTATCCTTTCTCAATTATTTGCTTAGTGATGTTATGATGTTATACAATAGTTTGAAATTTAGTATCTTGGGAAAGGAAAAATTTAGTATCTTGGGAAAGGAAAGTACAGTAAACCAATTGTTTTCTAGAATTAACTGTTATCCTTTTCCTAGCACATTTAGTATCTTGGGAAAGGAAAGTACAGTAAACCAATTGTTTTCTAGAATTAACTGTTATCCTTTTCCTAGCACACCACTCCTGGTTAATGCCAACACAATTCACTACTGTGATGATATTTAACTAAATTGACTCCAGAGAGCCATCTAAATGATTGATAGGTGGGAAGCTCTTATTGACAAATTTAGGGAACAATATTGTTTTATGATCATTTGCAATTTAGTCAAAATTTTAGATTTGGCAATACTTGTCTTAGATTTTTATCTTTTTTTATATATGGAAGAAGAATTCCACAAACCAAAGCAAAACTACTGACTCACAAGAACATTACAGTCTCCATCCACAGAACGAATCCACATCATTCAATATGATTTTCATTCATTAGCTATGTGAAACCTAATACAGCATGTCTTGCTAACCTTATAATGGGAAAAGCAATATCATAACATGGGTGTTGAAGTTTAGTGATTTTTATTTCCAGCCATGCATACAATAGGGATGTGCAGTAAACTTCATTCTCTGTAATCCATGGTTTTATCACATGCAAAACAGTTACCATTCCGAACTCTTCCTAACTTGAAGAGTTTACTGGGCTAAAGTAACATATTCCATACAAAGAATATTCGGCAGAGAAAAGCCTCAAAAATGATAGTGACTCTTATCATTTCTGATAAATTGATCTGTACCAGGTTATTAAACTGAGGGCAGACGTGATTACTAGGAGAAAGAGAACATTTGCATATCTGTCCTCTTCCAAACTCAATTTAGTTTCCCATCTGTTCCAAAATGAAGTTATTTTGATTTTTCTGATATATGCAGTACTTTGTGTTACAAATCCTATTCAACAATTCAAATATCCTGTCTAATGCCACATACTGAAACAAACTCCAAGTACATTAAGCCTAACACTGCAGAGTGTTCCCTGTGAGCATGTCACCACCTCCCAGAGGAAACTGTAGGTGTGTTGCTCATCTCTGGCAAAGAGCTTCCAACGTGCTACTGTGTCAGTAACTATTCTGTTAATTTATATGTTTATGACAAATTGCTCTGAAAAAATTCCAATGTGCCATCTTCCCAAAGTTATTTTAAGGAAAACATTTCAGTATTTGCTTGTGAAGGCTGGATTTTTTCTATAAGACCACATGACTGATTCATTTCAACCACTCAGTAACAAGTGTTCTCTAACAAGAAACCATTTGAAAAGAGATGGAGGTGGGTTTAGGGAATGCCCTTGCTGAGACAGGAAACAGGTTCTGCTTTCATCATGTACAGATCAGTGATGCTCAGTGTTCCTGGTGCCATTATTGCATGTCGCAACCCTCATAGAAAGGACCATCACAGAGTCATCACAGGAAGAAGCTGCAATGATTATCGCACTTCAGAGCTAAGTTAAGCATGCAAATGTGCTGAGAGTTAAGTAATAGTCCCAAAGTCACACAGTCAGTTGGCAACAGACACACACCTTGGAAAATTAGACATGGGTTTGTCCTAGGTGTGAGGACTTGCTGAATTCTACTTGTTGTCAAAGTACAGAAGCCAAGCTGAGCATGCATCTATCTTAATTTTGTCATTGGTTCTCTAGATCAGTGCTTCTTAAATAACAATACATTAATGTCATTAAGAATGCTTTGGAAGCACAGGAAACTTATTCCCACCCTGTAGACACAATTTTCTTTGGACTGCCAGCTCACAACAAAATGACAAGGAGATTTATTATTCATTATGAATATTTGGCCTATAGCTTAGGCTTGTCCCATTAGCTCTTATAACTTAAATTAACCAATTTCTTTTCTATTTATTCTTTTAAGAATTTTTAATATACTGATTTCTCATTTTGCCTAGCTATCCCCATGCCCTCTCCCTCCCTTCCTCATTTTTATTCAACTATGTGTTGCCATATGACTTGTGGCTTTTACCTATTCTGCCTCTCTCTCTCTCTCTCCCTCTCTCTCTCTCTCTCCCATGTCTACCTGGTTGGTGACCTGGCTTTCTTCTTCTCAGAACCCTTTCTTTCCAGAAGTCTCTGCTATACCTGCTGCCTAGCTATTGTCCATTTAACCTCTTTATTAACCAATTACAGTGACAATCTTCCCTCAGTGTAAAGATATTTCACTCTAACACTTCATGGGGGTGATTATTTCATTTACCTTGAGCCTAGGCCACATGTGGACTTTTGTTTTTTTAATCCCAATAGAGTCAAGTATCCAGTCACTTTTCAGAACATTATATTTGTGAAGTTCCATGATCTTTTCAGTCATTTGTAGTCAAAATTTAAATGAGATTACCTTGAACACCTACAAATTTTGAACTTCTTATCACAGAACAGATTCAGCTGACATATATGATGGCAGAGCCATTGACAACCCTCAGAAAAATTGGTTTCTCTCTGAGGACATATTTCATGATCTTGTAACATATGAATGTGGTTTGGTACACAGATGGTAACTGGTGAAAGTGAATCACGTTACAGTGAGTGTGGGTGCACAGCAAAATGAAAACGGAGGCTGGTATTTTTCACTCACGTATTCTGAAGTGAGACAGCATCTCTGAGAACCTCACTTCATGCCAGGATAGGAGTAATTAGTGAAAGCTGTGCATCTTATTTTTCTTGCCAACATAAGATAAATAATTTCAGTTGGTAAAACTGGGCTTCAAGAGTACATCAAGTTATCTTGTTGATGAGTCACATAAAATCCTGACTTCCCTACTTCCTAATGTCATAGTTGTTCTCTTTTCTGTAATACCTGGAAGCAACCTGGAAATGTGATGAAGCAGTTTCTCAAGATATACATTGGAAGCTGTGATGAGCTTCCTTGTGTCCTAAGTACCGTCTTTCACGTTTGCGAGATCAGTATTTAAGTAATGTGTCTAAATTTGTTTTTGAAGTGTCACATGCCAGATCTTCTAAAATGAACTCGTCTGTGGTCTCTACCAAAAATAGCTACATTTTCACATTTTCAAAGTTCAAGTGTAGCTTCAGGCCTGATGGTGAAAATGAAGGCCGGGTTTCCAATCCAGTGTTTCACATTCTTTCCAAAAATATCAGATGCAATTAGGTACAATCAAGAAGTTCTATCTGAATTAATGTGTACCCAACCTAATTAGTTTCTTTTAGCTTAGGAAGTAGATCATCTCCAAAATAAACAACACAAATATCTAGCCATACTTGGGACTTTGTTTGATGTCAGTTCTCTGTGTTAGTCAGCTTTTCATCATGTAACAAGTATATAAAGTAAATAAACTTGAATGGAAGCAAGTTTTATTTTGGTTCAAAGTTTCAAATGTTTCAGAATGGGTCACGTGGTCTTGCTATTCTGAACCATGGGATATTGTGGTTCAAGTCAAAAAGAAAGAAGTCTGCTTATGTCCTGCAGATAGATGTGAGCTGGGGAGAGGGAGTAGGACTGGCGTCTTAATATCTCTTCATGCATTCACATAAAATGTCTTAACTTCCTTTCCTATAAATAAATGTTGCACCGTGTCCCCAAAAGTCAAGCTGAAGACTGTTAGCACATGAACCCTTGAATGACAGTCCAAATCTCCAACACAATACTTTCTATATTCATTAGTACATTATTTAATGTTCACAAAGATATCTAAGATGCACCACTATTTCCCATGTTGAACTCTAAGCCTAACACTATCTAAACCAATAAGAATGACTTCCCCTCCAATAGCTGTTTGTGGAGGCTCCCAGAACTGCATAACTTCTAACTCAGGGTGATTCAAAAGTTCTCAGCTTCCTGGGGTTTCATTCTATATATTTTCTTATATTTACAAATACATATGGATATTTAAAATGTAGTCCAGTGTAAAGCAGTTTGTGTCAGGATGCCCACATTTTTATAGCATCTCTATCCATACTAGCCTGGAGAGAATATCATTCCTCTCGTGCTCTGGTTTGTATGATAATTTCTGAGGTAGTTATATTCTTTGTACAAATCTTAGTTAGATAGTGTCACCTACATATTCGCCCATCTCTCCTGTTGACTAATTTTGAATGGTTTCCCCCTATTGAAGAAAAACAATGCCCTATACTGCATGTATAATGCATGATTAATACAACTTCTATTTCATCAGCATCCTCTTGATCTTCTTGTTTCTCTGCAGATGGCAAGCATCCTAAATTTTCATAAATAGACATGACTGACTTTCCTCAGACTCTACCCTTAATTTATCAACAGCCAAAAAGCAGCTATCACTTTACCTTTGAAGCTTCAGTTTCAGCTTGGTGTCTCCAAATCCTCCTATGTGAATTCCATCTAAGGAGGTTTTCTCCATCCCTGCCTTTTCCATGGCATCTATCAGAAATTCAAATTAGAATTTTCTTTCCTAGCTTTATTCATACTGCTTCTTCTCAGTAAAATACAATGCACCAAGAACCACATCTATTATATTTCTCATAAACTCAGTGTTATCCAGGATAATTGATACACTGAGTTTTGGATAGAGTGAATTAATCCTATTTTTGCAGTTACTCCTCCCTTCCTGAGGCTGTTGAACAGAAGCAATATTTTCAGAATGGCGCCTTAGATCCTCACCTTACTGATGACATCATGTGATCTCCTTTCTTGTGCTTCTCTATAGGTATCACTACTGTCCTGACCATGACTACTCTCAGCACCATAGCCCGGAAATCTCTGCCCAAGGTCTCCTATGTCACGGCAATGGATCTCTTTGTATCTGTTTGCTTCATCTTTGTGTTTTCTGCTTTGGTGGAATATGGCACCCTGCATTATTTTGTGAGCAATCGGAAACCAAGCAAGGACAAAGACAAAAAGAAGAAAAACCCTGTATGTATCATTTCCCATCAGAACAACTGAACTCTTAGAAAAGGTCATTGGGTTTGGTTTGAGTTTCAACTAGTGAGCTTACTTGCATACTTGCAAAGGCTCAGCACTTTGAAACAAGAAAGAATAAGTGAGGTTTTGACCATAATATAAAGGTTTACTTCTGATCATTAGTTAGGTCAGAGCTACAAGATACTCTAAGGCAGACTCTTTATGCAAATATAATTGTCCATTGTCTTCAATATGGGGGATTAAAATGTTTAGGAATAAATTCATGTTTGAGTTGTTATTCTACGGGTCATTGCCTTCTATCTTACTATGTTTTTAATTAAAAGAAACACCAAAGGGATTCCAAACATTAGTTTCTCCTATTAGTTTGCCAGTCACACTAATTTGTAAATAACTTACTGTGTGTGTGTATATGTATGCACATGTGTAGGTGTGTGTGTGTTTATATGCATATAATTTTCTATTAGAAGGTTTCTTATCATTTCATACCTACATGTATCTTTTTTTTAAAAAAAATCAAATTGTTTGATATTCTGTAGGCAAGTTAATTAGCCTTCCTGCTTTTGTTTTTTATGTCAAATAGTATGGTTATATCAAAACCAAGGTCAAATAAGGCTGATTCAAAAAAATAAATATTTTATGGAATCAACAAATCAAGAAAATACTTAAAAATTTTAAAAATGTAAAATAAAGGTTCTTTATCTTGGTGGATAGTAATAGGAGTTGATACTGATTGGACAGCTGACAACCTGATTTTTTATTTTTGGTGACTGCTTGATTTGGAAACAGGTAAGATCACATATGCTTGTACTAAACCATAAGAGAATGAGGCATACATAAAACTAAGCAAAGCTCTTATCTTTTATGGTGAATGTTGAGGACAGCATATAGAAACCTATTTACCCACCTGTGTCTAGTGTCTGGGTCACAGCATATAGATGCCTATTTACCCACCTGTGCCTAGTGTCTGGGACACAGAAGCCCACTGGAAAGTGAAAATTAATTTCCTTTTGAGAAGATGACAAAGTAATGACCCTACCCTCCTGGACTGAGACCCTGCCCTGGTTTCTGCTCTGAGAGGCATGAGCAGCATCACAATCTTGCCCCAACTGTGGGATGACTAGAGAACTCTAGTTGGATCCGACTCGTATCTCCGATGCACCTTCAGAAATACTGAAGACATTTTATAAATGACACATGTTTGTTTGAAAGTAAGACTTCGTGGAAGGTAAATAACATAACATCACTATTCTTAAGGAAAATAGGAAATTTGCTTTTTTTCAATGTCCCAAATATTTATTGTACTGTGTGTGGTCCTTCCTTTCCCTGTCTGTTCTTATGTCTGTACCTTTCCATTTTTCCTATTCTTGTTTGAATTTTCTTGCTCTAATTTTTGTTTCTCTACTTCATCCCTCTCCTTCATTCCCTAATTCATTCTTCCTCAAATAAGATGGCTGTACTGATTCTCATCTATGATGACGATAGGAGGCAGGCTTTTAGGTGAAGCCTGAAGTCCTTTACAAAAGCCCTCTGACTTTCCTTATCACTTCAGTGTAGAAATTGCTACAGAGACAGAAATAGTTGGCTTCCCTAACTCCGGTACACGGCAATAGAAGAAGAAAAGCTTCAGGCAGACATGAAGAGAGGCCAGAGCATACAAGAAAGTGTAATTTCTTGGGAATCTTATGCACTTTTTCCTTTTAAGCCAATTTGTTTACTTATCAAAACTAGGTAGTCTAGATGGTGAAGGTCTAAGGAGCTGAAAATGTATTTCCTTGTTTAATGTGCCCTTCTCTCCTCCTTGTCAGGACTCACATAGAGGGCCTCTTTAATGGCAATCACACAATTCATACCATTATTTTACAGGCAAAGTTTTCACTAGGATGTATCCTTGCAACTGAACAGCATTGACCTTCGTAGTCATGTACTTGTGGGTTAATTTGCTAAGAATTTGATCACCAACCACAAAATGTCATTTTCGAACTTTAGGCATGCTAATTGTGCCAACCTCAAAGCCCACCTTCTGTGTTTAGGCTTTCAGTTCATTTTACTTACTGCGTTTTCAAAATGTATTTTTAATTTGTCTTATTTTGTTTCTCTTTCTCTTTTTATTCCTTTTCCTTCTTCCTATTAAAAAATGCATTCTCTTTTCTGTCTACAAATCCAAAGCTTCTTCGGATGTTTTCCTTCAAGGTATAATGTTTTGGAATGGAAATTTCACTGCATGCAACTGCTAAATTAACTATTAATGCTTTTCATGGTGCTTTATTTTTTAATGAGTAAACATTTAAGTAGTCTACTAGATGATGACACACTCAAGGTGGAGAACATTCTATAGATCTCTTGAATTGATTCAGCAACTAGACTATATTTGTGTAGGTTTTGATTCTACACTCATCTCAAAACCACAAGGCCAGTAGTAATAACAGATAACTGGGCTTCAATAATCCCAAAGCCCAAATGTACTGTGCTTCCTGAAGTGCAAATAAAATACATTTCACTGTCTTTAATTACACACATATATATGAATATATATATATATATATGCTTTTAAAGCTAAAATTTGATTCTGTAAACATTAATTAAAATGACATTTTAAAACATGTTTTATGCTTGGCAGTGATTTCACATGCCTTTAATTCTAGCACTTGGGAGGCAGATACAGGCAGATATTTGTGAGTTTGAGGCCAGCTTGGTCTACAAGAGCTAGTTTCAGGACAGCCAGAACTGTTACACAAAGAAACCCTGTTTCAAAAAACCAAAACTAAACAAACAAACAAATGTTTTATGAACTTAATCTCTATGTACTTGACAATTTTATATTAATAAAACTGTGTTTACAAGACTTTAAATTAAAATCTTCTTCCTTTTCTGCTAGTGTGATCACCAGGTCTATTGGCTCTGTGAAATATTGAAATGAGATTTTTATTCTTTCTAATAACTAATTTAGAAACTGTGGTTTATATTTATACACTCTAAAAGCTAAAAGTAAGCCTCAAGTCTTGGTTCAATTTTATTATTGGTCAAACATTGAGTATTAGATTACTGTCAACAACTGCAGTTCATCTTGCTAAGAAAAACTTGACAAGTAATAACATTTTTGAATTTTCAATCTCATTCAATGTATGTAAACAGTGATGACAATTTTAAACTTGAAGATGGTGAGTGTTAGACAAACTACATTATTTTAATGCATAAATTAAATCTTTGTGGTATAAAGTCAATTATCTTCTTTATTTTTATATAATAATGTATATTAGCATTAGTAGTAGTAGTATGATGGGTTCCAACTTGCTTATAAGTTAGCATGACATGCAATTTGATTTGAAAAACCAATGCATTTTTATTTTTCTATTTTACTCACTTGCAGTACCATTAACCAGCTTCATGTAACCAGCTTCACATCTAATAATTAATGGAATGAGATTCCATGTAGTTTGATCTGAATATTTATACTTTGAGTTCTTATGGTGTTCAATATTCTTGCTGTAGCTACTAGCTTGATGGTATTATTTCTACCTGCACCGCTTAAGCTCAAAGTCTGAAACTTGCAACCGTGCTATCTTTCTAAGTTCAATTTTGCCATCGTAGATCACAATACCATAAGCAATTCCCTGAGTACTCATTTTCAGATTCATCATCTCATTGGTGACATTGTGGAGGAACTGTGTAGCCTACATCCAGTGTATCTGACTTGGATCTCTCTCCTTTACCTACCTTGTCTCAGGCCCCTACCATTGATATTCGTCCCAGATCAGCAACCATCCAAATGAACAATGCCACACACCTTCAAGAGAGGGACGAAGAATATGGTTATGAGTGTCTGGATGGCAAGGACTGTGCCAGTTTCTTCTGCTGTTTTGAAGACTGCCGAACAGGAGCCTGGAGACATGGAAGGATACATATTCGCATTGCCAAAATGGACTCCTATGCTCGGATCTTCTTTCCCACTGCCTTCTGTTTGTTCAATCTGGTTTACTGGGTCTCTTATCTTTATCTGTGAGAAGGTATGGGTTTAACAGCTAGGGGTCTTATTCACTGAATATCATGGAAAGGAAATGTCCTTTCTAAATGCAATGAAATAATCCCTTATGTGGTCATTCAATTTGTTTCTCTGTCTCAACCTAGTAATACGTATAATGTTATACTATCCGTGCCAACTCTCCTTTGGTTATTGTAATTTGTACTTCGGTGTGCCCTGTCTTTCAAACCTGCAAGGCAAAGTAAACTTAGAACAAGGACTGTTACACCGAGCATGCTATCTTTGAGCAACAGCAATAGAAACAATGAAAGCCTTGAGTGTTTAAAGTGGTGGTATCAGTCTGTGATTTCCACATGGTGTAGTACAAAATGGGCAAAGCTGCGTGCTGTGTTCAACTGGGGTCAAGTTGTGGTAAATCGGAGCAAATTAGAATACCTTCCTCATTGGTGAAGAATCACAATAGAAAAGCCTAGATTAGAATTCTATTAAAACTTTATTTCAAGGTAGGAAGAAAATTTCCTGCATATCGTATGTACAATGATGTAAATATTTCAGTAATGTAGAATGCTTCAAGTTTAATGCATGCATCTCTTTAAAGCCAAAATAAATGACCTAAATGATCATCATATAGTATTGTCTTTTATTTTGTGTCTTTGGGTTATAAGAGAATATGTTATCATAATTGCAGGGATTTAGGCTTGAAATTGGAGAGGATTCACTGTCTTCTCCCTCATGCATGAAAATTCAGGTTTTAAAATTATGTTAGTCTTGTATGACATTTAAAAATTTGAATAAATTTAGGATGATTGACATTTGACAGCTCTAAATATGCCCAACTTCATCACTAGCCTATAAAATGTATGTGCTTGCTGCTGTTTTACTTTCCTTTGAGGATGTGAGTTCTTAATAGAATTCTCTCTATCTCAATATCTGATTCTAGTGATGGTTAATGCCTTATGGGCAGAGTCCTTTTCATTTTTTTCTTTGGGTTCTCAACATCTTACATTGTGCCTGGCCCATAGTCAATGCTCATTAAACATGGTTGAAAGCAACACACCCTCTTATATTCTGGTGAATATCTTTTTTCTGACCCAGAACAAGTGATTTATCTTTTCACATTGCTTTTGGCCTGTGACACATTATCTGTAGAAGTAACCAGAGAATCTAAAGAACTGCAGCTCATATATTCATCTTCAAAAATTTGTTTTAAGCAAAGTCTGATTCATTTAAAAATAATATCTGCTTTCTACACATATGTATGCAATTGATGACTTGAACATAGAGTTTCTTCATTATTTATCCATTTTGTTTTACAGAATCAATTTAATCTGTTAAAAAATTCTGCTTGTAAACCTATGAAAGTATGAATAAAATTCATACCTGACTGGTATACAGTATGTAATGTTCTGTGCTTGGAAAAAAAATGTACTCAAGGTTAAATTAAAAACTGAAACAACACTTAGTGACTTACATGGATAACATTGAGCCTCTGAGTGTAGACTCATTTTGCTCCAAACAATTAAGTGATCACCTGATTTCAGGCATGAGTTAGACTTTAATGTCATCATTCTGAATACTTTTTTTTTTAAAATAGTACCATATGGTCAGTTCTTCTTCAAGGAAAACACTAACTTAAGTCAAAGTTAAATCATAGTTAGTATAACTTTATAGATGTTGAAAAGACAATTAAAGAAAATGTACTTGTTAATATAAAACCACATGAAGTAATTGTAATTTATCTGGATGAATCTTGAAAACATTCAGCTGCCATTTTGCAAAACCTTTAATATACCAGTGCTTTAGTATTTAACCTCAAACAGATGTGAATAGATGGTTATTTTCTTGTTTTAAATTGTCAAAATAGTCAATGTTGACTCTTTGGGAGAGTTGTTGGCAAATTTCAATTGTGAGAAACATGATATTAATGTCAACTTGAAATATGTTCTGTAGTAGGGACACTGAGAAAAAATTAAAAGTAGCTTTCCAACATGAGTATAATATCAGCAAAATGGATATATATTATATACCATAAATTATTACTCATTAGCTGCTCCATGTCTATGTATTTGCAAATCCTCTCACAGAGAATTGCCTAACATATAAACTTTTCCAATAAAAATGCTGCATTCTAATAAATGAGGGCATCTCAGTTGTCTGGTTGAACTGTTTTCTGTTTCTCTCATGAGTTATCTTCTCTTTCCAATTTCATGTCTGTAAACACAATTTCTATGAGCTTTATTTGTGAACTTTGAAGCCAACATTCAGCAAGTGATTTTCTTCACTGGAAAAACAAGAAAAATAGAAAAACGAAACAAACATTTTAGGTAGAGTGAAGAAGGAAGACAGAAGTGTTAATGAAGTTGATAAAGCTGGTTCTAATACTTAAATTTGGGATTAAAATGTCACTGGCACACTGTTGGAGAAGGCAACCATTAGAAGTCTTTATCTGATAAGCTATACATCAGACATACTAATGTCACCCTAATTAATGGCACCTAAAGAGTAGTGAATCATTCTAGTGTACCCATGTAGTTCAGTTCCTCCCACTCCAATCAAACCAGCCCTCTTACAAGAAAGCGAGATCTTCTTTGCCTTAAGGTGACATTGTGGAGAGTGGTTCTTTTTGATGGGAACTTGATATATAATTATTTTTATTAAACTATACACTGGGAGCCAGGAATGGCTGAGTGGAGAAAGCATCTGCCATGAGCACCTAAATTCATCGCCCTGGAATCAGTGTAAAGATGGATACAGTAGCTTGCACACCTCTCAGCCCATTGCTCCTACTGTGAGGTCAAATTCCTGGAAAGTTAGGGGCCGGTTAGTCTGCTGTATGCAGTTATGGTGAGAAGACATTCTGTCTCAAACAAAGTTGAAAGGGAGAACTGAAATGAATGTGTGATCTCTGGCTTCCACATGTACACCATGGCACACATGCCCCTCCCTCTACACATGGGAGCACACACACAGCAATATAGAGAGAGGGAGACAGAGAGAGGGAGGGTGGGGGAGAGAGAGAGAGCAAAATATAGTTCAAAAATCCAGTTTTGTCAGAAACAAAAGCAAAGACAAACAAACAAAAAACAGTTTTATGAAACAAAAAGGCCCAGAATACCCCCAAAGAATAACAGTTCCAAATTTGAAAACAGAGAAACCTGATGATCCATGATTCTGTGACAGACCATGTCCTATTTTTTCAGGTCTTTAAAATTCTCCTGGGAATAAAGTAATGGAAGCAGTCACTGACAAATCCATGACTTACTCTGCACGCCTTTGCCTTGCCCTGCTGTGTCTTCCTGCATCTAATTTACACATCTCTTTCTCATGTTTGGGTCAGATCAGGATAGTTTTCATGGAGGTCTTCTCTCTGATGTTTACCAAATGTCCTATCTACAGCTAAGGACATATTCCTGTGTAAAGCCTGCATTTCTCTTTCGTCCCAATGCTACCTACTGACTTCTAGCAGTACATTTTGCGATGAAGGTCATATTAAATTGATCAAGTGGTGTGGTCTGTGGGGATTTTGTAAAAAAAACAAAAAAGAAAAGAAAAGAAAGAAAGAAAGAAAAAAGAAAAAAAGAAAAGAGGGAAAAAGGAAGAAAGGAAGGAAGGAAGGAATAATGTCTCTGTGCTCTTTCACTATGAATTTTCGTCAAAGGTGTAGAAGGTAAGGAAATGACCTACACCAAGGTCACTTCAGTATTATCTGGGAACACCTGAAGATCACATGGCTTGCTCTTCCCACTGTGTCGTGTAGTGTTTCTGAATTTAGAAGTAAAATTTTGGTGTATCTTTCTGTAAATCCATTAGGATTTGTCATGCTTGAATTTTTCTTTTATAAAATTTTTCTTGACTATTATTACAAAAATAGTAAATTTTTAGACTTTTTGGTAACTGAGATTTTACATTTTGTTTAGCTCCACCATACATGATACTATTCATTATTGAATATTTCTTATACTGCTTTCAGATTTCTCATTCAAAGAGGCAGGAATTGTAATCTTCTGAAAAACAAACCAAAAAACAAGACAATTTTTCCTAAGTCACAGGCAAGGGATGCTTGTCTAAGAGTTCTCATAGCTGTTCTCTGTCAAATATTCTATGATTTCTGCAATGCAACTGTGCACTATCAGCAGTAGCTGGCCATTATGATTCTTTCAACGACTACAGGGTATAGACAATTATGTAATCAATTTAAGTTTCTTTTGTAAAACTTTGGGTTATGAAAACAGAGAGTCAGGAGGTTGTGTTTCATATTTCATGTGTACAAATCTTGACCCTGATGTTACATATTATAACAATTAGTTTATTTGTAATGCAGTTTCTTTATGTAGTCCAGGGTGGCCTTGAAGTCTTGGTTTTTCAGTCTTAGAGTCACAAGCACTAGGATTACAGATATGTGAATCCCACCTAGCTCAGTGTTACGAGATACTTAGGTGCCTCAGTTTTCCCTTCTCTAAACATAGAGAAATTATTTCAAAATTTCATATACTTTCATTACAAAGATAAATTTAGTCAAAGTTATAAAATGAACCAATCTTAATTACTTTCCTTATCATAGAAATGAAATTTCAGAAGGTGTAGATATTAGAACTCTGTCTATATTGTTTATAATTAACAGCTTTCATCTGTAAGAATATTGTTTGAGCATTAAAATGAGGAAGGAAAAAACATTGGCTCATTGATAGCAAAAGAATTTGTCTAAAAGACTCCTTTCTTGATGTGGGAGTGTTCACCTGTATTTGGTATTACTTTCATTGGTTAATAAAGAAGCTGCCTTGGCCATTTGATAGGGCAGGACTTAGATAGTCGGGGAAAAGTGAACAGGATGCTGGGAAGAAGACCAAGTCAGGGAGAGAGCCACCATAATGCTCCCGTGGGAGATGGATGCAGGTTAGACTTTTCTGGTAAGTCACCACCTTGTGCTGACACAGAGATTATAGGAATGATTATAGGAATGACATAGAGATTATAGGGTTAGTTTATGATGTGAGGGCTAGCCAAGAAGAGGCTAGTGATAATGGTCCAGGCAGTGTTTAAATGAATATAGTCTGTATGTAATCATTTTGGGCAGAAACTAGCTGCCGCGGCTGGGAGCCTGGCGCCAGGAAAACGGCCCCGCTCTCTGGCGGGAACACAGCCCGCACCCTATTTACAACACTTTCTTGATGGGACTAGTTTCCCATAGTTAAATGAGGGGATTTGACCTTTTATCTTTCCAATGGACTTTTATTCTACATTCCCCCTGCCATTTATTAAGAGCTGATAATATTGGTTTAAAAGGAACACCCTGCATCTATCAAGCTGTATAATTTCCATGTAGCCATTGGCCGATTTGTCATTTTGCATCCCTTATAAAAGACTTCTCAAGATGCTTTCCCACCTCTGAATATTCTACTGGGTCTAGAATATTTCTGTGTCTCTACTGATATGCAATAAGATATTTCCTTTTAATTCTTCCACTCTTTGGTAGGATTCAGAATGACCTAACCCTAATGTTTACTTCATCAAAGTACTGAGCAATCATTCAGTCCTCCTAGTAAACAAAATTTAAATGAACAATGCTGTAACAAGAATATTCATGCATAATTTAACCTTCATTTGTATCCTAAATCAGGATGTTTATGTCTATCTCTCTGTTACATAAATTTGCCGTATATTTCTTCTGAATCTTGTGTGTATTATGACTCTGAGATTGACGTCTTTTATAAAAGAAATCTTGATGAATCACTTAAGAAGTGAATTCAGCAGAAAGCTTTCAGGAAATACATAACTGCAAGCTTCATGCCCAGCATTGTGAGGCCAGAAAGAGAACAATTACAGGCATGCCTTGCCTTGAAACATCAAGAAAATGATACGGGGGTGGGGGTGGGGAAATGGGAACACAAAAAACCCTAATGGGACTACACAGAAAGGTTATAGTAGAAGCTTCTAGTCTATCCATTAATACAGCCAGGAAAACATTGGTTGTACAAAGTTCTGCTGGATGTTAGACTCTGTCATTGATTTTAGATTTTCCTTTCTCACTGCTAATGAGAAGTCAGAGACAAATTATAAAATGGGAAAACTGTCACTCTTTTACTAGCTACAGGTAACTCCTCCAAAAAACACATGTCTTTTTTTTTCTCCTATTCACATGTGCTTAAACACATTGATTAAATAGATAGGTGGGTAAATTGACAAAATCATAGATACACATATGGATATCTATAAGTATGGGGTGTTTACCATGCACATCTATATTTTTTATGAAATTTTACATATAGATATGAGTTCATATAAGAAGCAGCCTCTGATGTTTGTTGTTACTGATCAGTTCTACCATGGGAAGTTGACCTGCTTATTTGTTGTTATAATTAATAATCTGATACATGAGACACATTTGTCAGGCATTATACATGCCCTCAATAAATTCTACTCCACAGAATGCGCTTATGAACATGAGTTTTGGTGAATAAAAGGTATGATCATTTCTTAATTGAAGAACTGACAGTAAAGAGATAATATGCTCCATTGGATATTAAGAAAATTAATGAAGACATTACTTACCTTCATTTTATTAAGAATTATTTACTAAAGCCTACCAATCAAGAGATGGTATACAATTATTAGTTCAACTGTGGAAAGCCATTATTATCTATATTGACTTCCTAATGTTTCAAATTACCTAAACTTAGTGACTTAGCCCAATACAAGTTGTGATGGTTGATGGTTGACAGCCTCATTTGTTAATGTAGAGATGAGTGCCCAGGGCTGTATTTCCTCTGCAAGCTCTCTTGCCTTTTCTAGGTCTTATAGTCCTCTGCTATTTCTTGCCTAGTGATCCTCCTTGAAGTCAGAAAGAAATCAAGTCACATAAATGTTACCTTTGTTTTATCCCTCATTCTGACATCATAGCTCCCACATAGAAGAATCCCTTTAATTACATAAGCCCACATTGAGAATCCCAAATGATCTCCTCTTTCCCAAATTCTTATTTCTGCTTAAAAACTAGAATTTTAGCACATATAGTATCACATCACATTTGTTAGGCACCAAGCTTCTGCCTATCATAGCATTCTAGTGATAAAAGACCATCATGGGCCAGTGAGATAGCTCAGTAGGTCAAGTCTCCTGCTCCCAAACTTGAAAACCTGAGTTCAAACCCTAGAACACTCTTGGTGGAAGAAGAAAACTACATTCTGTAAGTTTTCCTACTCCATCTACATATTTTCCATGGTATGCACACACATTCACAGAAATGTGAATATACATACACACGTACAAATTAATAATAATGAATAAATGTTAGAAACTTATATAAAAGAGAAAGAAGACCTAGAGAGGATACAAAGGAGCAGAAGTTATGTACCAAATGCATTAGCTATAGATAAAGGCAGCCACTTCTAAGCAGAAAAACAGTTCCCAAAGGGGTCAGACTCAATCTCCTTATTATCACATGGTAAGGATTAATGCAAGGTGTATTCAGAGAAGCAGATGGAAATCACCCTGAAAACCTCTCTGAAACTTACCATCTGCAATAGAAAAATACACAATGCTATTTGTACTCTCTTGCCATAATACATTTTTGAAGATTAAGATATTTTTGCCTTTCCAATCATACTATTATTGTGTCAAAAGGATGGCCTTTAAAAAGTATTTCATGGTTATATCGTCTTTAAAACTCCACAAGAAAATGAAAAAGAGGATTGCCAAGAATCTCAGAGTAATTACCATTGAAAAGTTTGATACAGACAGGCAGGCAAGGGTAAGACCTTCCATGTTGCACAATAAATCTTTAAAGTTAAAAAAATGCTGAAGCTCTGCAGTTGAGGGCACATGCTGCTCTTCCAGAATCCCTCGGGTTAGAGTACCAGCAATTACATGGCAGCTCAAAACTGCCTGTTAACTCCAGTTCCAAGGTACCTGACACCCTCTTCTGGCCTTGCTGGACAAGCACCCAATATATTGACACATATACATGCAAAATACCACACATATTAAATAAAAATAAAGAAATATTTAAGAAAAACATCATTTCAGAGTATTAGAGGTCCATTTGTTTTATTTTGAGTTATCTCTCCAACATGAAAAAGTTTCCAGTTGGTTGCTTAAAGGTCAAGTAAATGTCTTTAATGTGGATTAATAACCATAGTTTTCTGAGTGGTCCCACAGCAAGGCAGACGAGTCAATAAGAAGTTGGCAGGCCAACACAGCCTTGACCTGTTTTAGCCAAGAGTGGACCTTTTGAGCCAGCATTTCTTATCTGTTATCAGAAGGCTTAAGAAAGACACAGCTTCTGTGTCATTGGGAACCCAGGAGCACAATTCCACATGAGTTCAATGCTAAAAATAATAAAGGCAAAGTTCTATTTTTGCAAATGCAATGACTATAAAGACAACTACATTTTAATTGGCACAAGTTAATCTAAAGTGAAAACAGCTGAGTCATTTGAAGTGAGCAGATTATTCAGTGTTTTTAGTATTTTCAGAGTGAGGCTGAAAGGATAAATGTAAGCCATGTAGAATATATACAATGTATAGGAACTAAGACTTCTTACAAGACTATAAGCTTCTTAAAGGTAAGATTGCAGAGCCTACTGCCAATCTTTAATTCCTATGACAGTACTTGGTATCCAAATATATATTTATTTGTATCACCAAGACCTTCCAAGGTCTGTGCTCACAAACTTTCTTCAGAAAAATGTAATAATAGTTTATTAAAAAAAAGTCAATCTCATATGATGCTAATTTAAGAATACCATCAAAAACAGCATCTGCTGAAAACCATTCGAAATTTCAGAAGACTTATTACATTTTTATTTATTAGTTATCTATCAATGGCAGCCAATTGACTCAATTAATTTTGCGAACACACACACACACACACACACACACTTCTTTAAATGAGATATTCAAGGCAGAATTACTCCAAAAAGTGTCAAAACTAAAATTACTATTATTTTGATAGGTCATTATTTATAACTGTGTTAATTAATTTCTTTCAAATGTTCCCAAACTAGTTTGAGTTTTTGTTTATTCTCTGTTTTTGTGCCTTCATACCAATCAAAGTAACATAAAGGAATGATAATATTATTGATATTTGTGGGCTGTATACATATTTCTCAATACAAAAGCATATATTTTATAATATGATGGAAAACTCTTGAGATTACTGAAGATAAATTGTATGTTCTCAGCATGTTTAAATCCTCCAAAAGGACAAATAT
>JAQHUG010000049.1:6821229-6844828 GCA_028555095.1 Dicrostonyx torquatus
AAGATGTGAATAGTTTTCTTTACTTGTTTGATTGCTTTTTCTTAGTTTTCTAATGGGAGTTTTTGACTACTTCCATTTTTGTTTGTCTTTTTCTCCATTTCTTTGAGAGAATTTTTAATTTCCTTTTTAAAGTCCTCAAATATTCTTCTAAAGATATTTTTAGGTCATTTTCTTCTGCTTCATCTCTGTTGGAGTGTTCAAGTCTTGCTGTTATAGAGCCACTGACTTTTATTGGTGTTGTGTTGCTTTTTGTAATGTTGAGTGTGTTCTTACCTTGTCTACTCATCTTTTCCTCTGATTGGTGTAGTTGGAGCCAGGTCACTAGTGATCAGCCTTCCAGGTGCTAGTATATCCAAGGTTCAGATGGTTGCTCCTCATGGTGGAGTCAGGACCACGGTTCTAGTCACCCTTGATGCCACTCAGCATTCCTGCACAATTTACTGGCTCAGGCCTGATTCCATGAAGATTGTTCCCTCCAACACACTCCTGCTGAGGTCACTGGCTCAGGCCTGTTCCAGCATAGGTTGCTGGCTTGGGCCTCTAATTTTACAGTAAACCACTAGAGCTCAGCTTATTATACTGTAGAATTTTACAAATTTTATTTACTATAGAATTTTAGGAATGTGTACATATCCACAAAAGAGTTTCCATTCTTATTTCGGTTTACCTTAATCACCTAGATAGATGAGTTTCATTGTGCTTAATTTCAGTTATTTACCTTTTAAAAATGCCTCAATGGAATTGAAACTCCTGTGAGGATATGCTAAGACTGTCTGTTTTGTTTTTATTTTATGCTTGTCAAGTCTCCATGAACTACCTACTTAAGAAAACTATTCTTTTTAATCTAGAGTGTTGCACCAAAGGCTAACTGCTGGAAGATGACTGAATTTGTTCTAGTACAAGTAATGCAATGCCAGATGGTCCAAGCAATTTAACTGTTGATTAAATACAATTCCACTGAGTAAAGCCATTTCAGAGAAGAGTTCAGGAGTGAAATCACATTTCAACTGCTTTCATTACAGTTAATGCTATTGGTTTTCATTTAACCAGAACACACATCTTTATCTGTTATTAATAAACCTGGATATATCAACAATGTTAGAAAAATAAGTGTGAGAATGTTTCTGCTTACTAGTTTGCTTTTTTATCTTTTTAACACTATGTTGAATTAGTTGTTTTAACTGGAATTATACCTCATGTTACAGCAGTGATTCAGTGACCTAAGAATTCCTGAGATGTACCTTATAAAAATCATAGTGCACACATTTCCCAATTTTGAATGTATTATTAAAAATAACTCTACTTCTTCAAGGACTTCCTGCCTTGTGCCATTATTAAATGCTTTTCAATGAGACATTTGTTTAAGAAATATAGACATGCGTATATACACATATATTCCTAAATATATAAATATAACATGCTCATTGTGTATGTATTGTATGTTGATTATTTCAGGTTGAATAGTTAGTAAAAAATTAAACAATGTAGATTGTAAATTTGAGAGAAAGAGCAATAGTGAGTAAACTTGAAAAGGGTTGTGGGGAGAAAAGGGAAGGGAGAATAGTGTAATTATATGTTGATTTTAAAAAAATAACAATGGATGTTATATAAGCAAGGAAGCATGATACATGCTTTCAATACCAGCATTTAGGAAGCATATCTCTGTGAATTTCATTTAGCTTGATCTATATATAAAATTCTAGGCCAGTGTGTTTATATATATGAGACCCTATTTAATATTGCATAATTTCTGTGTATATAGTAACATTCTGAATGGTTTCAAGAAAGTAGTATAAGGACATAACACTTTTCTTTCTAAAGAATGTTTTCATGTAGAGTCTTTTTTAAATATTTATTTATTATGTATACAATATTCTGTTTGTGTGTATGCCAGCAGGCCAGAAGAGGGCGCCAGACCCCTTTACAGATGCTTGTGAGCCACCATGTGGTTGCTGGGAATTGAACTCAAGACCTTTGGAAGAGCAGGCAATGCTCTTAACCTCTGAGCCATCTCTCCAGCCCTCATGTAGAGTCTTAATGAAAGCAAGAAGACAGAAATAAAGAAATAGTTTTCATCTAATAAAATTAACTAGAGTTTTAAAGAATAGTTCTATGTCAAAAGCTCCTTCAATGCTGAATATGTGGGCACATTATAAAATGTTTCTGCTATTTTAGCTTTCTGCCAGTCTTAATCTTGGCACCAGTTCTGGGCTCTTTGCCCTCAGAAACAGAAGGTCAATATTTGTTTTTGATGTGTCATTGCCTATCACTTTAAAGGGACAGCAAAATCTCACAACTCTTTGGGCCTTATTTGTGCATTAGGTTTTCTAAAGATTTAGTGCATTTTGTCTGTTTCTTACAATTTATTTCTACAAGATCATCACCTGGAATTCTGGGGAACTAAGGGATGCCCGTGAACCTTCTCAGTAAAATATGTGACATTTTGGTATAGGAGGTCCTTCTGCATTGGTGTTGCTTTCATTGGTTGAATAAAGAAAGCTACCTTGGCCTTGATAGGACAGAAATCAGGTATGCAGAGTAGACAGGAAGGAATGCTGGGAAAAAGGCAGTGTGGCAAACGTCATGGTTCTCCTGCCTGAGAGTAACGCTGGTTAGAAGCTTTCCCGGTAACCCACAACCTTGTGGTGAACACAGATTAATCTAATGGGTTAGATCAAGAGTGAGAGTTGGCCAAGCAGAGGCTAGATATAATGGGCCAGGCAGTAATTTAATTAATACAATTTCCATGTGGTTATTTCAGATGTAAGCTAGCCAGGCAGCCTGGAGCCAGGCGGCCGGGACAAAAAGCAGGCCCTCCCTCTTAGAACAATATTTAACTAATGCATCAACTGCTTCTGAAGTCTTAATTTATATGTTTGCAAACATTCCAAAAAATCATATTATTACTTCTATTTTAAGTGTTTTGGGGTGGATCCCTTACCCAAAATAACAAAAATATCACAAAAAATATGTTTTCATATATGTTATCTAAGGATATGGGTTTTCAGAGTGCCTTTGTTATCTCTTTCTAGGTCTTTACTTCCAGGGACCCCAAAATTTGAAGAGGACACACTTAAGTAAAATACAAAGATTATGCAGCAAAACATATTCCTATATCAAGATGAAAATATTGATATTATTTCTGATCATGACACCATTGTAATACTTTGTTTCAGTATGATTCAGATGCTGCCAAAGCCTTCATAAAATTTCATCATTTTGGTATACTTACATGAAGAAATATTGGTGTAGGAAGGTCCTTCTGTATTTGGGTTGATTTCATTGGTTAATAAAGAAACTGCCTTGGCCTTTTGATAGGGCAAAATCTTAGATAGGCAGGGAGGACAGAATGGAATTCTGGGATAGGGAAGGCTCGGGGAGAACTACCATGCAATCGCCAGAGTCAAACATGCTGAATCTTTCTCGTTAAGACCAATACCTTGTGGTGACTTACAGACTATTAGAAATGGGTTTACTCAAGATGTAAGAGTTAACCAACAAGAGGCTAAAAGTAATGAGCCAGGCAGAGTTTAAATGAATACAGTTTGTGTGTAATTATTTCGGGTATAAGCTAGCCACAGCAAGACACAGCCCTCTGCACCTTGTACAACAAATATGATGTTTTACAAATAGTCTCACTGCTCCAATCAATCAAAAAATAAAATTTTTAATAATGGTCATGGATTTAGTATACATATTAGTTGCTACCTTATAAAGCATGTGGTCACAAATATAGTCATTCTTGACCACTACCCTAACAGACAGATAGACAGTCACCACACACACACACACACACACACACACACACACACACACACACACACACATACACACACACCATGATCATGTTTTTGAACAAATATAACATTAGAATTTAATTTATAATTATGCAAACTTATTTCTGAAAAGAAGCTTAAACTTTAACCAACTCACTCATTTAACAAATGAGATAAAGAAGCTGCATGTTACCCAAACCAGTAAGTTCAATACAAGCAAGCAACAGAACCCTAACACTGTGTACAGAAACTCAGACAGTCTTACTACGATTCACACATGGTGCCAGCCCCTTTAGGGAGTTAGTATGGTCCACCGAGAGTCTTACGTTCTCATACTTAAGGCAATGAGAAGCTCCTCAGAAATTCCAAGTCACCCCTCATCATAGTATTGGTGTTGAAGTTGAAAACCATCAATTCTGTGCTATGTTTGCTGTCTGAAATTGAGGGCACACACAAGCTGCCACTGCCAGCCAAGCACTAATGCTCTCTACTATTATTCTAATACTGTTAGTAGCATTTGTTCATAGTTGAAAAATATAAAGACAGTTTTTCTACCGACTAACTCCATACTCTCACAGGCTATCCCAACCATAAAACGAGAAGTCTGAAGGACAACCTGAGACACATCAAAAATCCTTTTTCCCACAGCATGCTACCTTGTGCTTAAACTTGGGAGGAAGATGTGCTGTCAAGGACAGTTAAGGAGTTGGCAGTGTGAGGTGAGTGGGGATAAGACACACATTTCATATATATGAAATTCTCAAGAATAAAGGAAAAATATATTTGTAAGGGAACCCACTTTTTTTCTGTGTCATCTTTCTGCCCCTCTTAGTCTTAATGACATTTCTGGGCTCCTTGATGTAGGATAAAGGTCAATATTTTATAGCCGACATGCCACCATTTTTAAAAAAATCAAAATTCCTTAAACTCTGCACTACCAAGATTTTCAGCTGAACAATCTTGTTGAATGGCTGCCCCTGCATTGAAGTTTGTTTAGCAAGAGAAATTTTCTTTGATATTTTCCCTGTTATAAAACCTGAAACAGCTGTAGACTTTGACTAATGGCCTGTGATTGGGGAGGGTGTGTGCAGGACAGCAGCACAGACTCACTGGTTCTAAGGGGTACAAGACAGTTATCTCTACTTCTAGTTGTTCAGTGTGAGTCATTTTCTATCACATTAGGATCAGGTGTGATGCCACACACATAAAAGAAATCTGGATGACCATTGGTCACATTCACATGGGATTGACAAATGGAGGCCTACTGTAATAAGGAAATGATATTCTATCTTCCACCTATACTAGAGCAAGTAGTGTTTGATCCTAAGCCCTAATTTCTGTATCTTAATACCATGTAAGTTCTCTCTCTCTTGAAGTCTTTTATGGGCAGTGGGGCCTTTTACATATTTCATAGTTTTGCCATTATGAAAGTGGATGGAGAAAGTAAACACTCTATTGACTTTTGAACTTTTTTGTGTCAATTTCAAGCATACAGGAAAGCTGAAAATTCATAGAGACTTCCCCTTTTGCTCTTTGACAGCTGTGTGCAGTCAGCATTACAGAGAAGTTACATCAGCATGCTATATCAATTAAAACAAAGTACGTACTAGAACAATCCAATGTGGTCACTGATGTCCTTTGCTATAACTCCCTTGGATTGAAGTTGATATGCCGCCATCTCAGAAAGATAAATAAGAATGGAAAATGAGGTGAGACCATAAATAAGAACAAATGATATCTACCTTTTCATTTTTAGGTGGTTATAATAAATTTAATTTTTTCACAGTGTCCAGGTATCCAGGTATTAAAAACCTGTGTAAACTATGTGTAGGTGTTCCTACAGTTGGGTGTCAATTATTTCAGCTTTATTTGTTTACTGAGAATGCAGCACATTGGGACTTTGTGAGATGATGCTCAGCTGTATAATTTTTCTTGTCATAATTCTTCACATAAGCACATTGCTTTGATTTCATTAACCAAAGACACGTTCATTGCTACCTTCTTGTCTTGCAAATGACTAGCTTCCTGAGACAACTTGTTTAATATAAATTTGAATGAGATGTTTGCTTCGAGACATGTCCCATACTTGTCTCAATGTTGCTGAATGTGTCATATGTAGTAATGTATATAAAATAAGTCAAGTGTTTGAGCCACATATAATTATAATGAATGAGAAATGTTGACAGGATTGTTAAAACAGCATTCCCTTGAATCACAAATGACAGCAATTAGTTATAAGAGAAAATAAGTCATTCAGGATCCAGTTCTCTGTGATTCTGTGTCTATTAGTGTTACTTTACATTGACATTTTACCTTCCCAGTAATAAATTACATTTGTTTCTGGAATATGTTTTCTCACACAATCCTCAGAGATTTCAAAAACTGTGATATTTTTAATATACACTTTTCAGTTCTCTAGAAATTTGACTAAAATAAGGTAAGTTGGCCATGGAGAAAAATCTCTGCTGATAAGTGATCTCTCCGAGCATAGGTAGTGGACACATGATGAGATATTCTAAAACTGTCAAGTCAGACACAAGAATGATTAGAATAGGATTTCTCTGTGCCAAAACCTTTCTTAAATAAAAGTGACAAGTTCTGACAGATGTTCTGCTGGGAACGGATGAGTGACTGAGCAAGCAGCACTGGGATGATTCCGGAAATCATTTTTTTTTTGGCAAGTAAACATTGGTAAGTCAAAGTTTTCCTGCTATATATCACCTGTAGACAACATCATTGAAATGAAACACATCATGTGTTCTCAGAAGGCACACATATGTGCCTCCAAAGGTCTGGAATTCCTCTCACTGTTTTCCCAGTATGCTTCTAGTAAGACTATGCCGTGCTTTGCAATGCTGCTAGTGAAATCTGGGGCAACAGTGCAGTTCCATTCTTGTCCCCAGAGTCTGCATGCCGTACAAGTGTGTGTACCTGGAAAGCACTGTATCTTCTCAAAGATAACATGTTCCTTCTCATAGAAGACCACATCTACCAGGATTATAGTGGGTTTTGATCCCATGTCTACTCAAAACCAAGGATAGTAAGCTACTTTG
The DNA here is from genome assembly GCA_028555095.1 of Dicrostonyx torquatus. Taxonomy (NCBI): domain Eukaryota; kingdom Metazoa; phylum Chordata; class Mammalia; order Rodentia; family Cricetidae; genus Dicrostonyx; species Dicrostonyx torquatus. The sequence goes on from JAQHUG010000049.1 coordinate 6,828,059, forward strand.
TTTTTCTTTGAATTATGTTACTACCTATGGATAAGGAATGTTGTTAACTAGTATATCAGAACCATTTTGTGTAGTTAGTTGTCAGACACTGGTGGAAATTACAAAAGTCCATCTCTGTGAGAGAGCTGCATTCAGTAAATATGTTGACATATGACTACGATACGATGACTTCTTTCTTACTTTACTGTGACTTTACTATAGGCAGTAATATACCTGTGACAAGATCTGTTTCATTATCTCCGTTGGTACATAAAACATTTTCCCCAAAACACAGTCATTTAATACAGGAAGCTGAAAATGTCATAAGCCTCTGATTGGCAGTAGTCTAGAGTTAGTGTATTTGCACAGTTCTGTTCATGGCTGCTCTATACACTGTGTGGGACTGCACTGACCTCTTGCACACAGTCTTGTTCTCTTTGCACCCTGGAAGCTTCAGTTCCAAACCATGTGACTCTTATAAGCTTGCTTAAATCCTGCAGACTTCTTCTCCTCAGAATAAGGGAGGGGGGTTGTGGGAGGAGGAAGAAGGAGGGAGGGAAGAGAGAACGGTCACAGTATATTAATGGAACACGTGAGAGTCACATACTATTATACATTACTTGTTAGAAGTAAAGCAGTTTTTGTACTGCCTATTCAAGCTCCAGTGATGACTATCAGAGAACGAAACAAATGGACATTTTGACTCATCACAATTGGATTCAATTGTCATCTAGCTGTAAAAGCTATTCACCTGCTCCTATCACCAAGTCTAAAATATTCCATTCTGGCTCAGCTGATAGCACTGAACTATATCCATGGATGTCTCTGTGAAGGCCCTCCTGAATGCAGAGATTGTCTATGAGCCCATAGAGAAAAGTGTCGATTTTATGGATGGTTTCAAGAGCATTCATGAAAATTTATAAATATAATGAGGTTATCCCCAAGCCCTCTATTTGTTCATCTGTGTATTCTCCACCTAGTGCTTTGAATGCCACAGAGAAAGCCAACATATGCAAGAAGATATATTTTCACACTTAATATGTGGAAAAGTTTTATCTTTTGCTCTCATAGCCAGAGGGAAATCTAAATGTTAGGTAAGAAAAAAAAGTGCCTGTTTTGTGTGTGTTTGTTCATATTTCTTTTTTGAACATACTATTTTCCCATTCTCTCCTCTGCTGGTATGTGAAAACCATCACAGCAAAGCTATCTTTAACAAGGCTGCTTTATCAAAATGACATGCGAATTAATCAAGTACAATGTTTGCTTCCTGGATGCTAACGCTAGGTTAGAATGACGCTGCTGCTATCCTGCCTTGTGACTGCACATCATAATTTATAAATAACCTTGTACTCCCGATTTCATTTGATCTTCATAAAAAAACCTCTAGAATAATTAAAATTGGTAATCTCATCACTGTATTTATGAATGGAGACACACAGGTTTTATGATGCTATTGCTGTCATATAAATATACATGTGAAATTCATTTTAAAATAGATTGGAGGGGAGAAAGAAAGAGGAAGAGAGAAGGAAAGAGAGACTCAGAAGATAGTGGGGCAGGATTCAAAGCTTATACCATCACATCACACAGCAGGTACCTCTAGAAACAGGAATCTTGAGAAAATACAACTGACACTCAATGTTAATAACAACAAGAAGAAATCAAGAAGATATTTGAAGTTTGGTAAGTCACAGAACTGTGGGAAAAAATTGAACCTTAAAACTTTCATTTCATCCTGTGATTGCTGTGAAGCCAACCATGCTTTATCACAGAAGAAAAAAATCATTGCAAAAGCAAGTCAAAGGGAGAAAGACGGACAGGGAATACAGGAACCAGCAATTTTTCCAAATTTAGTAGAGGAATTTTCTCAGTGATTCTAAAGATAGGAAAGCTTCTACTGACCTGAAGCTTCCTCAAATACAAAATGCCAAACCTTTTTAAGACTTTGGGACTGAATGGCTTATATTCTAGCAGGCTCTGAAGTGGTGCTGATGTTGCCACTCTCAGGGAAAGATGCTGCACTGATGAGTAGACCCCAAAACTGTCAGTCTCTATTTTTTGTGGCTACTGACCTTGGCCTCTTAGCTTGCCTTGATAGCTAGGTTATATTTATCAACCCTTGATGGTTTTGATGTTGAATTTACTTAGAGTAACATTTAAATTTAGCACCTAGATTGGTTAAGCCACTTAGAGAGAGAGAGAGAGCAAATATCTAATCCATGATATCAATGATATCGCAAAGCCCTCTCCATCACTAATGGCAATGTAAATACGTGTATTGAGTTTGATATGAGGAGGCATGAGTCTCCCTGAATATATTATTTAACTTGTCTTAGTCCTGATTACTTCATTGACAAATTAGGGATTAGTTTCCCTATTTCTGGGAAATATAAGAGGAAAAGGTAAACATAAGGTGTAATATCTGGCTCCTGTCATGTCTTGGTGCATTCTCTATGGAGAATCTCTTAAAAATGAAAGGATGCATTTATTTCAATATCTGTTAACTGAAGTGTTACCTTTTGGCTCTCTTGGAAGATTGCCATAACTCAGGCTTGTGGCTTCAAAAATCATGACTTTTCAGAGGACAACTTTTACCAATGAATGATGGACATAGGATTCTTTTGCTCAAACCTGGGGTAACTCCAAAGGGTTACTCTAGCTCTAGGAGAGTTCTTGAACTGGCTATGTCCCAGCTCAGCATCACCTCTCTCAAACTTGTTTTATTTTAACTCATAAGCATCCATCTCAAGAGAAGCCCCTGTGTGTTAACCTCTAGGTCATTGTTGCTGATTCTACAGACTATGCTCCTAACACATTTTAAGACTCATGGGACAAGTTGCGGCTACAAGGGCTGCAATAGCTACAATTCCTATTGTGTTCCCTTTCCCATGCCAGAGGTTCCCTTGCTTATTGTTAGCAACCCACTTCCACTTTATCTATAAAAACATCTGTAATAACTACAATAAACCCAAATTTAATTATTAGCTTTTATAGAGTTTGAATAGTAACTTTAGACTTGGTAAATAGTGATCAATGTCTCATCTTAAAGTATGATCCAAATTTCTATGAAGTTAATCACTGGAATGTGGATGGTGGGAAAACAATGGATTAGTATTTTATAGTCTCATTTTTGACAATGGAAGTTTAAGTGGTGTATATTTTTATCTCTGTTTGTGTCTGGATAATTAAATATCCAGTGTGGATGTCATTGTGTAGAGGGTGTGTGAAAGAGACTTACTGGGAGAATGCAGCCATGGTGATGAAAAGGTCTGGTGTTGAGCAGCTTTTAGTAAAGCCAACCTGTGTCCTCCATGCTTCCAGTGAGCCCCTTTTCTGTGGGGGAGGAGCGAATGAGATGGATTGGAAGCAATTGCAGCTTCATTGCTTGCTTTCACTTAGGGTGGCAGAGTGTCTTTCCTAAGAAAGCGAAATGCAAATTTACTGCTTCACACAGGTAAATATAGGCATTGACTTATGAAAAAAGATCATTTGACCTAGATCTGACCTGGTGGTGGTATAAAAGGATTGCACATTCACTAAAGAACATGTTTTATATGTGTACTTTGATCTTTGTAAGAATTGACAATGTATATGACAGAATCTCAGGATGCTGACCTTAAGTCCTAGCCATGTGATCACGAGGATAAACAAGACATTTCTATAAACACTTCCTAGGTTGCATGTTTTTCTCTCTTGCTGTAGTGAGATTTTCTTGTAAACATGATATATAGCAGAGTATTCTGAGAAAGGAGTCCCAATTGAGTGATTGCCTTGATCATCTTGGCTTGTGGACATGTGCATGCAAGACTGTCAATTGATGTAGAAAAGCCCAGTTCACTGAGAGCTGTACCATTCTCTGCTCATGCCTTGGGCTGTATAAGAAAGCTAACAAAGCATGAACCTATGAATGAGCCAGGAAGCAGTCTTCCCTCATGGTTGCTGCTTAAATATGAGTTTCCTGAGCGATAAACTGTGACCTATCATTATAAACTGAAAATATCCTTTCCTACTGTATGTTGTCCTTAGTAAGTGTGTTTCATCACAGCAATAAAATAAATGCTAGGCGAAGGATGGTGGTGGCACATACCTTTAGCCCCAGCATTTGAGAGGTAGAGGTAGGTGGATCTCTGTGAATTCAAGGCCAGGTTAGTCTACAATCTCATTTCAGGACAGCTAGGGCTGCTAAACAGAGAAAAAAAATAACAAACAAAAACCAACCTACCAAAAATAGACGCCTGAACTTATACATGATTTTGTTTGTTTGGTTTGGTTTGGTTTTTTGTTGTTGTTTCAAGACAGAATTTCTCTGTGTCACTCTGGTGCCTGTCCTGGAACTAGCTCTTGTAACCAGGCTGGCCTCAAACTCGCAGAGATTCGCCTGCCTCTGCCTCCTGAATGTTGGAATTAAAGGTGTGCACGATCACTGCCTAGCTACTTTTTGTTTTGTTTGGTTCTGTTTTGTTTATTGTTTTTTGGTTTTTTTATTAGACCATGAATATTTATTATTTATTAATGAAAAGACTTGTCACTTTGAAGTTCGATTTCAAGGGCCGCAATTAGAAGCTGACCAAGAGTTGTGTCATTTAAAGATTTATTTTTGTTATTTTTAAATACACACACACACACACACATATATATCTATATATATGGATATGTAAACAAATGTGAGTGCAGGTGTCCTTGTAGCAGGCTTTCTTTTGAACCACCAACCAGCGCCCAAATCATGGTACAGAGACTTCTTAGCTATGAAGGCTCAGCCTTATCTTACACATGTTCCACTAGCTCTTATAACTTATTTTAACCTCTTTCATTTCATCTATGGTTTGCCTCGGGGATTTTTACCTTTCTTTCCTTCTATATGTCATACTCTTCCTGCTTCTATGTCTCTCTTTTTGCCAGCTGCCTGGCTGGTTGGCCCTGGGGGCATCTCCCTCCTTTTCTCCCTTGTTTTCATCTCCCTTTTCAAGCCTGTATTCTGTTGTTCATTTCCTGGCCACCCACACTCCTGAAATAATCACACAGAAACTATATTATTTAAATCACTGCTTGGTCAATCATTTAAGCGTATTGCTAGCTAGCTCTTTTATCTTTTTTAGTCCATTTCTATTATTTTATATTTTGCCATGAAGCTCGTGGCCTACTGGCAAGTTTCTGGCTGGCGGCTTCTATTGTTCTCCTCTGGCGGCTCCATGGCATCTCACTGAGTCTACCTTCTTTTTCCCAGCATTCAGTTTACTTTTTCCCACCTAGCTCTACTTTGCCCTATCACAGGCCAAGCAAACTTCTTTATTCATTAACCAATTAAAAGGAACACATATACAGAAGGACTTCCAACACCAATATTCCTCCTACTATTTATTCTCTCTGTTTGCCAGCCCTACCTATCCTCCTACTGCCTAGCTAGCTATTGGCCATTCAGATTTTTATTAGATCAGTCAGGTGCTTTAAGCAGAAAAAGTAAAACAAATGTGATATATTTCACACAGTTAAACAAACACAGTATAAAACAAATGCAGCACACCTTTACATAGTTGAAGTAATATTCTTCACAATAAACAAATATAACACATTTTTTATATAAGGAAAGAAATTTTCCACAACATGCCTGCCCTAGGAATCCATAAGATGGCATCAGATCTACGTGTTAAATATTTCCTGTCCAACAAACTTCTCTGCCAATGCAAACAATCCCAATCAAACAAATTCAGAGCAAATTAAAAGGTATCCAGGACTAATGGGTGCCAGCACTCTCTGGTGGACCAGGGAAAACACAGAGTTGGGGTGGAAAGCCAAAATGACCACTTGAGAGGGAAAGGAGAGACCATTTGTTTATTCTTTGGGGGGCAGTTTAAATAGCCTGTGGGAGTGGTCTTGACCTTCCCTGGGAAGGGGTCACCATTTGGGGGGCTGTTTTGGAGGTGGCCACTCCCAGGGGAGGAGCTTTGAAATGGAGCTTTCCACCCCACATTCCAAAAATGTATGCCAGGCGGCTGGGGTGAAGCCCCCAATGGATCTGGAGTTATAGGCAGTACCGAGCTGCCTGATGAGGATGCTCAGAATAAAATTCAGGTCCTCTGCAAGAGAAGTGCATATTCTTAACAATTGAGACATTTCTACAGCCTTCAGTGTATTTTTAAACCATAATGGTTTTGTTGCTATTGTTTTTGTTTTATTTTGCTTTGAAACAGGATAATCTCAAACTAAAGATTCTTCAGATTCAAATTCATGGCCATGAGAAAATTTCATTCATTTGCTAGGATACTTGATTTTAAATGTATTTGGTATTCAGCATTTGTTCATTTCATTTTGCTTTTGTGGTGTTAGGTACCAAAATAAGGACTTACACCACCTGGGAAAATATTCTACTTCTGAGGGACTTCCTAGACTCTAATCTTTGAAATTGACTTTGCTTTCTGAAATTTTAGTATTACGTTCTTTGTGACTGGCATCTGGGACATATTTAATAAATATTTATTGACTGTGAAAAGTACATGCATGCCATGCGGATACACTTACTACATAGAAATTAAGCTTATATTTTCAAAGCAGAGGTTTGATACAATGTCATTTTGGATAGAGAGGCATCTTAAACGAACACTAGCAAAGCAAACTTATGCTAGAAACCACAGGCTGACATGAGAGAGAAATGGGGTGATCCGTTAAAGAATGCAGCCTGGCTAGATTCCTTGGGATGCAATGTTGAAATCAATTTCTAAACTTAACACAGCAAGAAAAACTTCTGCATTGCTTTCCCTCCCATGTGTATACCAATGTTGACATCTGCAGTTCTTTCTTAAGTCACTTGTCATTGATATGTGCTTACTGGCATGTGAGAGAAGGGATGAGCTTGCAGAGAGTCACTGTATAACCACACAAATTCATCCTTAGCCATGGTGCAGTTGGGGAAGATCAAGCTTTTTCACAACCATCCTGAACAGTCAAAGCTTTGCTTCTGTTTGCTTGTTTATTAGGTAAAGAATTGATGTGTAGCCCAGCTAGCTTCAACGCCTGGTTTCTTGTGTTGTCCTCTTTAGTTCTGTGGGTTATGAAAAGTGCCAGAAGTCTCCTGTCCCTACTGTTTTTTTTTTGTTTGACACATACCACCTTGCCACACTGAATCCTTTAGAATTGCTAAAATGTCACATTTCAAAAATTTTGAAATATACATACAAATCAGAACAGAGTGTTTTTGAATCTGCCTTTTGAAATCACATTCCTCATTCTCTTCTGAGCAAAACTGTATTGGGGAGTTTCCTGTGCACATTTTTAAGGTTAAAATGCAGAAACGTTTACCTGATTCCCTCGGTCATGACGCATGCAGCTCTTCCTACACCTGAGAACAGGAGTGAGACTGACAAGGGAGAAAGACAAACGATAGCAAAACTTTTCCTCCTATTTTGTAATTAGGTCTAAAATGTGCTGCACAGACAAAGAATTGACATGCAGGGTGACACTCTGGTCTCACAACTAATCCATCAATGTGGAAATTCCCACAAGCTAGGAAACTCATTAGTTAGCAAGAACAGGCCCTGAGATGTAGTATGCACTCAGCCCCCTTAGCATGGTTGTAAAAAAGATAAAATGATGTCTAGATGTGTAGGAAGGAAGTATTTGCGCACTGTTGGTAGAAATATGAATTGATATATCTGCTATGGTAAACAGTCTGAAAGTTACTAAAAGGGGTTGCAAAAAACTTACCATAATTACCAAATGATGTGCCAATCCTTCTTACAGGTATGTCACCGAAGTCAATGAAATGAACATTTCTAAGAGATCATTGTATTTTTATAGAACTGTTTATAATATGGTTCACCTATAGTGTGCTATATATGTAAAAAGCACTGTTTGATCATAAAAAAGTAAGATTAAATTTGTAACTTAATATTTTTATTGATTTTTTGGGGAATATCATATCATGAACCCCATTTCCACTTATTTTCCATTTCTCCTATGTCTGACCTCCACCCAAAGAAGAAAATTTAAAATAACAATAATAGTAATAATTAAAAAATAAAGCTACTTTTTCCTTCATCTTTCCCACCTCTCCATCACATATTCATTTGTCCTGGTGGCCTTGGCAGCTGCAGTGTGGCACCTTTAACTCAACAGCTTTACTTGTAACTGTTTCATTGCAATGAGATGCTGATCTGGTTTGAGCTCTCTTGCTTTTGGTACACCATCAATACCTTGTCCTCAGAAACTAGTGTAGCCTCAACTGATGCCCAGACTCTGGATATTGCACAGGCTTTGGTGGTCACATGGGTCATGGACATTGTCAGAGACTCTAGCCAGGTAGGGCCATAGACCGAGACATAGGCCACTCATATCAACCTGTCCCTCACCACTGTCACATTCTTAATTCCACTTCTCTCCACAGTACATGAACCTCAGTTTCTTTTTCTCTCCCATTCTGCCATCTATCTACCTATCTATCTATCTATCTATCTATCTATCTATCTATCTATTCTATCTATCTATCTACTATATATATATGTACATCTATAGATAGATAGTAGATAGATAGATAGATAGATAGATAGATAGATAGATAGATAGATAGATAGAGGTGCTACACATTTGTCTGGGCTATGGGGCTATGGGAAGGTCTGTTGTTATGAAGATCAATTTTTAAAAAGAAATGCTGTCTATTGTATATATGAATAAATCTGGAAGACATAATGATTATAAGCAAAGACATATATATCTCTCTCACTCCTATGTGAAACTAAAGAGGTCAAAATCATAAAATGAATCAGAATGGTTCGTAGTGTCTAGAGAAAGAGAAAGGTAAGGTACTAGTTAAACTATAGCATAGTTTTACTCATGAAAGAATAATAAATACCAGGGATTTATTGTACAACATGATAACTATAACTGATACTCCGTGGTATACTTGAAACTTACCAATATGTTCTAATCTTAAGCACAAAATGGTAATTAAGAGGTAATGTATGCGTATGAGCAAGGGATCAGGATCATGACTGGGAAACCCACAAAGGCAGCTGACTCAAGCTAGTGGTAGCTCACTGATCCTGGCCTCTGCATGTGTGTGATGGTTGTGTAGCTTGGTCTGTTTGTGGGACCCCTGGCAGTAAGACCAAGGTCTGTTACTGGTACATGAGCTGGCTTTTTGGAGCCCACTCCCTATGGTGGAATGTTTGCTCAGCCTTGATGCAGAAGGGAAGGGGCCTGGTCCTGCTTCAACTTGATGTGTCAGGCTTTGTTGACTTTCCATGGGAGGACTTGTGTTTTCTGGAGGAGTAGATGGAGAAAGGACTTGTGGAGGTTGGGAGGAACAGGAAGAAGGAAGAGGGGAGAAACTGTGGTTGGTATAGGAATAGAAAATTTAAAATAAAAAAGTGTAAAAATATGGTCACACAATTTTTCCTTAATCAGTTTAACGGGATCTTCATCTCTTCTAGCTCTATTGGCTTGAAAAGTGTTTTAGCAGACTGCAAAAACATAAATTTCTTCTTGTTTCCTTGTTCCATTTGCTTGAAACAGTGTTGCCTATCCTTTTTACCCTACAATGTTGTCTGTCTTTGGTGGCGACACATGCTTCTTAGAGGTAAGGAAAGGAGTGGTATTGTTTTGATGGATCTCCAAAATGTTAGTCTATGTCTGTTGAATGGAGAATCAAGCCTGTTAACATTCAGAATTGCTATTAAAATGTCCTAAATCTGTCCAAAAAGAGTTCATAAATGTATGAATGGTTTGATTATGAAAATCATCTCACAACACATTTTTGTACAATAATGTCCCATTGTAAATCTTTGATATGTCCATTATTGTGCTAATTATATTTTGACAGGGGTACAGAAAATTTTAAAGAAAAGGAGTTGAGAAAAGGATACTGTAATAACAGGAGTGAGAGGTTGGGAGACATGTTGGGAACAGGTCCTGTCCACTTGGTAATGTAGGTTACAGATACCTTTAAATGCCACAGAATTGAAGATACAATGCATACAAATACAATAAAATAAAGCCACCTTTTTAAGAAGCTTCATGTAACCACAAGTCATGCTGCTTTCAGAAAATACATTGGAATCTAAATCAAAGCACTCTTTCAGGCATTTGAGCCTCATCAACTAACAAGGAAAATAGTCCCTGCTGGCAAATAGAGGCAAGGCTACAAAACTCCAGTTTCTTGCTCATCACAGAGGCCTTGCCTCTCAAGTACTCCATGAGCAATATAATAATGCAGCACTGTGCTGTTGATTAAAGAGAATATTCTTCTCATGAAGTCTGAACCATGGCCAGAAGCCCCTTCAAAATTAAAACTTAAGTGAGCAGGGACTTCCTGAAGCACTGTTCACAGAAAATAAATGAGCAGACGTTCATGTCACCCAGATTTTTCTTAGAATGTACTAGGTATTTCCTAAGCATTTTCTTAAAAGTAAATATATAGGTGAAAAGCTTTCTCATGTAAAAAAAAAAGCGATTTTTTTCGAAAAGTAAGAATTTGACTAGAGTTCCTTAGAAGTAATTCTTAAACCACCAGGCAGCATAGCAAACTAAACAACAGAATCCTGACAGCTGGAACAGGGAAAAAAAGACAGGTGATGTCATCGCCAAGAGTTCAGGAATATTGCGAGACTTTTTGAGAACACATAACAGTCAGGATGTGGAATGGGAACGTAAGATGACTTAAAAATACTGTACCCTTAGCCTAGTGTAAAGATACTCACTGGAAATCAGAACCCTTGGGTAGCAGAGGCAGGAGGAGGAAAATTGGCAAGATTTAGCAGCCAGTCTGAACGAGATGGCATCTCAAAAACAGAATAAGCAAATTATTCCCCTTCAAGGACCAGAAGTGAATACAAGAATGGCAGTCATACTGGGCACTTTTTCCAGTCTGATCTATCTTGAATCCTAATAGAAAACACAATTTACTGTGCCACTATTTATATAGAATTTAAAAGAACATCACTTGGCATGAATATAATACTCGGCATTTGTTCTCTTTGCAAGGCACCGAGAACACTTTATGTTAACTATACTGACTCCCAAAACAAATCTATCAGAGAATTGTAGTGATGATTTTTTGAGGTGGAGGAGAACGTCCAAATAGTTTCCCATAGTAGCATGGTATTCATGTTTGTAGATCAGAGAACTGAAGCTCAGAGAATGCCACACACATGTCCAGACTTGAACAACTGGTTATTCTGGTTCAGAAACCTGGTAACTTAGTTCAACAGCATTTGGATTAAAACAAAAACCAAAGGGGCATAGACAAAGAGACTCTTCACATAATCGCTTTGAGATCATCACATCATTGTGAGCACTGGATGAGCAACAACAGTACCTCTTGTTTCAGTTGAAGTATAGGTTGTGATAAGCCAAATATTTGCTAACTAATTACTACATAATCTTACAATATGTGTTCTTCTTTAATGATTCCATGTTTATTGATCCTCAGACACTGACAAGACATTGAAGTCATAGTCACTAGTACTACCTTCCTGACTATGCAGCAAAACTTGCACGATACATACTTTCTTCATAAGAAACATCGTGAAACATGACCTCCGTTAAACGTAATGCTACATAGCACTTCCGTCCTATGGTTTGACATAGTCCTTTTAAACACTAAAAGGAGGAACTCAAAGACAAAAATGGCAGAGAAAATTATGACACCAAGTAGATCTTTAACCTGAAGCTGTACACACTATGTGAGATGAACGAAGGGTGAAAGTCACCTTGTTCAGCTCTAAATAATAGTGGGTGTGGTATTTTACCTAGTTTTGTTTTCTGCTCCATAAATACCTGCAATGGTGTGAAAGTCCTGGGCATTATACATAAATTTCAGAGAGGAAGAGGTCTGTAAAATACAGATGATAACCAACAAGGGGGTTCAATCTGGAAGAGGCTGATTCTTCCATCAGTCAGTAGTGAACTGTAGTTCTTTGTCCCGGGCAGGACCCCTCTAGTTCTCCCCCATTTCCACATCGGAATATCCATTGATATTGCCATGTTTGTGCAGCCATTTTTAGGACAGACTTTTTTTTTTTTCATAGTTGTGGCTCTTACATTCTTTCTGTTCCCTCTTCCACAATCTTCCCTGAGCTATAGACGCAGGAGCTTTGATGTAGACATATGTTGAGGCTCCTAACAATCTCTTGATCTCTGCAGTGTGTATAGTTTGTTTGGTTGGTTTTTATTTGGGGGCTTATTTTTTCTGTGATGGTCTTCAGCTGCTGCATCTCTGTATAAGGAAAGACTTAGTAAGAGATTAGGCTGATCTAACAAAGAGTTGGCTATATTTCTAATATCAGGCATAATTTTTATATTATTGTATGGACTTAAGTCCAATGGGACAATCATTCATTGCTACCAACATGTGAGTGCCACTTACCACACCATTATGAATATGTTGCAATGCTGATAATTGCCATCGTTGGTAGGTATTACTGCTGGGTAACACTGTTTCTTTCTTTTCCTAGGCTTCTTGCACAGAACTATTTTGGACCATAGATGACAGAGCACAGAAAAAAGATTTTCAGGTCTGATTTAGCTTGAATGTTATGCCAGTTGTGTGGAGGTTGATTTGTTCCTTGTGCCTCAAACAAAAAATTCTAATCACCCATGCAGACACACATATACATAAAATCACATGCATGCACACATGGGGTGCAGGGCTTCGGTGAAGAAAGAGACAGAGACTATGTGAGTCTAAACGAGGGTACAAGAGACCCATCTCTTTCCTGATGGACTGAACATTCTTGTGTTTATTAGCTTCCAGAAACACCAAAATGGAAGATCAAACATTTAAGAATTCAGCCTTTGGGTGACAGAAATCCAAACAACAGCTATACAGATAAATTTAGATGATCATGATTTTGCCCTTGAAAATGCCAAAAATCAGTTGCCACCCTAACACATATAAACAGGGTTCTTGCTAATGATCAAAGCCTTACCAAGATCCTAATCGTAAACCTTAGGGGATGTTTCATGTCCAGAGTGACAAAGAAAAAGCACATATTCTTTGTCTCTCATTATTATGTTAAATTTGCTATCTATATCATTTTTCTAATATGAATTAATTGTGGTAGCTATAAAGTATAATCTCTAATTAATTTTTTCTCTGAGTGATCTAGAAAATTGATAGTATTTATAAAATCCAAGCATTGTTTGATTTCTGATGCAAAGCATAATATTCAACTTGTAAATACAGCATTGTTTTTTATTTAGTGCATTTTGTCATCATTTGTTCTATGTAATCTTTGTACTTAATTTTGGATGCATGATTTGTCTTCAAGCTAAATCAATAAGTTAAAAAAACAGAGCCTCAAAAATATTACATTATATTTTAAGCAAAGCAATCAATGCACACAAATAAAACAAGGCACACATGTGCACACAAAAATTCAATAAACACAGGCAGGAGACAAACTTGGAGAAAAAAGTTTCAATCCAATATTATAGAAAAGTAACGTATTTTCGTGATCTGTTTATGGCTATTTCAGGGCAGCAAGAAAATAGTAATCACATAGTAAAGAGCACACAAAAATGCAAACAATATTAATTTCCCAAAACTTTTAAAACATATACAGACTAATTCAAAATATAGATAATACAAATTTAAATCTATAATGACATTTTCGGCTGACTGTTTGATAACACAACACAAAGATTCAATGAATCTTAATGAGAATGTGAAGAAATGGGCATGGTTCCCTTTAAGGTAGAAATGAATTACTGATTATCATTAGAGTAAGTCTTTAAAACTACTATTAGAATTACATTAGGATTGCATGTTCATTTATGTAAACCTAAAAGCAAGATGTCATGAAAGCACTGAAGCAAGAACAAAACATCAGAAACGAGAGAAACAAACACTAAGCACTGAATTCTTTGCAAGGCCTATATAGAAAGTAAGTGAAAAGCTATGCAAAAGTTTTAAAAAAAAATGTTAATTAAAGTATTTTAAAATAAGCCGGGCGGTGGTGGTGCACGCCTTTAATCCCAGCACTCGGGAGGCAGAGGCAGGCGAATCTCTGTGAGTTCGAGACCAACCTGGTCTATAAGAAGTCGTTCAAGGACAGACTCCAAAAGCCACAGAAAAACCCTGTCTTGAATAACCAAAAAAAGTTTTTTAAAATATTGACATAGAAACTTTAACATAAATGCAAAAAAATCTATAATTTCTACATATAAAAATAAGCTAAAAGCTAGGCATGTGTTCTTAGTTTATTCATTCATTTATTATTCACTTATTTATTTAAAAATTTACTTATGGGTCTCTGTGTGTGTTTTCATCTCTGGGTTTGTGTACACATGCAAGGGTGCCCACAAAGCCAGAAATAGGTGTTGCAGCTGGACTTACAGTTTATTATGAACTGCCAGATGTTGAGTCTCGGAACAGAACTCCTCTTTAAAATGTGTATCATATTTTTCTTAAGTGACAAGGTAGGTTGAATATGGCTTTACATTTCATCTTTACATTTATGTAAGAGTATATCATACAACAATACAACTTCACCCATGGTATAATTATCACGTTCCTTTATTAACTATTTATTTAGAACTAAAGCATACCAAATGAATGTTATTACACTCAGATAACAGATCACTACCTTATATTTCTTATAGTACAGAATAGGCTACTGTCACATATTCAGTGGAAATGCTTCTTTAGTCTTATAATTTGAACCACTTCTCTAGCCTTCCTTACTGTTTGTAATGGTGACATTTTTGAATAATCATATTGATGGGCTGTTTTTATAGCCCCTTATATCACTTTGATGACCTTCTTTTGGCATGTTTCTTTGTACAAATTTTGAGGAATCATTATAAGTATCCTTTGCCTTACACAGAGCAACAGGGTGTTACTAGAGAGCTTTACCATTGAAAGGCTTCCTGAAAGTATAATAAGCCAGAGAAGACAGCTACAAGTCTAAGACTTAAGATAAAATTAAATGTAACCATAACTATTGGTCAAGAAATATTAGGGGAAAAATGACCCTTACTATTTTTTTATTTTCTTGAGCTCTTATAAGTTTGAAACTACTTAGAATTTTCAGAAAGTAAAAATCATACTTCCTGTTCTTAGATTTTATGCGTGTCAGGATGCATCTGACATGCACCTTATAGTGGGAATAGAGGACTCAAAAGAAATTCTGGAATAGTTAGAAAGACAACTTGCTCCATTGTCTTTCAGTCAAGAAGTAAAGAGTTTAGAGTGCTAATGTTCAGATATCTTACCCCCTTTAAAGCAATCTGAGATCCCAATTCATATTTAGTGTGAGTCAACTCAGTTAGATTAGCCCAATCTAGGAGGAATATGGACAACTTTGAAACACTGAAGAAGAAAAGCAATAGTATGCTGAAATAAGAGAACAATGGTGAATTATCATAAGAATTTTAATGATCAGAATGTTGAGAAATATGGGTAGTAAGACTTTTGTTTCAGAAGGAAACAAGGATTCTGTTAGAATCTGATCTCAAGTTCAATTTTGCAACAATATGGAAAAGAATCTAGATACTTTCTGCCCACGTCCTAAGAATCTGTGTGAGACTGGCCCATCTTAAGACAACTTCAAAGTTTTTCTTACATATCTTCCAATATCTTAGATTCAGTGGAATAAGTCTCTAAAATCCAAAGAGATGCTTCATCCTCTACGCTGACTGAGAGTTGGAAACAAAAATGACATCGGGGTAGACTGAATATAAAGGTTATAGAATTTCCTCAGAGGAATCTAAAGATCTTACAATGTATTTGTCTTCCAAATCACAGTCATCATGACAACCTGGTGTTATATGACAGTAAGCAACCTTACTGAAGACTTAGCTATGAGCAGAAGATGCAGGGACAACTTGTTTTTGTTGGGGTATTATTGTTATAAAGAGGCACCATGACCACAACAACTCATAAATGAAAACATTTAATTGTAACTGGCTTACATTTCAGACATTTAGTTCATTATTGTCATGGTGAGAAACATGACATCCTGCAGCGAGACATGGTACTGGAGAAGGTGCTGGAATTTCTATATCTTGATTCAAAGGCAGCAGAAGGAGACTGTGCCACACTGATCATATCTTGAACATGAGACTTCAAAACCTGTACCCACAATAACACACTTTCTCTAACAAGGACACACTTACTTCAACAAGGACACACTTGCTAATTCAAACACATGAGTCTATGGGCTAGGCCCTTTCTATTCAAACCACCATACAGTTCTGTCATCACCTTCAGTGTTGATCTTCTTTTTACTATGAAAGAAGCTCAGGTGTAAATGTGGTCTCTGGAAAAACGTAATCAAGGGCATAAAGGATAGAGGGCCAACATGGGCCACCAAGACTCTGTATGCAAGGACCAAAGCTGCAAATATCTGAAGATTTGGTTGATGTAAAAAAGAATCTGGGACCTGGTAGCATGAGCCAGTATGTGTGGGGCATTCATGGGTATCCACAGAATAACTTCTGTAAAATCTTAGGCATTCACATAGAGAGACAAAACTTAGTGTCCCACACAGTGAATTGTTTATTTTTGTATCTTATAAGGAGAAATTGAGGAAAGCTTCTATAAATATCTAAAACATCCTCTTGCAGGATATTTGATAACACTGTGATATCCTGAGACTGTGTTAAGTTAACTTTGGGTCAGGAGATGGAATCAGTGACTGATGAACCAGGATTAGTCATAGAGAAGTCAGTAATACAGACAGAGAAGCAGCACAGTAGGGATGGATTTAGGGATTGCTTGTCTCTTCAGTCTGAGAAGTGTGAAGAGAAGGCCATTTGGCTGCTTCTCCACTGCTTCCTTAATCTATTAGGTTTTAACCC
>JAQHUG010000049.1:6846403-6884863 GCA_028555095.1 Dicrostonyx torquatus
CACGGGCACGGACACAGATACACACCAAATGATTAGCCCATACCCTGAATATATCTGCATGTATTCTTTAAAATTATAAAGCTTTACAAAATAGAAAAAAACTGAGTTCTTTTAGCTTTCATTAATTTTGACAATATCTTTAAGCACTGTAGACAAAAGAAATAAATAACATGTGATTTTTTAATTTATTGAAATAATCTGTTCTATGGAAGATTCTTTGGAGAGGCTCAAGGAACAATTCACAAGCTAAGAGAAATCATGTAAAACCCACATATAATATTAAGTACTTCTATGCAAATGGTACAGTGACTCTAGATAAGAAAATAAGTAACATAGCCAAACAATAAAATGGCCAAAATATTCTGAATAGTCAGTTTATCAAAACAAATTATCCTGGTGTGGTAGCATGTACCTATCATCTGAGCACTGGGGTAACTGTGGCAGAGAGATCACATGTTCAGGGGTTTGAAAGTTTGAAGTTTGAAGACTGAACCTCAGAAAGCAGAAAAGAGCAAATGAAAACCCGATAACCACAAAATGAACCATAAGCATGGAACAAAGATCCCCAGGCCCCGTGAGCATTAAAATAACACATAAGAGTACATGCTTATTCAGGTGTTTACTATAAAACACAACATTCAGTTGTCATGCAGAACTGGAGTAAAAGAAACTGTAATATCAGAAAGATGCACAAACATTTTCAAAGGTATTTGTAGGTTTCTTTTCAAATGCAAACATTGATTTACCGGGAGATGAAGTGCTCACTCTTGGTGATATTTACCCAAACTGATTTAAAAACTATGTCACACAAGCACACACAAGAGCAATTAGAAAACAATTTTTATCATGATTGTCCAAACCTGGAAACTACCAAGTCTTCTTCAATAAGCAGATGTAAAAATAAGGTGTGTTCCACTTATTCTCCACAGTGGAAAACTGGCAAGATGGTGGCCTGGGTCATTTGATTGAGGTCAACATAAGAAAACACAAGAAATGAAAGGAGAAGAGTGACATTAACACTGTGGTTTTTGTGATAAAAATCATAATCCAAGCATGGTTATGAGAAAAAAATCATCAAATATCAATAAAAACGTATTCTAGAGAATATGTGACTAGCTCTGCCTAGAACTATCAGGATCATCAAAAGCAGAAGATTCTGAGAATCTTCCAATGGGAGATACCTAGAGAGATGTTTTTACTGATGACAGAGTGGGGACAAACCTGGAATGAGGACATTGAGTAAAACTGATTATATAAATTGGTTATGTACTGCAATGTAAGTACTGTTATTCTCATTGTAACAAGTACATTATACCAATATAAAATGTTAACAGGAGAAACTGAGGCCACAGTAAACAGAAACTCTGTGTTGACATCTATCAGCTTTACAGATTTTCTGCAAATGTAAAATGACTTATTATTATGGAACATCAAATCGTAAATACTAGAGGATTGTCCCTTCCTTTCTTTCTGAAGATATGAACACTGCCACCGAAGGTACATTTCAATGCTCAAAGAATAGATATACAAGGCTAGAAAAACACTGGCTAAATGAGTGAAGTAACATTGCTTCTTGGGATTTTTCGTGTAAAAATTTTGGCTCACGCAAATTGCACTTTCAGAAATCATCAGATTCTTATCTTTGCTTTAACATGTTTGCTAGAAATTTGAGTGATTCAGTGTAGTCTTCCTTTTCCCAAGAGTATGAGAGTAATTATGAAGCATTCAAGTAGGCTTCAATAAATTCTAAAAACGAATTCACAATTCATTCACAGGAAAGTGACAAATGAATCTTGGCAGCTCTTAGCTGAATCCCATCAATTGCATTAGCTTCCTCAACTGTGCACAGTCCGTCACACGTGTGACAGGCTGAATTTTGCCAGTGACAATGCTGCTCTGTTTATTTATTTAATCTTGATGTATCTGAGCTATGTGTGTCATTTGCTATGACTGACACATATTTGAGATCAGAAAATGTTTTTCTATTGGGTAAGCCAGTGTTCAGATTAAAACCCCAGATAATTTCTAGAGTTTTTGAATACAAGAGGAAAAATAAATCCTGAGATGCTGACAAGTATCTCTTTTGCAAAACTGTTATTTTCATTGGCTTCTGTTCTTTCTCTCTCTCTCTTTCTTTTTGAGACAGGGTTTCTCTTTGTAGCATTGGTGCCTGTCCAGGAACTTACTCTGTAGACCATGTTGGCCTCAAACTCACAGAGATCTGCCAGCCCCTGCCTCTGGAGTGCTGGGATTAAAGTCATGTGCCACCACTACACTACCCAGCTCATTAGCATCTTTTAAATTGATGGTATGAAATGCCAGGCCTTTTGCTGGAATGCAGGGAAAGAATATCCCACCACTTAGAAGTAACCCAAGTAGCATCACATAACTCAAGAGAACTTACTAATCCTTAAAATCTTCCATTTCTTCTGCCATCATTGTGGAAATGAGAGCATTTCCTACCTATCCTGAATTAGCAACTCTCATTATGTAGTGTGGAAAGCAGCGATGTCTACCACAGCTGGAAATTCTGAGTAATGAAACTCTCCAGGCTCTGCTGAATATACAGTGTACTAGAAACTCTGTGGATAAGAGATATCTGGACTTTCATAGGACCAATGTGCAGGTCCAGATACATAGGTGCAGAACTAATACCTGGTGAACAGGGACACTGGAATCTTTTGCTTATTTTTAGAATAACAAGATTTGGTAACCACTCCGCTTGTAGTATTTTAGGGTGAACATTTTAAAATATATCAGTCCTACTTATGTAGTATACTCAAGGAAAGTTTAAGAAATGTTAATAAACAAATTAGGCAAAAGAGAGAAGTCAAGATTTTCACTCTTTCCTTTTCTGTAAAAGAGGTAGTCCCACTGTTGTACTAAATGTAGACCATGACAATTTTTTTTCTCTCTTTTTGAAGTTTAGACTAAGGAGTACCGGTTTTCACCATGGTATCTTCATAGGTGTATGTGGTATTATGCTTCTGCTACCCAGCTGGATCTATTTTGGGGGGAATTTGGGTTTTTCCCTATTGTGCTTCAGTCTTGCTGTGATCTGATAAATTTTTTGCTATGTTACCATTCTTCTCTCTTGGGATGGAATTTTTTTCTGTGCAATTGTACATTGCAAACATATACTTTATATTTCATTTTGTAAGGGTTTGAAATTAAGTGACTACCTTTATGTCTCAAATTAGGCTTTACCTCAAATAATATTGGGATTGTTGAAGACTGTTAGTACTTTTGAAGCTGGACAGAGTGAGTTATTCTCTATGAGGTGAGTAACAGCCTACGAGAAAAAGGCAATGGAAGATGATGATTTCAATTGATGAGTTGTGTTATTGTCTTAGTAAATATTCTCTTGTTGTGAAGAGACACATGACCATAGTAACTCTTTCAAAGAAAAACATTCACCTGGGGCTGGTTTACATTTTCAGAGGTTTATCCATTATCATCATGGCAAGAAGTATGGCAGCAGGCAAGCATACTGGAAAGGTAGCTGAAGAGTTGTACATCTGGATCTTCAGGAAACAGGGAGAGACACTGAGGTTGACTGGAACATTTGAAACCCCACAGCCCACTCTCAGTGACACACTTCCCCCAACAAGGCCACACCTACTGCAACAAGGGCAATCCTTCCAATCCTTATATAGCAGCACCATTATCTAATGATCAAGCACTCAAATTTATAAGCCTATGGGGTCCATTCCTATTCAAACCATTCTAGTTATCACACTGGTAATGGATGAGATTGTGCTAATACCATCAACTTAACAATATCCGGAATCACTAAAGAAGCAAGCTGTTGGCATGTCTGTATGGCATTGTGAAGATCGGATTAACTGAAGAAAGAAGATCCACCAACACACATAAACCATTCCAGGGTCTGAATTGATGGACTGAATTTTCAAAACAAAACAAACAAACAAACAAAAAACACAGCAGAGCACTAACATTCCCAAGGTCTTACTTCTTGACACCTGATACAATGTGACCAACTGTCTCTTCAACCTCCTGTTGTCAAGCCATCTCCTGCTGCTATGCCTTACCCACTTGATGTGTGATTCCTCTCTGTGTGCTGTGATTAGCATTAATTATACAGATTGAAAGAAATGGGTTAAATTAAGATGTAAGAGTTAGTCAAAAAAAGTTAGAGCTAATGGGCCAAACAGTGTTTTAATGAATACAGTTCTCTGTGGTTATTACGGGGCCAAGCTAGCCAGGCAGCCAGGATGAACAAGCGGCCTCCTCCTACATCCACTAACGTAGACTGTGTCTTAGAACCATGAGCCAAAATAACTTTTTTCCCCTTAGATTGCTCTTGTCATGGCAGTTTATAAAACAAACAGGAAAATAACCGATATGGTAATTTTTCTAGAGCTGGTATAGATGTCCCATGGAGGACTGAACACTCAAAAGGAACTTAGACAGACAGCACATTGGTCAGTAATAAATCTCTCCTTAACCACTGCTCACTGCAAAAGCAAATATCTACAACCAAGAATAAAAGCAGCACTCGTCCATGAGTGCAATGCTGAGACAGTAGCATTGCACAGTCTTTAGCAAAACTTCAGCAGTGAACACTTGATCATGTTAGCAATACCAAGCATGGATTTCCTTCTATGATATAGATCTCAGATCCAAGCATAAAGTGTTTGGTTACCTCTCTGAATAGTCATGCCTCTAGTGAGCATATCTTGCCAGTTAGATCTATATGATACTATACACAGGGTCCACAACAGGCAGAAACCATTAATCCATTGATAACTTTTCTCCCTAAGCAGTCTGAATAACACCTTTTTTTTTTTACTTATTTAGTTTTATACATATAAACTTTTATTGATCCTTTGTGGATTTCACATCATGCATCCCGATCTCTCTCATCTCTCTATCCCCTTCCCTCTGCCTTTGTGACCTCTCTTCATCTCCCGCACAAAACACAAAAAGGAAAAACAAAATTTAAAAGTGTAACAAATAAACAGAACAAAAATTCTTGGCATCGAAACTGTTGTGAGTCCCGGTGTGTCAGACCGTATACCACTTAGTCCATACATCTTTACTTGTAAGTGTTCTTTGCAATGGGTCCTTGGGATAGATGGAGTAGGGACTTGAGAGGAGGAAAGATGGTCATTCTCCTCGTTGCCTGTGACACTGGGGGAGTTAACTGGGGCAGTGCTGCAGAGCTCACCCTGCTGGTGAAGATGAGGGAAACTGGCAGGCTGACCAACCCAACTACCACCCAGGCCTGGAACCAGAACTATGAGTCAACCCACGCCAGCATTCACCTCTTCTATGCACTGCTAGAATATGTGAAGGGGCCGGATCTGCAGATCCAAAGCTACAGTATCTCCATGACACAGAATAACAATAGGATATCCAGGAGGAGCCCCAGAGAGGACCCAGTATCAATATGGTAGCTGAATAACACTTTCTAGCTTGATAAATAGTTGCCAGTAGGTAAGAAGCTTCCAGTTTAACTCCAGCTTGGTCTTTCTATGTCCTATATCCAGCACGTGTGATATCTTCAGCTGTATTGTCTAGTCTAGTGAGCCACCAAGAGCAATGACAAGAGCCTGGATTGTTTGGGGAACCTCTGAAATCTTCTTGACAAATATCTCATGGGAAATTACTCCACATCTGGCACTGGAACATTAATTTTACATCCAATGATTTCTGACAGGATAATTATCCAACCAAGCAGTAAACATCAATAAAACAATTTTTAAATTGTTATTCTCTTTACATTGTAAAATAAACTTTTTATTAAAAGACACACAAATAAAATATCATATGCCAAAACCTACACAGAGAAACACTTTGTGTTGAGACCAGAGCAATGTCCCAATGGACTGTCCACAGAGAAGACACTGGAACACAATAAACTTTAGCCTTGTTTTATATATACACATATATCTGTATATACACAGATATATGAACACACATATATGTTTATAAAAATAATCTCATGCCCACCATAAACAGAATCAAAAGCCATACTGTTCAATGAGATTTCATATGGTTAGAATAACTATATTGAAGCTGTGAAGCTTCATACTGGCATATACACTGTCAATAAGGAATATGTTTTTAAGTACTTATCTATCATCAAAAATAAAAAATCCATGTCTTAATTAGAACCAGAAAACTAGTTAGCTTTATATTATCTATCATAACTCATGTTCATGACCTCCATCCAGTCCATCCTTATCCCCTAACATTCACCATTTAGTTTTCTCTTTCAGACATGTTATACTGTGTACACATGAATATTTGTTCACATATATGTGTGCTTATTTTTGACTATATTCTACTATGAAGAATAAAATGTTTCTTTCTTTCTGAGGTTATATGGCCCACTTGATATTATACATTATAAGCACATCCATTTTCTTGTAGGATTTTTGACTACCTGAATTTATGTCATAAAATGTAGTAATATTTACCTCTATTTCCCTTTCCAAATCCCTAATCCCCCCAAACTGTGCCCCCAACTTATTACATGTATCCCTTATTATTTTTATAGCTCACTAAATCTAGTAAGTATTGTCTGAATATACACAGGTATGGGCTCATCTACAGGAGCACATGATGGAAACCTACCAGTAGCCACATCCTCTCAAAGAAAAAATGAATCTTTCTCTCCCAGCAACTATCCTAGCTGCCAATTGCTCCTTAGTAAAGGATGGGGCTCCACATCTGGCAGTAATTCCAACTTATGCTGTGATTGGTACAAATTATAAAATTTTAAAAAGATAACATCTTCTACAAGTGGTTCTGGGACCACTGCATTTGACACGTAGAAAAGTGATACCAGATTGCTTTTCTCATACATAAAACTCAACTCCAAATGACTCAAGAACCTGGATATGAGACCTGATTTCCTGCTGGAGAAAAAGCCGGAAGTGTACTTCAATTTATTGACTTAGGTAAGGACCTTCTGAATAAGACTCTAGTTGTACAGAAAACAAAACCACAGTCAATAAGTGTACTCTCATGAAACTTTAAAGCTCTTGTAGAGCAAAAGGACTTGTAAAGTGAATGGATAAACAGATTACAAAACAGAAGAAAATTGTTGCCCTGCATAGTACTGATAGAGATTTAGGATCTAAAATATGCAAAACTAGAAACAAGCAAAACTTTAAACAATCTGAAAATAAACAATGGAATTTCAAAATAGTCCATGGAACTAAACAGAAAATTTTCAAAAGGAATGCAAATGCCCGAGAAAGACTTTTTAAAAGTTAGCATCCTTAGCCATAAGGGCATTGCAAATAAAAACTATTTTAACATTCTATTTAATCCAGGTCAGAATGACTAGCATCAGAACTATAACTGAAAAAAAAAAAAACTCAAAAGCTGTCAAAAGTTCAGCCACTCTGAAAATCAGGTTTGGAGGTTTCTCAAACGAACAAATAACCAAGTCAGAAATTAAACCTCTGTGACCCAACTACACACTCCTGTCATTTACCCAAAGAAGACGGTGGTTTGAATAAGATTGTCCCCCATAGACTCATATATTTCATGCATTGTTCCCAGTTGGTAAACAGTTTAGGAAAGATAAAATTATGTTCCTTTGTTGGAGCAGATATGCCACTGGGGGTGGCATAAGTCCCCTTCTCTCTCTGCCTACCCACTGTGGATCAGGATATAAAGCTCTCAGCTACTGCTTCCAGCACCATGCCTGTCTAGATTCTGTCATAATGATCATGGAGCAACACTCTAAAACTGTTAAGCAAGCCCCCAACTAACTGCTTTCTTCTGTTAAGTCTTGTCTTGGTCACGGTATGTCTTTGCAGCAATAAAACAGGAACTAAGAGAGACATAGTATCTTCCTATGGAGATATTTCCACATCTGTGTTCGTTGCTGCTCTATGCACAATAGCTAAGTGATGGAACCAACTTAGATGCTTATCAATAGATAAATAAGAAAATATGTAATATATGTGCTTTTCTAGTCAGTTTATACATCAATATTTTTATATATATTTTTAAAATCTATAAACTTTCTTTTGGTTAAATATTTTCCCCTCTCCTCATTTCCTTCTCTCACACTTCTGTTTAAAACTTTCCATGCCTAGTTTTCTGTCTTTATTTTTATATCCTTATGTATTTATCACTATTCACTCTTGCTTAAAGCCCCCTTTATCAGCCCCCTCTTTACCCATCCCCCATGGCACTTTCTCTTGATATTTACATCTATAGACACTCACTTCATACCCTTAAATACAGAGACACAATATTATATATTGCACTATTCGGTCATCATAGAAGTCATAGATAATCTGTGAAGTTGCTTCATCAAGAATATGGCTGTATTTTAACTCCTGTTGTGTCATCTTAAACATAGGAAAGACTTGGGTATGTTCATGTAATACTAGTTTTATGTCATCTTGACACAAGCCACAATTACTGTAGAGGAGGAAGTCTCAAATGAGAAAATGTCTCCATAAGAATGGGCTATAGGCAAGCCTGTGGGATATTTCTTAAATTACTGACTGATGTGGGAAGACCCAGCCCACTGTGGATGGGGCCACTGGTGGCCAGGTTGTCCTAAGTTCAACAAGAAAGCAGGCTGAGTAAGCCATGAGGAACAAACAAGTAAGCACTCCTCTGTGAATACTGCATCAGCTCCTGCCTCCAGGTTCCTGCCTGGATTTCCTGTCTTGACTTTCTTTGATGATGAAAAGTAAAGCAAAAATATGAACTGAAACCACACTCCAAGTTCATGGTATTTCATCACAGCAATAGTAATCCTGACTAAGACACTATGTATACACAGCATGACCTGATCATCTTCAAGTCCTTGCCCCAGAATGCTGAGTGCTCCTTCTGTGTCAGGCACTGAAGTAGATATAACAGGTGGTTAAACAACTATAAAGAATTTATGCCTTCAGAGATATTGTATATGAAATCAATAAATTAATACCCTAATTAAATATTTTAAATACACATGGTTAAACATAAATTATTAAAGAAAGGCAAGTAAACAAACACATAGATAAATAAAAATAAATAAACAAATTTCAATACTACACATCTCAATATTACACAATCCTGACAGCTTAGAAAGGTAAAACTAAATTCTGAAAAAGGAAGAAAGAACAACAACAACAAAAAAGTTAAGGGTGACAACAACGGAGTTATAAAAGACATGAATATTACTTTCTCCTTTAAATTTCAGAGAGTTTCTCTGTTGAAAGGGGCTATTTTCTGCTATTTTAATTTTTATCAGTAGTTTAAGACTTCTCTATGGACTGAAGCTGCTGATAAAACTTTTGATTTAATGAGTCATTTGTCCTATCTCCTTAGCTGTATCCTCATAACATCAAATTCTTGAATACCTATAAGAAGTTATTTGTTCTTCTGAGGTACAATGCTGATTCCCAATGGACCCTACCTGCCTAATTTTAGAACGTTCACCAAACCAAAAGAATATTAGATATATTTTTCTGAACTGGATTATTATATTTTTGTTGGGCTTGTGATTTGTGAACTGGTAGGACCATATTGCAATTTATTTCTCAGACTATTCAAATCATTAGAAGCTATGTGGTGTTACTAATTTTTGAGATCTGATCATGGGTGTATTAGTCAGGGTGTCAGCGGGAAACAGATGGCACATTAAAATTAGGATAACTCTAGGGAGTTTAATAAAAGAACTTCTTACAAAGATGTGGCAGGGTGAACATTGGTATTCTTTGCAACCCTTGAAAGGGTGACTGGGCACATCATTTGTAGAAATTCTTAAAGAGAATTATGTGGATACAGCCACAGGGAAAGATGACCTTACACTGTAGAAAGGTGGCCAGGCCAAGGAGAAATCACAGAAGCTGGGAGAATCAATGCCTTGATCTTCCTTCCCTTTCCCTCTCCCTCCCATTTACTCTCTATGTCACCTTTTTCTTCTCCCACCACCTCTTCTTTGCACAGGGCAAACTATTGCCAGGACACCCGGCTTTTTGGTGTAATACGCTAGGCTACATAGCAGAAAATGATGAAAGCTAATCTTTAGGTCATGAAAAAACAATTCATCCCAGTGTAACTGACACGCTATAGGTCAAAAGGCTTAGGCACAAACATTATCTCTGAAGCCTTCAAATTGTGCTGCCTATGATATTCTCTACAAAATAAATATTATGTTAGAAATTGTAGATCAATGTGTGCATATTCTCTCTTTCTCTATCTCGTGGACGTGTGTGTGTGTGTGTGTGTGTGTGTGTGTGTGTGTGTGCGTGTGTGTGTATCTGTGTCTGTACTGGTAAAAGGGTAATAAATTCTTTTATATCTTTCTATTTCTCCCAGGATATATCGTAGCCATCTTGGGTGACATACTCATCAAGAACATGATTTTATGAGTAGAATAAATGTTGATATCTTTTAGCAAAGGATACAGTAGATCTTACTGAACAATAAAATGAGCCAAGAGGAAATGCTTTAGACTTCTACATTCTATTCAGTACAGTTAGCAGTACTGGTACTACTACACATTAACAAACAATATCTGAAAACTAAAGTAGGGCACTTTTAAATGATAAGCAGTGGTTAAAGAACAAGAGACACCTGTGAGGTGGTAGTGTCACACGCCTTTATTTCCAGCACTCAGGGATGCAGAAGCAGGCAGATCTCTGTGAGTTTGAGGCCAGTCTGGTCTACAAAGTGAGTTCCAGGACAGCCAGGGATATATATAGACACCATATCTCAGAGAAAAAGAAGGAGTAGAAGGAGAAGGAGGAAGAGGAGGAGGAGGAGGAGGAGGAGGAGAAGGAGAACAAGAAGAAGAAGAAGAAGAAGAAGAAGAAGAAGAAGAAGAAGAAGAAGAAGANGAAGAAGAAGAAGAGGAGGAGGAGGAGGAGGAGGAGGAGGAGGAGGAGGAGGAGGAGGAGGAAGAAGAAGAAGAAGAAGAAGAAGAAGAAGAAGAAGAAGAAGAAGAAGAAGAAGAAGAAGAAGAAGAAGAAGAAGAAGAAGAAGAAGAGGAAAGACAGCAACAAAGATGCTTGCCTTGATCCAGGAACAATTTTCTTTTGGCTGCCTCCTGAGCTTAATCCCCATCCACCTATTTTTAGTGAGATTTCAAGTGTATGTTTCCAGTCCCATGCGAAATTGTCAGTGACAAATACAAAAGGAAAATAGGACATATGTTCCCACTTTGGTTCCAGGCAAACCTAGACATATGATCTAACTTTGAAATGCTACTCTGGCTGGAACAAGAGAATTATCCGGTGTTTTCCATGGCTAGAGCTAAACACTTAGTTCCTGTCTAAAGTCAGTTCTTGTGTATTGTGTTTGATGTGTAATAAATAGAAAAACTGGGCATTGCAGCTCTCTCATCTTTCCTATTCTTAAGTGTCAATGATATAAACAATACATGCACCAACTAGCCATCTACTGTTTACATGTATCAGGAACTGTAAGTAACAAAGATCATATACATATCTGTCTTGCATTCCTACAGTTTAAATATATCTTGTATTTATTGAATCATGATGAAATGAATAAAACTTATCTGAGTACACAGTTTTTCTTCTCTTTTTCCATACCCAAAACTAAATTCAGGAGATTAAATTAGCATCAACACTCATTAGCTACCTAGCTACCAGTTCCACTAAAATACTTTCAATTTATTGTTTTATTTCAGGGAATGTACTTAAAACCATAGAAAATATTTGCTAAACAAGTCACTGAAAGTCCTTGAATGGAAAATATTTGACACATTTTCTTTGAAATCTGGAATTTGTGCTGTAATTAAAAATAAATTTAGTATTTAGCTCTACATAGACTTGAATTTTAACAGCCATAGTAACTAAATAAGAGTTTGATTCTATATTATCTGTTATCTAATACTTCATCTGAACTCTAACTTCTAGGTTTTTAATTTCCTGAAAAATTGCCGATTTTATCAGCAACTCAGTTTGTCTACAGAACCTGAGGTATGGAAGCTCACTGAGATATGTATCATAGACATTTCTATGAATTATTGAGAATAAATAGCTGTCTTTAAGAAGTGTTGAAGTCTGTGTTTTACAGGGTTCTGGTTGATGTGGGAAACCTATGTGTAGTGTAGTAGTAGTATAAGATGAAACTCAAGACACATTCTCAGCACAGAAGAAAGAATGGTACAGATTGAACATTCGATATGCAGAGCACATTGAAAAATACCTAAGCAGAGTAAATAGAGTCTGCCATTCATAGCTGTGATTTAGTTGTCTATTGATTTAGTGACGAACAGACCAAAAACATTCTAACACAGGTCTGTTATTTCCAAATACATTGTAGCCATGTGTCTTATTTTTCTTTTAACAATGTAGCCTAGCAAGTACTTACTAAAAATGAACATGCAATTGATATTATAAACAATCTAAAGACGATGCATTATGTACTGGAAGATGTGTATAGGTTACATACAAATTCTGTCACTTTTTATCAGGACATCTGTTTTCAGATATTAATAGCTGTGGGAAATCAAAAGACAATTCTCATAAAATATAAAGTGATTATAGCAGTGATTTTTTTTAATAATCACCATAGCTGAATAAATATATGAGAGAAGAATACATCTCTCACAGAGAAAAATAGCCAGACAGAGATAAAGATGGGGTCATTAATGAAAATTTCTCTTAAAGGAGTTTTCTGTTGTGGTTTTCCCTTGGCCTTGAGAAAACCATTATTACCACCAACCTTTCATCTTTTACTTTGTCTCAATTCCTTTGAAGCTGTATTACTATTTTGTTACATCCCCAAAGCACAGACAGCATGAAGGCTTGTGACAGCTGTGATTTTTCTATATATTAGTTACCAGTTTGGTATAAGCATCAAATCTTGATGACAGATATTTGGTTTACACCAAAAGATAACATGTTTGTTAATACAATGATTGCCTAAGAGAGGAATAGAATACAAAATATAGGATGGAGAATTCTATACACAATATAGAATAGATATCTTGGTTTACTTTATATTCTCCTTTTTGTCCTCAGCCATGATATTTCTCCTTACTTTTTCATTTCGACGTAGCGAATAAGCCTCCTTTATTGCTTCAGGCAAGCTTGCTCTGTTGCCTGATGGCAGCCGCTATTAGGCAGAGCTCTGGGCCTGTAGTTTGTCACTCTATATAAAAGGGGATTGGGTGACCATCCATCATTATTTCAGCAAGTCCCCTTAGGGTCCTTTTTCTCTCTAACAGCATTTTAGCAAATTATTTATTTCCTAAAAATAAGACATTCGATGGAAGAGAAAGCAAAGCCTGTTAAAATACCAAGAGAAGGTTTGATTTCAAGCTTTTATATGTCTGACAACTGAACATAATAAAACAGTAAAAATTAAAAATTTTAAAGCTATTTTAATTCTTAAAATTTTAAAATATAGTTTTAGTCAACCTGATTTTCCATGACCCTTGGATTAAACTGGAATGCACTGATAAATTTGCTATGCTTTATTGACTGGGCATAGTTAAGAATAGGCATCATAGTTTCATAAAATTCCATTCCCAATGCAACAGAAAGATATTAATTAAACACAGCAATTTTTCCCCTTTTCTATTTTAATAAAATTATTGTGAAAATAGTATGATTGCCCCTTCCTATTTCTTCTTAAAAATCTAATATTCTAGAGAAAATGTCATTCCTCTTTTATACTCACTCGGCTTTCAATCTGCAAATATATTTCAGGCATCTGTTAAGAGCCACTTCATGTCACACTAACCTATATGAATTAATATCTTTGTTTATGCAAGGTAATAGAAAACAGAAGAAAAAACAGGGAAAGGGGAAAGAAATCAACACATTTGAAAGCAAGTGCTGGACCTTACATAATATATAAATCCAAATATGTATATTTCAGGGGGAAAACTAGACAAGGTCAGCAGGAAAAAGGAAATGTAATGTGATGCACATAAAGTTTCTTGCCCAATTACACAACTTAAAAGTCTTCAAGATTGAGTTAAAATTGAAGATAAAGGGATAATGGGAGCTAAGTAGATTGCTAAATTATTTCATCCTAACATCTGCAAAACAGAATGTGTTAGTGTCAGATGATGAGGAAGCAAGACATGGTTCCAAAGGGAAGAAAAATTTGCTATGCACCTTAAGAAATGGATACAGTTTTTATGTGTGGAGAAAAAAATAAATTAATTACCTAAGAAAATCAAGATAAACACTCTTTGAACTTTTCTGCTAGTGAAATACAAGGTTGAAGGGTGTCAACATCATTTTCAAGAAGCTCTGTATTATACAATTCAATTAAATTTAGCAGATGTGAGAGAACATAATTGGAAAGCAATAACCTAGTTTATAAAAAAACCTACAAAGATACTCAAGACTCCTTTAAAGCAAACAACATTAAATACACGAAGCAAAATGTAATAATATTTATTTTGTTACGTGTATCTTTTTCAACTAATTTTTGCTGTCATACTTAAGTAAAACCCATATTTATGTGGAAGAATACAGAGGTTCCTAGAAAGATTAAGTAATGATAATGTTATATGATATTTATATATCAATCACATTACTAAGTATATAGATAATGCACATGAAATCAATATGATGAAGATATGTCTGTACCCCATGCTTATTGCAGCAACATTCACATTTAAATTAATTCAAATTAATTTAGAATTAATTTGAGTATAGCAATTGATGAATGGATAGTAAAACATGATTTAATATACACACCCATGGCTCAGTGGTTAAGAGCACTGCCTGCTCTTTCAAAGGTCCTGAGATCAATTCCCAGACAGCACATGGTGGCTCACAACCATCTGTAATGAGCTCTGGTTCCCTCTTGAGGAAGAGATCTTGTCAGTTGTCCTCATCAATTTAGACCACGAAATCCAGCATTGACAAGTTCAAAAGAACTGCCATATATGGGCTACTTATGCATGCTTCAACATTGCAAGGGCATAAGCTTCATTTCATTCATTCATTCACTCAGACTATATAATACTACTCAGGTTAAAATAGAAGCAAGTCATTAACAATATGTTTGGTCAAAAGCATCACTCCCTAATACCCCTTTATACAAAGAGCCTGGAATATTATAGTCGGGGCCTCATCCCAGCCCCCTGGCATCCATCTTTGGAATGCTGGGCAGGAACTCCATTTCAAGCCCTCTCCCCTCGGAGTTGCCTTAGTCCAAACTCCACTTCTGAGAAAGCCCGCCAAATGGAGAACCCTCACCAGGGAGGGCCAAGAAAGCCTGCCAAACTGTAACCCTTCCCCAGGGAAGGTCAAGATGACTCCCACAGGCTACTTAAACTGCCCCCCAGAGAATGAGCACATGCTCTCTGGGTTTTGTGTGGTCTCCCCTGTTTCCTCTCTTTCCTTCTCCATGCTTTCCTGGTGACATCCAGGAGCATTGCATTAAACATGGGCATCTTTTATTCGGTCTGATTGGAATTATTTACATCAGCAGAGAGGCTCCTCTAACACATATTCTTAACAATATGTATAAGCTGTATAACACAATGTTAAATAAAAAATCCAAACATGTAGAAAGGACATAGTTACCTTCCTTTCCTTAGAGTTTCATTTTCTGTATTATCACTTCACTGGCCTACAAAGCCCAAATATCTCTGGGCAGTGGATTTATTTAATAATGTTTTTAAGTCTGAACCATTTTTAATCACATGAATATGTCTTGTAGCACTCCACTCTGCCCCATTTGGAAAATGAATCTGTGTATTTGGACTGTATATGATACCTATCCACTAGCCATTCAGAAACTGTCTTGGTTATCAATGTGACTGTTAAAGTATTGCATACTTTCATTCAATTGCATTTTATTTGACTTTATTTTATCATCAATAGCCCTAAAGCACAAGAATAGTGGTCACTACCAATTCAAAAATACAAAGGAAAATCTTAAAATTCTTTGGAGTAAGATGTAAAGACAGAATAAGAGAATAGCAAAAATTTTTAAGTGTTCAAGAGAAACTATAGTCATATGACATTTATTTGGGTGTATCATTGTGATTGTTCTATTTTTCCATTTTAAAACTTTATGTGTTTACTGATTTTACATCACGGTCACAGATTTTGTAACCCAGGCTCTCTAACTCATCCAACCTTTGTACCTACCCTCCCGTAACCCACCGGATACCATCAAAACATGGAATATCGAGTTGCAGTAAAAGTAAGTACATCCCCATATGTAAAGGGTAGGCAAGGCAGCCCAGTATGAGGAGAAAAGACCTAAAATGGTCAGAGACAGCCTCTGCTCCAATTATAAAATGTTCCACAAGAACATGAAACTACACGACTGCAACATATATGCAAAATAACTAAGTCAGTCCCATGCAGGCTCCTTGGTTGTCAGGTCAGTCTCTGAGCCTGTGAGCCCGTTAGTTGATTCTGTAGGTTTCTTGTGGTATCCTTGACCTGTTTGGCTCCTCCAGTCTTTTTCCCCCTCTTCTGCAGGATTCTCTGAGCTCTGCCTAATCTTTGACTGTGTGTCTGTATCTGTGTCCATCACTTGCTAGACGAAGCCTTTCTGATGACATTTGGGCCAATCTATGAAAATCACCATATAAACAAACTGAAAGAAAAATAAACACAAGATCATTTCATTAGATGATGGAAAAGCCTTTGACAAAAGGCAACACTCCTTCATGAAAAAAGTCTTGGAGAAATCAGGGATACAAGGGACATACCTAAACATAATAAAATCAATATACAGTCAGCCATCATCAAATTAAATGGAGAGAAACTCAAATTAATTCCACTAAAATCAGGAACAAGATAAGGCTGCCCTCTCTCTCCATACCTATTCAATACAATACTTAAAATTCTGCCTAGAGCAATATGACAACTAAAAGAAATCAAGGGGATACAAATTTGAAAGTAAACAGTCGAAGTATCATTATTTGCAGATGATATGATACTATACATAATTGATCCCAAAAACTCTACCAGGGAACTCCTATAGCTGATAAAACATTTAATAAAGAGACTGGATTAAAAAAAACAAAAAAATAATCAGTAGCCCTTCTATATAAAACTGATAAATGCATGGAGAAAGAAATCAGGGAATCAACACTTTACAATAACCTCAAATAACATAAAATGACTTGGTGAATATTTAACCAAACAAGTGAAAGACCTGTTTGGCAAATCTTCAGAGAGAAATTGAAGAAAATTCCAGATGATAAAAAGATCTCCCATACTCAAGGATTTGTTTGCTTAACATAGTAAAAATGGCCATTCTACCAAAAGCAATCTACAGGTTCAATGCAGTCCCCTTTAAAATCCCAACACAATTCTTTACAGACCTTGAAAGCAAACTCAACTTCATTTGGAAAAACAAAATTATTCTATTTCTATTGACTATATTAATAATCACCTATTAAAGCTGCATGTCATTTTAGGTGAACTATTACAATAGAAATGCATGATCATCAAACACAAGTACAGATTAGTATTATTCCCTAGAGTCTTGGAATATATTATCCATGAGTAAAGATATGTAATGACTAGCATGAGCTCACTTTTGTGTCATGAGCAAACTTAGAGGACAAGAAATTAGAGTGATGGTAACAAGGATCACTTTGGGGTGGGGGGAAGTGAATTCAAAGAATACAAAATTTAACAAGAGAGAAAAAGTTTAATGTATCTACTATACAATATTTTATATTTTAAGATTGCTAGTAGAGAGGATTTTAAGGTATTTTTGTATGTTTTGTTTGTTTCAGTAGGGTATCAGTATGTAGCTGTGACAGCCAGGAACTCTCTATGTAGACCAGACTTGGCTTTAACTCACAGAAATCCACCTGCCTCTGTTCCCCAAGTGCTGGTATTAAAAGCATACACCACCACATTAACCCATAAGAGAAGTGAAGATGTTGTGAGGTAATATATTTGTTCATTAGTTCAATTTATCTATTTTTTATACACATATTCAAATATCATGTTGTAAATCATAAATATATACTTCCACATTAAAAAATAAGAATGTAGATTTGAGGATGAAATATAGATCAAAACATTCAACCTTCCACAAAAAAGTAGCAATATGACTCATATAGTTTACCATCAGAAAAAACAATTCCAATGAAATGTTTGTGTGACAATTTCAAATACTATAGTCAATAGTATTGAAGTTACATATGCAATAAATTATATATATATACTAGTTATTGTGTCTAATACATGCACATATATATCTTCATATAAGGTTTCCCTTTATTTTCCAACATTAGAATCTCTTCTTTAGTTCCCAGCATCTTTCTCCTTTATACCAAAAAGCAATTCTCCTAAAGTCTGAAGCCTTTCAGTAATTGTTTCTTTCAGGATTCTGAAATTAGTGTACCTTCCGTTATTCATTTAGCTCTTGACAACAATGAGAAATCTCTTAACACAACAAAGGAAGATTGAAATCCCAACTCTATCACCTAGTGGAACATGGCCATGAATACTAAAACTTGGAGAAGTTTCAAGTCCTTTTCATCATCTATAGTGACCAAGTTCTGTGTGTGCTATTTGCACTTTGAAAGAGTTCAAGCAGCAAGTCACTTAGTGTCACGGTTGCGGAGATGACTACAGTTTATAGTTGTGTGCATTGAAATGCAGTTTTATGGAAAACAACAGCTTAATCTCATTACTGATAGTAAAGCAGAGAAGGATCTCACACAGTAAGGACACTGTTTTAATGATCACCAAACAACAGGCTATGTCAATTGGCTAAGGGAACCAGCATTCCACCTCTTTCCATTTGAGGATGATGTATTCAGTGAGTATAACACTCAGCATGGAAATGAAGACAATGAAGTTTACTGTATTGATCTGGAGCCATGTTTTAACTCATTAAGTGCAGATTTCTGAAAATTTTGATGAAAGTGGTTTAAAATCAAAGTTGACATGAGGCGTTGTGTTCCATTCTCCTCTGAACTTCAAACACTTAACAGCTAGAGACAATTCTGGTTTTTAACACAGAATTTGACACAGAGGTTTCATGGAAATTGTCAACAAGAAAAAATAAAGAATCTATATAATGTGACTCTGAAGATTTTCCATTAATTTTTTAGATAGCTCTGCAAGTATCAGTATTTTCAGCATGAGATGTCTATTACAGATACAGACTTTTTCCTCCCCTTTGGTTTTTCTTTATCCCTAGTATTTTAAAAAAATGCTGTGTACTTGCATATTGGTGATAATTTAAATAAATAAAAGCATCTTATATTCTATTTTGTTTTAATCTTATTATTCTCTTATGAAATCTTATTTTAATCTTTTGCATTTGCTTGGTTTTCTTGGTCCTGGTTTCTAATCTTTCAATGTTTTTGTCCAATGCATTTTTCTTATTATAGATTTCAGCACATCACATGGCCTTACATTGACTTCACAGAGCAGGCCTTCGATTTTCCTGTTTCTAAAAATTATTTTTATTATGTAAACATTCTGTCATATTCTTCAGAATGTCATATTTTCTGTGGATTGTCATAGACATCTTCACAGGGCCCACTTTTTTCTTCAGTAGCTGAATTTGAAAAGAAATTCCATCAGGATTGAACCTGCTGTGGACAGAGAAGCTATCAAGGCCCCTTTGTAACAGCATTTCTGTTTATCAAAATGTTTGCTTTTAGAAACTATTACCCAATTAATTTATATCACCATTAAATGTGAAGTATATTTCTTTGAGGGCTCAAAACTAATAATAGCACAAAAGAAAAGAAATGAGTAGGCTTACTGTTGTAGCTAATGGCTCCATAAACTATAAAGAGAGCCCATAAACATCTTAGGGGAATATAACACAATTATGATTAACATTGTAATTCAACTTGTGATAGTCTTTGAAAGATTCACATGTAATAACTAACACTTCTGCCACTCTCTCCTCCCCTAGGCAGCATGTAGTTTTAATTCCTGTAGGTGTTTTGATTGGCTTGGTAGCTTATTATCACTTCTTTTGCAGCCTGCTTATTGAATAGTAGAGTGGAAAGGACTAGTTGAGCTTTTGGTGTCATAAATGATGGCTAGGGGAAGAGAGAGCACCCAGGCTTCTGAAATTTATTAAAGGATAAGCTGCCTGGGGGAATAATAGGCTTCCAAGTGGTTAGTTTATTTCTCCAGTGAGGTGAAAAATCTATCAGCAGAAACAACTGGCTCACAGGACTTCAGGGAGGAACAATAGAGAAACTACCAATTTATTCTGGCTCTATTTAAGTGAAAAAAATGAATTCTTAAGAGAATTTTAAAAATCTAAAGTTAAAAATCAAATCTATTTTCTAAATCTTTAAATTGAAGTTTAACAAGCATCTCAAGTTTATTAATCATTGGCCAGGCACTGGGCTCAATACTATCACATTACTGACTCATTCAACATTTGCAAAACATCTATATGATCCCAACAAATCTTTTCTCAACACAGGTAAGAAAACTAACAGTCATGAAGGCTAAGGAACCTGCCTACGTCATAGAGAAGCAGGGCTGGGATTGAGGGTTAAATGTAACAAAACCTTTAAGCAATTAATGTTGACTTATAGTGAATTAACAGTTTTGAACTCAAATATAAATATATGTGGTGTTTCAAACCATCATAATTTCTTACCTCCTATATATTTCAGAAATAACTATGCTTCCCAGAAAGTTTGCAAATATGTTGTGTCATTTAAGAATCAATCTACTCACTAAGAAAACAAGACAGAGACAACGGTGTGATAGAAAAGAGTGTGGACAATGGAGGTTCCCAATGCTAAATTTCTTACACAGTTAGGATCAGGGCTCTATTCCCAATGTTACCAAGTGCTTAAAATTTCAATTGTGTTATTTACAAAGTAGTTCTTTGATAATTTTCCTTTGTTACCAAAGCACAGAAATGTTTAAGATTTAATGTTCAATTATACAAAGAAAGAAACTCAAATAATACACATAGAAATCAGGTAAAAGATATGTTAGCACTGATCTGGGTGATTACGTCCGGGAAAACTAACAATAAATATAAGAAAACAGTTGTCATCTGGATAAAGAAAAGTTTCCCTTTTCTCTATCTAAGTAAGATTTTTAATATTCAGAATGAAAAATATTGGGACAAAAGACTTTCAAAAATGAGAGTCACACTGCATGATAGACAGACCCTTTCTCCGGTTTCACGCTAGCACGAGTAGGGAAGCAGGTGGGAGGGATATAATTTTGTCGTTTTGTGAAACAGATACAAGAAACTTCAAGTTCATAAAAGGGTTTGCACCTTTTTTATGTGTGCAGAACCCAGCCAGGAACTCTGAAATTCTGCCAGATTATAACACAGTTACAGCTAAGGAATGTAGACTTTGTAATTGGAAGCTACTTTAACATTTATCCTTGATGTCCACATTTATGTTGGTCCCTCCTATATTTGAGTCTCTTTGATACAAAGAAAACTAGTAAGTTCCAGGTGTGCTTATCACAGTGGTAGATGTTTATTCTTAGAAATTGATTGTTTGTGATTAATATGCATGCTTCATAATTAACTCTAAAGATATCATTGCTTAAGGACAGCAAACTTTTATTCATCATGGCCTTTCAGGTTAGAGATAGCTATCTCATTACTTTGGATCTTTTCTTCATATAAAAGACCAATTATTTAATCAATTTTTTATGATGCAGACTGCTTATTCTCTCAACATTCTTTGCTTTTTAACCTCTTCTAACTTGCTAGCACTCCATTTAAAATTCTACTTGTGTATTCGGATAGATCATTATCAGAAATGTCAGTCAATAGGATTTACAGTAAATTAACCCTCTCTGATGCAATGGATACAATTTATTTGCCCAATGAATTTCTTTATTAACCACAAAATGGGCTTCAATTTCTGGCTTGATAATTTAATCAATTATTCTTTTCTTTGTCTGTGTCAATTTTTTATTAAAAAAATAGGCATTCTTTGAATTTGTTTTGTGGCTCCTCTTTTGTTTATTTCTTATTCTTGTTACTATCTTCTCTCTGAAAACTTTTTTCTTATTCATTCTTTTATATTTTTTAATTTAAAAAATAAAATAAACTATATATATAGTTTATTATATATATATATATATATATAAAATCTCCAAGTTCCCACTCCCTCTCCTCCTCCTATTCCCTCCACATACCCTCCCATCCCACACCTACACCAATCCAAACCTCAGAGAGGGTAAGACACATTGCTTTGGGGAACATCCAAGGCCTTCCCTACTATATATAGGCTGAGCAAGGTATCATCCAAAGAGATTAGGTTCCCAAAAAGTCAGTAAATGCAGTAGGACTCCAAGTCTTCTCCAGCCATGCAACTGTCAACCACAATCAGAGGGACTATTTGGTCCTATGTTTGTTCCTTCCCAGTCACGCTAGAGTTGGTGAGCTTCCATTAGCTCAGTTACACTGTTTCAGTGGATGAACTCATCATGGTCTTGACTTCTTTGCTCATATTCTCATTCCTCCCACTTTTCAACTGGATTCTGGGAGCTCAGTCCAGTATTCTGATGTGGGTATCTGCCTCTGTTTCTATCAGTTGCTGTATGAAAGTTCTATGGTGATATATAAGATATTCAACAGTCTGACTACAAGGCAAGTCAAGATGAGGCCCCCTCTCCTCTATTGCTTAAGGTCCTAGCTGGGGTCATCCTTATGAATTCCTAGGAATTTCTCTAGAGTCAGCTTTCTGCTAAACCTATACTGGCTCCCTCAATCAATATATCTCTTTTTTTGCTCTCATCTCTGTCCTACCTCCATTTTGTTGTTCAGTATCATGGCCATCAGTTGACACTAGTTTGAAGTCATTTAAACTGAATTGGTATCTCATGTAGCAAAAAAATGTCCCACCTCATAAAGCACTAGTTACTATGGTAGCTCCTCAAAGGAATGGACTATAACCAAAACTAAAATAATTCTAAAAAGCAAACATACATGTTGTCTTTTTTGTCTCAAAACTAGTACACACCATAGGAATTGACTTAATTACTCTTCTTTTATCATTGAATGTATGAAAGTTGTTGAATCCACAACCAAACAAATGATAAGGAACACCCCCCCCCCATGAAATGTGTTTCCTGTCTTTGGGTGAAACATTTCAGTGCAGGGTAAGTATGGGGAAGAGAAGGAAGAAAAGCTACAGCAGTCAGGGGTGAGTTATGGTCCAGGGTCACAAACAAAACAAGGAGGAAACAACTTCCCCCACAGAAGAATGGGAAAATAAATAAAATCTTCACTAACTAGTATGAAAGAAATTTATCCGGTGAGCCCTTGAGAATTGTGCCTTTATGCAATTAACTGACTTGATAGTCTGAGAGCTATAAGATATGACATTTTGTCTAAGCCACTCAACTGACTATTTTATTAGTTTTTAGAATATAATACTTGTGTTAGCAGATTTATGCTCAACGATTAAGAACAATTATTACTTTTAGAAAAGTCTTGGGTTCAGTTTCCAACACCCATATGACAGCTCATAATTGCTTATTAATGCAGTTCCAGAGTATCTGATAACCCTCTGCTGAACTTCATAAACACATAATATATGGGGCAACCATGTAAAATGCCTATACATTTTAAGTAATAAATAACAAAATATTTTAGAAATACGCAAGATCACATACATTTAAAACAATTACATGTTAAAATGATACGGAATTCACCAATGAAGGGATGAGTTACATACCCCCTTAGGTTACCAAAATAAAAATTTAAAGTATGTATGGCCATAGACACCCATCAGGAATATTTTATAAACTTACTTAGTAGATGAAAAAATGACAAAACTTTATCTCCATGGAGTAACAATATCAACCCCAGTGAACTCAATTCACATTATTATGAACAAATTTCTACATGATAATTGATTTTCCTGAAGTGAACAAAGTTACAGAATAGCCCAAAGACAAATAAATATAAACATAACTCATGGAGAGGACGAGATAGTACACTCTATGATCTTTTTAATGTATATCCAAAACTCTTACAATCCTTTTCTATCCTAGAATTTTGTATTAAATGAATCTTACCATTCTATTAAATTCTGCTCAAGTGATGTGAGAACTTCTAATCACCTGCTTTCTTCAGAGACATTTCAGCTCCTTAGGAACAAAAGTTCTTGCCTATGTGAGTTTTATGGAAGAACTGGACTAAATGACAGATTTATATTCTGAGCATATTATTTTGTGAGTACAGGTTGTATAAAAAGAAAAAATTAGAGGGTGGGACTTCACATCAAAAAGGGAAAATTAAAATTGCCTAAATACTTTCTCAGTTGGTCAAAAACCAGACTCAATAAAAAAGAAATATATATTGGATTTAACCTCTAATGTTTCTAAAGCTACCCCCCTTGGAGGTAAGGTTCCCTGACCTAGCCCAAGATATTATCAAATTACTTGCTACGTCCTAAAGACAACGTCTTCTCCCCAGTGTTTTTCACTTCTTGAGCCAAGGATGTCACTAAAACATTTACCAAAGAAGTTGTCTATGATTACATATTGTCAGAGAAAATATGGCATACCTTAGTGAAAAAAAATTAAGATGATCACTATGAGAAAATGAAGTAGCTGGTTGAGTATGTGCTTCAATGAAAAGTTTGCGATACCTCATCATGATTGCTTTCTTTAATATATTTGACAGAAACCTAATGCTGTTAAGATTTTTGCTCTAGCCATATTTTTCCATCTGTGTTGAAGGAACTTAAGGCATACCATCCCAAAATTCGCTACTTTGTGTGATTATTTTGGACTAGAAACCTTTGGAAAAGAGAGAAAGTGCAGGAATTTTTTTTCTTTCTTTATTCCTCCCTTCATCACTCCCTTTATTCATTTCTTTCTCTCTTAACCTTCAATTTTTTACCTAAAGAAATCTGTGAAGATTCCCCTGAGTAAAGGAAAGAAGAACTCTGATGTGGGATTTCCCTCTGTATGCTGTGAATATGTTTTTATTACTATTGGTTAATAAAAAAGCTGCCTTGGCCAGTGGCTTAGCAGAGTAAAGTCAGGTGGAAATCTGATCAGAGATATATAGGGAGAGTAGGTGGAGTCAAATAGAGACCATGTAGCTGCCAAAGGAGAAAGACACTGGAACCTTGATAGTAGGCAACAGCCCTAGGGTGATGTATACATTAATAGAAATAAGTTGATTTAAGATGTAAGAGATAGCTAGGAATACGCCTAAGCCATTGACCAAACAGTGTTGTAATTAGTATAGTTTTGAGTGATTATTTGGGTCTGGGTGACTGGGGAACTAAAGTACAGTCTCTATTTACAAATGGAACCCAACATTCAGCAATGTGCATCCAGATAAAGACTAAGAAAGTTTTAGAAAAGGGCTTCTAGACCCACAAAAACGGGAGACAATTGGAACTTCTTGGTAACTGCATTTTTTAAAAATTGGCTCTGCTTGCTGGCAGCAAGCAGAGGCAGGGATCCTTTAAGAGATAGCTTCCTGACTTGGCTTTTTGTAGCAAGAACTGCATGACTTCTTTAAGACTCAGTTTCCTTATTTGTACTGGCAGCACATAGAGCTCTGTATCTTTCAGGATGCCCTACACTTAAATGGGATTTGTGAGCAGTGTGCTACTAGTTGCTTAATAGTGACATAGACCTGAGGCATTCCTGCAGCTGGGGTGGTGAGCATGACTCACAGACCTGGTAGTGAACATACCTGTCCCATGCTGGATGGGGTGGAGCCAAGAGCCACAGCATTAGTCCTTGCCACTCCTGCTTAACTGTTTTTTTTTTTTTAAAGAAACTCTTCTGGTCAGAAAATGATTACAGATACACAACAAAATAGATTCAGACAAAAAAGATCTCTGAATAGGTCACAGTGTTGAATAAACACATTTAGACTTAGGAGAGATGAAAGAGTACAGACAGTCATAGATTGATGGAATAATGATAATAAAATAAATAATGAAAAGAAATAAGGTAAAAAAATAAACCACATAAAGATGGAATATGCACGGAGAGTTTGGATTATGTATATTATTCTGTTTTCTTAAATTTTTTGACTGCAGGAGGATGTTTGACTCTGGGGACAACTAAGCTAACCTAACACATATATTTTAAAGATATCTTGACTTCAAAATTTGAGTCTCAGGATATGTTACCTTGAAAAAGGGGTTCTGTTTTTGTTTCCACAGAAGATGAGAACCTGTGTATTCCTTCCCGGCTAATGTGG
This sequence comes from Dicrostonyx torquatus, assembly GCA_028555095.1. NCBI lineage: Eukaryota > Metazoa > Chordata > Mammalia > Rodentia > Cricetidae > Dicrostonyx > Dicrostonyx torquatus. The sequence continues at coordinate 6,872,504 of JAQHUG010000049.1, forward strand.
ATTTGTAGAACAAAACCCTGTGAAAGTTCTCCATGAACCCTAAAAATACTTCACCCAACAAACAGCAGGAAGTAGTATGGAAAAAACAACACCCAAATTCCCAAAATGATTGTTCATCTATGCTTGTTTTCATTTAACGGGGGTGATTATAAATTAATAGTCATGATTAAGGTCTTTCTAAAGAAAAAAATAGGGATATGATATAGAGATGAATATTTTATATTGGTATGGATCTTGATCTATTGATAATAATTTAAGGTCAGTTTTGTTATATGTATATTTCTATTCTTGTTTAAGGTATTATGTTTATACAGTTCATTTGAAAATGTAATGTATAATTAAGAATTACAGAGTAATAGATAGTATTTTATAACAGTCAAACTTGTAATCATGTTAGTTAGGCTTTCTAGATATACAGATATATATTTCAGTTACATAAATCATCTTCAGCACTTTAAGACCTACAGAATATGGCATTTTTTAAAAATTATTTATTTATTAAGTATACAGTGGTTTGCCTGCCTGTGGGCCAGAAGAGGGCACCGGGTCTCATAGATGGTTGTGAGCCATCATGTCGTTGCTGGGAATTGAACTCAGGACCTCTGGAAGAGCAGCCAGTGCTCTTAACCTCTGAGCCATCTTTCTAGCCCCAGAATATGGCATTTAAAAGGATTTAGGAACTTAGACTTTTCTCTGCAGTGAGACATGACTGCTTCTGGCAGTACCAACCTCTCTTACTTCAGAGAGGTTGATGGGCATTGAAGAAACTCATTATAGAATTAATTAACCTTAAATGTGAAAAGGCTAGCTATCTGGGCAAAAAACTGCTTTTCCTAGACTGCTTTATAGTATGCTGTATGAACTCGACATGCAGGACCCACAGAAAAGTGACTGATGAACTTTTCAAAAGATGGGAATCGTTTCTGTAGGATTCCTGCTTCATGAAAGAGTCTGCCAGACACTCTGCAGGACACAGAAGAAAATGACTGACAAACTGCCAATTCAGGCAAAACAGCCTTTCAAATTTGCTGCTTCATGGAGAAGTCTGCCAGATACTTTGGGCTGTAGGCTGAAGATGGATGTCCCAACATTACAAAGCTTTAGGTGACTGTCCAGGCAGCAAGATGTCTCTGTCAATTCAAGAGTTTTGGAGGTTGCTTACATGTACTTCCTGTTTACTTAGGTAATATTAAAACCTTCTGGGGGTCTTTGATGGAGCTGAAGACAGATAGTTATCCTTATCATTTTCCTTATTTATGATCAAAGATAAGTTAGATATGAAACTTTAGAATCAAGAAGAAATATTGTAACTCTAATTTTTGCTTTATAGCTATTTTGTTATATGTAATTTTACTATGTTAAAGTTAAAACCTTCCTTTTTATTTAGACAGAAAAGGGAGATTATGTGGGATTCCTCTCTGTATGCTGTGAGTATGTTTTATTACCATTGGTTAATAAAGAAGCAGGTGTGGCCAATGGCTTAGCATAGTAAAACCAGGTGGAAAACCCAAACAAAGATAAAGAGAGAGATTAGGCAGAGTCAAGGAGTTGCCATGTAGATGCTGAAGGAGAAAGATACCAGAAACTTACCAGTATGCCACAACTTCTTGGTGATACATTGATTAATAGAAATGGGTTAATTTAAAATATTAGAGTTAACTAGGAATATGCCCAAGCCATTGACCAAACAGTGTTGTAATTAATATAATTTTTATGTGATTATTCGAGTCTTGGTGGTTGGAAAATGAAAGTGTAGTCTCAGGTCACACAACACTGTTATTAGATGTGACTGAAATGATGCTGGAATGACTGTGTGGGAACAAGCTCATCACACTATCCTGTCTCCCGCCAACTTTCTCCACTCTATCTCCGAGTGACCTCCTCAGGGATGCTGCTCCTAGGCTGAATGTCTTTGGCTAGTCTTTTCGTCATAAATTCTTAATGTCTTCATTTAAGACACCCATAAAATTTCTGGCCTATTGACTTTCTAGGAATTTTATTCTTTTGTGAAGATTGACATATCCACATAAAGTCTAATAAAACATGTATACTTCTCTTCATATCTTTAAGCCATCTTCCCAGGATCTCAGATATTCCATGCTGTCCTCTATCTTGTTATATTGATGAAAATAACCTTGAAATTAAAACATCCTCTTTCCATTTCCTGCCTCTAAAGTGGCATACTTGGTTTATGTATTACTGTGGTTTAAATCAAACATTTCATCCATGCTAAACACTCTTCCAATCACTCCCCACCCTATCCTACCTCAATTTATTTCTTAAGCCTAGCTGAAGATATTAAAAGTGTTAAGGGGCATTCTTTTGTCTCCTCTCAGTATAACGAATTGGAATGTGTGTATATATATATATATATATATATATATATATATATAATCAAGTTGATTCCATTAGAGAAGAAATTAGGGCTTTTTTAAAAATCCCAAAGCATATATTCCTTGAGCTGTTACTAATGTGGAGATTTCCCTCAAGTGAAAACATACCAGTGCATTTTAAACATAAAATAAATGTATCCAATCACAACCTACTTACAGAGAGTCAGTTGGTATGGGCCTCGTCCATGTTTGTAACGCTAGTACAGTCAAATGAAAGATGGTTATAGTTGCTAGTCTGGAATTACCCACTTTTTTATTGTTAAAAGAAAAATTTACATTTACTCCCCTTGTTCCCGGTCTTCCTGCTCCCGCACTACCCGACCGCCCTCCCCCTGCTTCCTTAAGATGGTGCAGGATACCCTGCCCTATGGGAAGCCCAAGGCCCTCTTCCCTCCATCTCGGTATAAGAAGATGTGCATCCACATAGAATAAGTTCCCAAATAGCCAATACATGCAGAAGAGATAGGTCCCAGTGCCATTATCATTGGCTTCTCAGTCAGTCCCCACTGGCAGTCATATTCATAGGGTCCAGTTAGGTCATATGCTCATTCAGTCTTGGTCCAGCTGGATTTGATGAGCTCCCAATAGATCGAGCACACTGTTTCTGTTGGTGGGCCAGTCCCTCACGGTCCTGACTTCCTTGCTCATCTTCTCCCTCCTTCCGCTCTTCCACTGGAGCTTGGTAGCTCAAGCCCTTGTTCTGATGTGAATGTGGGTCTCTGGCTCTATCTCCATCCATCATGCAAAATTTCTATGGTGACCATTAAGATATTCAACAAAGTAACTATGGGACAAGTTCAGTTTAGGCACCCACTCCTCTGCTGCCCAAGTGTGGGAGGGTCCACCTGTATTTCTGTGTTTTGATTGGTAAATAAAGCGCTGCCTGGCTTATAGTTAGGCCAATCCGTAGGTGGGCGGAGTAGACAGACCGGAAGTTCTGGGAGGAGAAGAAGGAAGGAGCAGAAGCCACAAGCTGCAGCTGCAGATGGATGCAGGTTAGACCCTTCCGGTATGTCACCACGTGGTGACTTACAAACTTTTATAATGGGTTAGTTTATGAGGAGAGGGCTAGCCGGGAAAAGGCTAGTGATAATAAGCCGGGCAGAGTTTAAACGAATCCAGTTTGTCATGTGGTTATTTCGGGTGCAGGCAGCCACCAGTAGCTGAGCGGGCCAGTGGCTGGGGGCTTGGGAGCTGGGTGCTGGGGAACACACACCCCTCCCTCCGACTATATACAACACCCAAGTACCTAGCTGGGATATCCCTGTGAATACCTGGGATCCCCTCAAGAGACAAGTCCCCTGCAGATCTTAAAATGACTCCCGTTAATGTAGATATCTTATTCCCTTCTCCAATATCCACCCTTCCTCCATCTCCACCCTCCCCCAACCCCAGGCTCTCCCTGGTTCTTCCTTTCTCCCTTCTACCCCCCCCCCTTCCGCTTACCCCCTCCCCCAATTCCAACCCCCACCCCCATCCCCACACCAGTGCTTCCAACTTTTGTCTGACGATCTTGTTTGCTTCCGACTTCCAGGAAAATCTATATATGATGAAAATAAAAAAAGAAAAAATAAAGAGTGGCAGAAAGCTGTATTGATGAAACAAAGAATAGGTACAAAATTATGTTCTTCCTTTTCTCTTGGAACAGAAAGGAGATTGACATGTTGTATTAGCTTAGAATCATGAAAGAGTGTTTATGATAACAGTTCTTCAGGCTTTACTACATTCTGTGCTGGTTCTGCCTCATGCTTTTTGAGCTATTATATTTGTTTTTAGCAATGCTGAGAGATATATGAAGCTACTATTTGTAAAGATGAAATAACGTTTCCAAGTTTATATGTTAAGTAAGAAGTAGGCTAGAAGTGACTGGGAAAGTTGAAGGCCTCTAAAGCAATAACTGATCATTACCACAACTCACTTATACCTTTATATATGTGCATGTCACAAAACTATTTTTAGTTGTAGAAATAGAAATAATTTATTCTTTATTATAATTATTAACATTCATTAATAGAATAATTCAATGGTAGTCACAAATGAGTCATTCAAATTATGTAAGCAAAATGAATATTCTTATGTGTCTGGTAAATGGAGTATAAGAATTAGATTATATAGCTGTAATACCTATAAATGTCTTCCAATAATTATGGTTAAAATCTCTCATAAACCATATTATCATCTTAATAAAGTTCTGCCAAGAAAGTTTGTATTATCTTTGCTGGTCAAATACCTGGTAAGGTCTACAGACAATCATTAGCATGGGACTAAGGCATGCAAAAGAAAGGGATGTGAATTTTTATTTTTGATTGGGAGCCTAGCTTTTAATGACTGAGCCATCTCTTTAGCCTAAGGACTTTGAATTTAATTAAAGTTTTCTTACTTTTCATAAACTGTGCCTGTTGCCATGGTCGTGGCCTTTTTCAATTTTAAATCAAATATATACATGTAGTGACAGTAATATCTACCTATTCACATATGGATATGTTTCAGTAAGTTTGATAGGATATATTTTCTAGTCCCTGTATTTTATCTCTTTACGATTGGAGAGACGCAAAGAATGAAATAGAATCTTCGCTCTTGAGACAGAGGAGAACAAGGCGAATTTAATGTGTAATTATTCCATGATCTTATTATATAATGAATGGCTCAGGGTACATCCAGATTTGGCATGAAATTCAGAATATGACATTCTACCTCTATGAACATTTTTCTACCCTGTTAAACTGTGGAAATACCTATTTCATGACTGTTAAATTAAACAGTGGCTCAGAAATATCCATTTCACTCTTTAGAATGTATCAAGTAAAAATCCAATGAACCTTGATGATTATTCTTGTCACGGGATAGAACGCGCTCCTGAAAGTCCACATCTGGCTTGATTTTGACATACTCTTTGGCAACGCTCATTTGAATTGCTGTTAATATAAACCACTGTCCATAGAGAAGGAGTCTGCATACATACATTCCTCACACTTTTTGCACAGGCTTTTTCTCCCTTAATTTTAAAAGCAAATGAGAGGCCCATTGGAGAGAAATACATTTTAGTGCACAGCTCTCAAGCTCTGAGACTCAACAGACACAGGGTTTCTGAGACCAGAGTGTTCAGGCAGAATGCAGCAGGCTATAATTTAATCAGTTCCGACAGAAGATTAAATGCTAATTAGTGCTTCTACCAACCCAAGGAACGCGTGTTCTTCAGTCCTTAACAGAGACTCCCTCAGCTCTAATTCTGTGGAAGAATCTTACTACACATGACTTTCATACACCAACAGGAAGGTGACTGCTCAGAATTGTAGCATTTGATGCAAAATGGGTTTGATTTCCTGCTTCAAAGTAAGAAAATCTTTCACTGTCAGGATGAGAGTTACATAGTTTCAGTCCTCCTAATGGGCTTCCTGGTCCTTCCAATGCATTTAACCCTTGCTCCAATACCACCTTGGGACCTCCTTTCTTAATCGCTTGCTCACTAGACATATAAATTCATGTTAATATAGGGCATTCCTTTTTTTTTCCAGCTTCTAGACTCAGGTATCAAGTGAGATAAATGTAGAGCTAAGACTTCAGACATGCTAATGTGCTCCACTATTGAGAAAGTCACCCAAATTATCTGTAACCCCAGGTAGGTCCACACACATCCATCCACTTAATATTGCTTGTATTTCTGTTATCAAAGTCAGCCCAATGCCCATTCAACATTCAGATGAGTCATGGGGACCTGACTTCAAGACCTCTTGCTTGCCTGTGCTTTAATTACTTACACATCTTCCAAGGCTTCGATTTTCAGTTCTTGAATGATCTTTAAAAGTCTTCTAGTTTTCAAAAAATGGTGACCTGATCTATGGAGCATGGATTACCCAATCATATTTCCAGAAAGTGTATGCTTTCTTACCTTTATACTGTGTGTTTAGTTCACCTTCCCAAACTGCCTCCTTTCAAAGTTTGTCAGGAATTTTAACTATAGGGATGGTTAGGTGCTCCCCCCAAAGCCATTCGCTCAGCATGCTGCAGTCTCTTGACTCCTGCTTTAGCACATTTTTATATTACCTCTTGCTGCCTCCCATTGTTGCTGAATTGCAATGAGTTCCTTTCTATCTTAATGACTATGTTAATGTGTTAGTGTTGGTCTCAGCCTGACCTTGTATATGTTTGTCTTTGATGCTCTGTTTCTATTTAAGCTATAAGCTCTTGGGAGATAGAAAAGATGCCAGTATAGTCAACTCCCTGCCTTGTGCTCCTGAACGCTCAACAAACACTGTTTGTAAAGATAATGATGATAGAATAGACATAATAATACGCCCCTTTCTCTCTGGGGGGAATGTGTGATTTCATAATTTTGTTTTTGGAATTCTCTGCTATTATAAAGGTAAGTCCTCCAAGTTTCTCCTAAAGGCCAGAAAATGGGAGCAACGTCTTCTATCAACACCATTTCTCACCGGAATTCTGAATTTTCCCCCAGATTTGCAAAGGGAAGCATAAGTGTGAAAGCCAGAGATAGTGTGGATTGGAGCTGTCATTTTATATTTATTTTCCAGGACACCGCTGAGCATAGCAATATAAATGGCAAATGCCACATTGCATTTTCAGGAGAGCAGGTGGCACTTGAGGCAGGGGAATTGAGAGGATGTAGAATATATAGGGAAGAAAAAACAACACAAGAATGAGAGCTGAGGAGGCAGTTGGATACCATGCCTAGCACATTCCCTAAAGAAAAATAGAATTTCTAAAGCATGGAGCTAAGTTAGCATAGCCAAGATTCTACAGGCTAGTTAATTCAATTTGAAATGCAAAGGGAAGTAATTAGGTTCTTGAGCCAAACCACCTTGACTGGAATCTCTGTATCTACAAATTATATCTAAAAATCTATCTGATTGCATTTTTATGACGTTTAGATTAACATGTAAATTTCTTCAAAAGTCCTTTTTTGTAGTAGGCTCTTGATCTACCTTAGTTGTTGTGCTCCTATGAAGGGATTGTCCTAGCTTCAATACAGAGCAAAGAAAAAGTTTGGGTGGCCAAAGCACTGATCTCGAGAACATCCTTCAAAAGGATTATCTGTTAGATGTAGAAGCCCCCAAAGTGCTTTCTGTGGATAGCTGTTTCATAAGGATATCTGCCCCTAAGGCAGTGGTTCTCAACATTTAGGTCTTGGTCCCTTTAGTGGTCAAACAACATTTTACCTATGACCATCAGAAGCCACAGATATTTATAATAATATTTAAAACAATAGCAAAATTACAATTATAGTGCGCAGATAGGTGTTTGTGCACAGCAGGAAATGTTACCTCTACTAAATTGTTTTTTAAATTTGCCTTATCCAGAATCAGTGTTACTTCCTCTCAAATTTAAATTCTTTCTATAGTCTCTTTAATGACACCTCCTACAGTCTCTATGGACTGCTTTCTTTCTTTTCTTTTGGGCTTTTCTTCTCCAGAATCAAATTTAGGTCAAATACACTGGACTCACTTATTAAGAAATTCGATTTTTCTGTGCACTGTTGCAGCTTCAAGGATGGGCACATCCTGAAACGCTTGTTATAAGGACCCTCAGTGATGCTTACATTCTAGATCAAAGCCTTGAGGAGAGTGTCTATTTGTGGCCATTTGCTTTTGTAGAAAGGGAAAAAAACCTTAAAGAGAATCCTGTGATACTGTTTAAATGTGTGATGATGAGATTGTGTGTGTCATAGACTTCCTTTTGTACTGCTTATAAAATAGACACAAATGTTTCCTTTCTGGGTATAGCTATGTCCAGTTTGAGATGGCTGACATGAGTCACAGGATAACTATAAGGTATACTTATTCAAACCTTCTTGAAACATGAAGGGAATTTTTGATCCATTTTAATTTTTTCTTAACTTTGCCATGTGAGTCTCAAGAATGTAGATGACAGTGTTGTGTTGAAATGTCCAAAGCTTAGAGGCAAGTGAAAATGTGTTCCTACAAGTTGTAATGAAAGGCTACCAAAGACCATGAAAGAAATAACTCAAGGGCTCAAAAAGGTAAAGATAGAGACCAAAGCTCTACACTTCTTAAGGACCCAAAAAATGCTAGAGTGCACATGATGTTCTTCATCTCTGGTGTGTGAACATTTTTTCTAATAATGTTCTCCTGGGCTGCCTTATCATGGCTTTGCTTTTCCAGTCTCCATAGTCAGTTTCTTATTGCACAGTGAGGTTGATGCAGTCTGGGGTTCTCTGCCTGCATGTGTAGTCCATTTGACTAAGCAGAAGTATCCCCAAACAAAACAACCACTCAACAGAATGTTTAATTATGACTAATGAGATATTTCCTCTCTTCACTCAGAATTGACTTCCCCAGGGAGTCTACATGGCAGTACAGAGACACTGAGATGATGGGTGTGTTCCCAGCACCTTTAACTCGGCCCATCATACCTTTAACTTACATGCCCTTCAAAGTAGGGAGATATTGGATAAATAAACAATCTGTGGCCGATTCTAACATGGGACAAAATTGTTCCCTTGACAAAAATGCCAATCACATTTCTTCTAAGGAAACAAAATAAAATGTATATAATGCCTTTTCTTACTGTCTCTTATTCTATAAGAACCTACTATTTGTAAAATATGTACTATGTGCTAGATGCTGTATGCTAGTAGAAGAGAAAGACAGAGAGTATGTGTACTCATGCTTATACTATTTTGTATCAAGTGATCTAAAAAAAAACCCAAAGACCTTAATACATAGATTCTAAATACTTTAAATTCATATTTAAAAACATTTCCATGCACATGTAGCCCTATTTCCATATATGCATATGCACACATATGATTTTGTGTATGCACATGTATGTATATATGTGCATGTATGCATATTCCATTAACACTGCTTGTATATTCATGGGCACAGGGACTTCCACCAAAGCAGGGTCACATTCCTGAAGAAAGTTCCAGCAACTATCCACCACAAATAGCTCTCCACAGTCCCAGGCTAGGCCTTATGAGCCCCTCCTCCACATATGATGCTTTCTAACTAGTTTAATTTTTATTCAAGTCTTGTGCAGGCAATCATATCTGCTCAGATTCACAAGTGCAAAACTCTGAAATGTCTGGAGACACTACTGCACAGCAGTCCACCCCAAGTGCTACCTTTTGAAATATTCCTACCTCTTCTTCAGTGCTGTTTCCTAATACCTGGGGGGGAGATGGTGATTGATAAATAATAGAGATGCTTCATTTAGGGATGAGCAATACATCATCATTTATTCTCTGAACTTTTAAGAGTTTCTGCATTAACTGCTGTTCCCTGCCAAATGAAGCAGTCTGATGAGAGAAAAGAGTGTCCCTAATATATAGGTATAAAATAGTGAGTATTTAGCAGGCAGGCAGTTTATCTCCACTTAGTAAAATGAGGCTACCTAGCTGCAATATGTTCGAGACTGCAAGGGGGGGGGAGACAAACAGGCACAGACACATAGATCAGCACATTTTGTTTGTATATTAGTTTCTCAAACCACCTTAATAGACAGAGGCTTCTACCTTGCTTAGCACTACATTCTTTGCAGCTAACAGGGTAAAAGATCAGTCCATGTACCAAGATCACATAAACCTCCTCTGACCTTCATATCCCTTCACACTCAGCTCAAAGTCATTATTGTGGAAGGAAATTCTTTTTATTTAATAACTTAATATAATGTCATTATGTTTTTTTACTGGTGATTTATTTGATTTATTTATAACTCTTTGGCTATTGGACCTCTTTCTCTTTCTCTTCCTCTCTGTGGGAGTGGGTGGGTGAGTGGGTTGGGTGTGGGTGTGGGTATGCATGCACAAACATGTGTGTATTCCTATTACATGAATAAGATGTTGTCATAAAGTTGGTGAATATGTGGCAGGACATCTGTTAGGGTAAGAGTTATCTATCCAACTTATACCCAAAATCATTCTTTCTACACTATGTCCTTGGCACCCTTCAAAGAGTGTGGCCATTGTTACTATTCACATTCATTTAGAACTCACACATTTCTATTTTAAATTCCCAGTCTGTCTATATCTCTGGAGACTACTATCAGTGTCTCAGTATCCCTTCAATGCTTTTCACTGGAGACAAGTACCACCTCAGTATTCCAGGCCTTGAGATGCAGTCTCCTGAAGAGTCATCAAGCCCTTACGATCTCTTCTAGCCAGTGTCACAGGGGTCCTTAGACTCATAGTCTCATCTCCCTTCACCACAGAATCTGGTCCTGGGTCTCACCCTCTTCTTGGCCACTGGGATGGTTCCCAGAAACCCACTAATGGTATGCACTTCTCTGTTCCAGAAACCTTCGGTGACCTGGGAGACCCTGGAGATGCAATGCCCCTTGGGCCTTGGTGGAGGAGATTTGACTTGGGGTCCTGTAGAACCATTGAAGGAATCTCTCTAGAATAATCACTCTGACACAAGGAAAGAAGAGAGGTGACATCACCAGTAGACTGAAGCCAGGCTAGTTCCCAAAAGTTTCTGACATAGCTCCTGTTTTTATTTTTATTTTGAATTCTAAAACCACAAGATGGAGAACAAGCAATCGGGATTTTATAAAAGCATTTATGTCAGTTGGGAGTTGATAAGGGCAATGATCAATGGTTTTAGCTATTGTTCCAGATCATTCTGTTTCAGGTAACAAGTAAAGTCATGCTGGGCAAACAGGTAGTACACACAGTGCTTTAGACCCTATCCCCTGGGCTGCACACAAGGGCCCACAGGCCTGACAACTTTACCAGAGGCCAGGAAGGAACTAAGAATTCCAGGTAAGGCAACCCCCCAAAACATTCCTCAATAACCCCAGACTATGCACGCACACACACATGCGCGCGCACGCACGCCCACACACACACACACACACACACACACACACACACACACACACACACACACGCCCCATAGTAGGGATCAGAACCTGAACCACCATTTTACCTGAAGCCAGAGTGGTCCTAGGAATCCCAGGAAAGACACTCCCCACTATCCACAGAAAACTTTTAAACCCCAGATCGCATCATCAACACCACCCACCCTTGCCTCCACCCCCAACCCTTCCTAGCCCTATTGACTCCAGATCATGGTCTACAACTTCTGTGGACTTCTGCTTTAACAGAGGCCAGGCCAGATACAGGGACCGCAGATAAGTCAACAACAAGGCAATTGTCCACTAACACTCCTTAAAGACCACCCAGCAGCCCCAGACTGTACTTCCTCTTCTGGGCTCCACATTAGGGCCCATAGCCCTGGCGGCTTTACTAGAGGCCAGAGTGGTCCTAGGGACCCAAGGGAAGACACTGCCTGCCACCTGCTAATCCCCTTTAAGCCGATCTAACAACCACAAACTGTACCTTTACCTCTGGTTTACTTATTCTGGCCTACACTTGGAAGAAGTCTTCAGCTTTTTCAGGGACCAGGGCAAAGCTAAGGGCCCAGGACTACAACTTCAGAAGCAGACTTCAGTTTTACCAGAGCACAGGCACCTATACTGGAGGACAAGCTGGTCCTAGATAACCAGAGGTCAGCCCAGATCTAGGGACTCCATATTGGACCTCCTCTCCTAGGCTCCATATTATGGTCTACAACTTGGGAAAAATATCTCAACTTTACCAGAGGCCAGACCAGATCTAGGGACCTCTAGTCTCAAAAACCCTAGAGGGGATACTGTACTGGACTTGAAGACATGTAAGTCACCAGAACCCATTGTCATTTATACCAGAAGATGAGAGAGGAAAGAGCAACTAAGGAACAAAACACTCATTCAACAAGGACAATTCAGTAATCAACAAATAAACCTATAACCATCCCAAATCCAGATGCCAAAATATCAGGGTAAGGACACAATCAGTAACTGAAAGGGCAATATGGTATCACTAGATACCAACTGCCCTATGAGAGCAGGACCTGAACAATCCAATGCAGCCAAAGAGAAGAAAAAGTCCTTAAATTACTTTATGAAGATGATAGAGATTATTAAAGAGGTATAACATGAGGGC
>JAQHUG010000049.1:6885325-6900959 GCA_028555095.1 Dicrostonyx torquatus
AATTCTCCCGCACCAAAGAGGATATGAACAAATCCCCAAAGAAATTGAAGAAAATATAAATAAGAAACTGGAAGAAATCAATAAATCCCCAAAATAAAGCCCCCCCCAAACCAAGCCAAATAAACAGATAAAGTGTTCAAGACCTGAAAATAGAAATAGAATCAATAAAGAAAACACAAATAGAGGAAATCCAGGAAATAGAAAATCTGGGTAATAGAACAGGAACTACAGATGTAAGCATCACCTGCAGAATTCAAGAGATGGAAGAAAAAAATCTCAAGCATTTAAGACATGATAGAAGAAATAGATTCATCAGTCAAGGAAAATGTTAAATCTAAAATATTCCTAAGACAAAACATCCAGGAAACTAAACCTAAGAATAATAGGTGTAGAAGAAGGAGAAGAAACCCAGTTAAAAAACCTAGAGACTATATTTAACAAAACCATAAGAGAAATGTCTCCCAACCTAAAGAAAGACAAGTCACACTTATAGAGGTACAACCTAAAGAAAGACATACCTATAGAGGTACAACCTGAAGAAAGACATATCTATAGAGGTACAACCTGAAGAAAGACCTATCTATAGAGGTACAATCTAAAGAAAGACATATCTATAGAGGTACAATCTAAAGAAAGACATACCTTTAGAGGTACAACCTAAAGAAAGACATACCTATAGAGGTACAACCTGAAGAAAGACATACCTATAGAGGTACAACCTAAAGAAAGACATACCTATAGAGGTACAACCTAAAGAAAGGAGTGCCTATAGAGGTACAAGAACCTTACAGAAAACGAAATAGATTGGATCAGACCATAAGAGATCAAAGATCACAGCTCAGACTACTATAAACAGCAAAACTGTCAACTGCCATAATTGAAGAAAACAAAATACTTTATGACAAAATCAAATTTAAACATTTTTTTCCACAAATATAGCCCTATAGATGGTATTAGAAGGAAAACCAAAACACCAGGAAGCTAGTTATACCCATATATATGCAGGGAATAGATAATCCTACACTAGCAAAGAATGACAAAGAAGGGTAACACACACACAAACACAACACACACTGTTACCACCACTAACAGGAATTAGCAATCATTGGTCATTAATATCCCTAATATTTATGGACATAGTCTAACAGAATGGATTCAAAAACAGTATCCATTATTCTGCTACATAAAAGAAACACCACCTGAAAATCAAAGATAGACATTACCTCAGAATAAGGGGTTGTAAAGGTGTTTTTTAATCAAATGGACCTATGAAGCAAGCTGAAGTAGTTATCCCATTAGTGAACAAAATAGACTTCTAACCACTTCATATCCATATTCATTAAAGGAAAAATCTACTGACATGATTTCTCAGTTATGAACACCAATGCCCCAAATATAAGGAACCCACATTTGTAGAAAAGAAACATTACTAATGATTAAATCACACACTGAACCCCACAGTTCAATTGTGGGAGACATCAGCATGCCACTCTCATCACTGGACATACAGAAACTAAACAGAAAAATATCAGAACTAACAGACATTATGACTCAAATAAATAGATGTATACAGAATATTTCACACAAACACAAAAGAATATCCCTTCTTCTCAGCACCACATAGAACCTTCTCCAAAACTGACCACATACTCTGCCACAAAGAACATCTCAACAGATACAAAAATTTCGAGTCTCCTGTGTCTTATCAGAGCACATAGGTTAAAGATTTTTTTTAACAAGAATATAAACAACAGAAAGTCTAAAAACTAATGGAAACTGAGAAAACTCTACTGAATAATGACTGGGTCAAGGAAGAAATAAAGAAAACATTAAAGACTTTCTAGAATTCAATGAAAATTGGCTGTACAGCACATCCAAACTTATGGGAAACAATGAAAGCAGTATAAAAAGTAAAGTTCATAGCACTAAAAGACTTCATGAAGAATTTGGAAAGATCTCATAATAGTGACTTAACAGCACACTTAAATGCTCTAGAACAAAAAGAAGCAGACTTATTAGCGGAGTAGATGTCAGGAAATAATTAAACTTTGAGAGAAATTAATAAAATAGAAACAAAGAGAACAACTCAAAGTATCAATAAAACAAAGAATTGGTTCTTCAAGAAAATCGACATAATAGATAAACCCTTATCCAAAGTGATTAAAAGCCAGAGAGAGAATACCCAAATCAACAAATCAGAAATGAAAAATAGTACATAAAAACACACTCCTAGGAATTCCAGAAAATCATTAAGTCATACTTCAAAAATCAGTTTTCTACAACAATGGAAATCTAAAAGAAACACACAAGCTTCTTCATAGGTACCAGTTAGCAAAGTTAAATCACGATTAGATAAACAGTTTACATAGACCAAAAGTCCCAAACAGAAACAATCATTTAAATTTTCCCAGCCAAAAAAAAAGGACCAGATGGTTTTAAGACAGAATTCTACTGGAAATTCAAGGAATAGGTAATAATAATACTGTTCAAATTGTTTCACAACATAGAAACTGAACACTTGAAGATCTTTCAATGTAATCCACCATATATATATACAAACTGAAAGAAAAAAAATACATGGTCATCTAGTAAGATGCTAAAAAACCTGAAAAAAATTTAACACAACTTCATGATAAAAGTCTTGTAGAGATCAGGGCACAAGGGACATATATAAATATAATAAAAGTAATATGCAGCAAACAAATTGCCAACATCAAATTAAATGGGGAGAAAGACAAAGCAATTCACTAAAATCAAGAATAAAATATGGCCTTCTACTGTCTGCATGCCTATTCAATATAGTACTTGAAGTTTTAGTTAGAGAAGTAAGACAACAAAAGGAAATTCAGGAGATACAAACTGGAAAGGAAGAAGTCAAAGTATCATTATTCACAGATGATATGATAGTATGTATAAGTGACCTCAAAAACTCTACCAGGAAAATCCTACATATGATAAACACCTTTAATCAATCAAATGGCTGGATACAATACTAACTCAAAAAAATCAGTAACCCTTCTATATACAAATAAAAGATGGAATGAGAAAGAAATCAAAGAGTCAACAGCATTTACAATAGGTGATAATCTCAAATAATATATTTTGGTGTAACTTTAACCAAGCAAGTCAAAGACTTGTATGACTAGAACTTCAAGTTTTAGAACCCGGAAACAACATAGATGTCCCTCAACTGAGAAAGGGATAAAGAAGAAGTGATACATTTATACAATGAAGTATTACCCAGCTGTTAAACACAAGAACACTGGACAATTTGAATCCAAGCGGACGTAACTAGAAAACATCAGGCTGAGTGAGGTAACCCAGACCAAGAAAGACAAATACTCTATGTACTCCCCCATAACTGGATTTTAGCTGCAAAATAAAGAATAGCTATGATACAGTACCCAGACCAAGGGAGACTAGGGAATAAGGAGACTTCATGGGGGGGGGGGAAGTGCTCCTGCGTCTCCCTGGAAAAGGAAAATAGAAAAGTTTTTCTCAGTGGACTGAGGGCACCTTGGGATGAGAACATGACCGATTAGGTGTGTGTGTGAGGGTACTGAAAGAGACTACGGGAAAGGGGAGGCATTTAAAGGTGAAGTAAAAACCTGGTAAAAGGGAATCACGCAGAAATCAACAAGGATGACTCCTAGCAATAGTTGATATAGAGAATGAACTGGTAATCTCCTGTGATCAGATTGGTGCCTAGTTCAGTTGTCATTAGAGAGGTTTAATGGAGCAATTGATGCACATGGATACAGACCGACAGCAAAACATTAGGATGAGTCCAGAAAATTCTGCAGAAGACTGGGAGAAACAGTTGTAAGAGCAAGAGGGGACAATAACACCATAAGAAAATCACAGAATCAACTAATCTGGGCTCATAGGGTCTCAGCAGAACCGATCCAACAACCAGGAGGCTTGTATGAGACTGACCCAGGAATTTTGTTTATGTCATAGAGTTGTAGCTTTGTCCTCTTTTTGGATTTCTAACAGTGGAAACAGTGGCTATATCTGACTCTTACTGACTTTTGGAACCTTATTCCTCATACTGGGTGACCTTGCCCAGCCTTAAAACATGGGGAAGTGCTTAATCTTACTACAACTTAATGTGCCATATTTTGTTGATACTCATGGGAGACCTGCCCTTTCCTGAACAGAAATGGAGGGAAAGCAGGTTGGAAGACAGGAATAGAGGGGTGGAGGTGGGGGAAAGGACTGTGAGAAGAGGAGGGAGGAGAAACTATGGATGTGATATAAAATAAATAAATGAATAAATTAATTTAAAAACAAAACATAAAAGCAATGCTTTAATCAAATCATTAAATAAATAAAACAATCATTATCTAATAATTGGCCTTTTCAAACTTACTCTAACTTCTTATATGAACATGCACTACTATGTGTGTGTTTCCCCTGGTTATTCTGTCAGCTGGGCATCTTGGTGGACAATTGTTTCCCTCAGAAGCCAGAAAAGGGGTGTGGGATCTTCTGGAGTTGGAATTAAAGACTGTTGTGAACAACTTGACATGGGTACCAAGAAACAACCTCAGATTTTCTGGAAGAGCAGGGCATAAGTGGTAAGCAATCTCTCCAGCCCCCATCCTATTAAAGTTCAAAAGAGATGTGTCTCTCAAAGCTGACATTATTTATTGGGTAATTTGGGGAACATTAATAGTACACATGTGATTTATATTCTTGGCTCAATAGTTCGAATTTATTGCATAGATACACAGAAGCAAGTGTAAAATTTTAAGTGTGAATATTTCATGCTTGGGGAAATAAATATGATATTCTTGATTCACTGATTCACTTAGTGTACTGAGCATGAGATTCACTCCGTAGTTCAGGCTAGCCTCAACCCACAGTGATTCTCTTGTACCAGGTTTTCTGTGCTGGAATTTACAGGTGTGAACCATCAGGTGAACAGTCTGCATGTAATATTTTATTTTTAACTCCAAAAAGACATATTGTTCACAACAGCATCTTCAAAACAAAAAAATCAGGTCCAATAAATTAATTTTTCTATTCAAATTTGATGCTCATTTCAATTCTTTGCTGTAAAGCATAGGCTATAAAACACATTTAAATGGAAATTGTACAGTGGTGAATAAATTCTTCAGTGGTGTTCTAACTCCATTCTTACTATTTGCATTCCACAAAAAAACCAATCCAGTCCCAATTTGCTATGGTTCATCTGGTAACATACAGCCCATGAACCCTGCACTGCATACAGGATTTCCCTGGCTTGGTAGCACACAGTTCTCCTAAAGGAAACAGACTCCTATTTCTTGCCAGATTTTGAAGCCAATCAGATTGTAATAACTATAATTTTATAGAAACCTGACTGTGAATCAAATTGCAAACAAAAGATGGATATTTCACAACCTAGACGCAATAGAAAATAAAAATAAGAAGCCCACATTAACTACTGAACAGTTATTTAATCCCAACATAAACAAATCATTCAAGTAAGAATTTTAGACTGAAGCAAATTTTAATCTATTATAATGGGCTTAGAATAATAACCCTAGGATATTATAAAGATAAATGGGAAGATTTTGTATGGGTAGAGAATCGTATCTGTCAGCTAGGCATGTATTTCATTTTATTAGGCATTGTGAGAAAGGATGTTCCCTGCATTATAGGTAGGGAGCAGCATTCCTGGAGCTTTCTCAGTAAAATGACAAGGACAACCTTTTCATCTCTCGTGGCAATAGAAAACATGCTTGTAGTCTTGACCAAATAGTCCACTAAGTAACAAACAAACCTAGTTGCAAACTATGTAGGTAAATTACATGAAATGATAGTGTGGGGTTTTAATATGTATATATGTATATATATATATATATATATATATATGTGTGTGTGTGTGTGTGTGTGTGTGTCTGTGTGTGTGTCTGTGTGTGTCTGTGTCTGTGTATGATGATAATAAATAATGTGTTTTAAATCTCAATGTGCTATTCAAACATACATAAGGAGTTGGAGAAGTGGATTCATGGTTAATATGCTTCCCTGTCTTTCAGATGGCATGAGTTCTCACACCAATGTTAGATGGCTCAAAACAGCCTTCATTTGGTGATCAAAAGCCTCTGGCCACTCCCTACTACCAGCATTCAAGCACATGTGCGCAGGAGTATACATGAGTATACACACTCACACACACATTCATGTAATTTCAATAATAAGAGCCAAGTCTTTAAAGAAGAGAAAGTGTGCATTGAAACAACTTAGGAAAGAAAGTGGAAACTGCTTCCAATTCTACCCTATATCATTTGGATGGGTCCTCGTATAGATTATGTTGTTTGGGTTCTATACATGTTCATTTATTCTCAGGACGATAACAAGACAAAGGGACTTTGAAGACTTTATCATTTTTAATTATGTGCGTGTTTATTTGTCTGGATATGTGCATTGTGAAAATGCAGGTGCTTACAGAGCCTAGTGGTGGCAGAACTGGCTGGAATTGAAGTTATGGGGAGCTGTGAGCTCACCAGTGTGAGCGCTTACAACAAAACTGAGTCTTCTGCAAGAGCAATACACACTTTGAACTGCTGAACCACAGTTCAAGCCCCACTCTAAGTTTGTTTGCTTATTTGTTTTAAATGTAAAACCATTAAACACGGATACGACTGATACCATATAGTAATAGAAGAAAAATGCTGAGGAAAATATTTTCTGTATGATTTTTCAATTAAAAGCATCTCAAAATGTCAGTAGAGAAAACTGGGCTGCCTATCTTAGTGGCATGCTATATTAATTTAGACTTTGTGTTTTGCTTTTAAATTCACTTTTTCATTCCTTGAAAAAAATTGTAGAAATGTTCTGAAGAACTGATCCTTGTATATCCCTTCATATATACACACATTCGCTGCACAAAAATTCACATATGCTGTCTCCTTAATAAACCTCTAGACTGATACCAGTATCCTGTAGTTCCTTCAAAATTTAAAACTAGGGGATATCCTCTGCGTTAAAAACTGGCAACACTTTCCAGCTCATCTGGAAGGTTTACAGAAAGAGGAAGGATTGGAAAATCAAACTCAAGGAATTTCCCCAACAGAAGGATGATATTTGTACTTGGAAAATAACAGAATTGGGCCCTTTCTTTCATAATCAGAGAAACATCCCATTGTGTCTTTTCTACTTTATCTGAGATTTGGTATGTTTGGAATTCAAGAATAACTATGCTTGATGAGATATAATAAGATGTTTGAAATTCAAATTGTGACAGGTTAGGGTTTTGGATGCTGTTTGCCCTGGTAAGTCTTCATTTCATTTAGCAAGAACATAAAATAAAATATAAGAAAACATCACAGACAACAACAAATTCAATTTGAGTCTACATGAATAACAATAATAGAGACATCACTTCTATCTCTGTTTAGAGCCTCAGTCAGACTTGCATTTCACAATTCTAAGGAAACAGGAAAAAACAAATATTTTTTCAAGAGGTGCTCAGATAAGATGTTTCTGTGGTAAAGAGGGATCAATATCAACTGAAAAGGTACCACAAATCATTTACAGTATAAGATCATAAAACTGTAAGTCCATACATATTGTAATATAAATTTTGTTTTGTTTTGTATTTTGAGACAGGGTTTGGATCCTCTCCTGGAATTAGCTCTTGTAGACCAGAACTCACAGTGATCCGCCTGCCTCTGCCTCCCGAGTGCTGGGATTAAAGGCATACGCCACTACTGCCTGGTCCTGTAGTATAAATTTTTGTATTCATCTTCCCAGCTCTGTGCTTAGATTTTGTCTTGCTTGTGCTCTTCAATGGGCCTTGCGAAAGCGCCCACAATTACTGTGAGTTCTTATGTGCTACTGCCATGCTCTTCCTGAAGAATACTGTTCCTGAAGTTATTCACCATGTCTGGCTTTTAAATTATTTCTTTCCCCTCCCCTAGGAAGAGCCCTGAGTCAAGGATGGGGTATATGACATGGATATAACTTTCAGGGTTGAAGATTCCGTCATCTCTTATTCTCTGTATGTTGACTAGTTAACTGTCTCCATGCAAATTGTCATCAACTTCACAGAGATGCTTCTCTGATGAGAGCTGAGTCATTCGCTGACTTAGAGATAGAGTTGTTAGAAGGCATTCTAAGGTATGCCCCTTTAGTAGACTAATAGTATTAGGCTCTTGTCTAGACTCAAAGATACAGACATTTCCCTTTTTGTTTTGTAAGAATTTTACAGATTAACATTTTTCTGTTTGTTTCTTCTTGATGTCCTCTAAAGCATTTGGGAGTTATAGTTTGATGTTTAATTTTGGGAAAGTTGTCATATTTGCTTCAAATATCTTTTCTTCTCCAGTCCTTTAATGTTTTTATGCATATGATTATCTTTCCAGGCATCTTATAAATCTAGGATATTTTATTTTGATTTATCTAGTCACTTCTGCCTTTGCTTTTCATTTTTGTATTTGCTGCGTTGATTACCTTAATGTGGGTTAATATTGTGATAAACCACCATAACCACCAGCAACTTGGGGAGTTAATAGTTTATTTTTCTTACGAGTTTATATCACAGTTCATCACTGAAGGATGTCACATGAGGAATTCAAAAAGAGCAGTAATCTGAATGCAGGAATTGATACGAGACCAGGAGGGAGGGTTGCTTACTGGCTTGCTCCTTATGGTTTACTCAGCCTGCTTTCTTATAAAACCCAGGGCCACCTGCACAGGAGTGCTAGGCCACAAAGGGCTAGACACTCCCCCATCAATCATTCAATAAGAAAATGGCATACACTCTGGCCTACAGCCCAATCTTGTAGAGGCATTTTCTCAGTTGGGATTCCCTCCTCTCAAATGCTTCTAACTTGTGTCAAGATGACACCAAAGACATTCCATTCTTTGCTACATAGTTATATTTCTGCCATCTCCCTTTTACTCTCTTTAGTATTCCATCCTTTAGTCCTACACACCATTGGTTTTTGGATATTATTCGCTTTTCCACTACATTTCATGGGATGTCAATCACAGATTCTTTTAAATTTCTGGTTGGATAATTCCAACACTCTTTCCATTTGCAGAGATAACTCTGAGAACTTGTCAAATTTCTTTGCTTCATGGTATGCCTGTAAATTCTTTGTTGAAAGGTGAACATTGTCCAAAGATTGAGAGGAACTGGGTAAAAGCTCAGGAATGCGATACAGAGGTAAGGTTGTAGGATAGAGAAAGAACTGTTTTAATATCCTGGGACTATAAATGTCCACACTGTCTGTCAATGCTCACATCCCCATTCGTGATATGTGGCAGCTACACATAATGGAGTTATCTTTTCCAAGGGCAGTTAATGTCTGATTATATTTTAGCAAGTACAACTATGACTAATTGGCTTCTCCTTGAGAATAAATCTAGTTAAGTACAGATTTCCCAACCATACTTCTAACCCATTCTCTGCCAAGACACGAGGGGTGTTTCTGACAATCATTTCGAGAACATGGCAGTGAGTAAAATCTGCTCATTGTGAGGATGTCCCTGTGACTGACATTGTAGGGGTGTCCCTGTGGCTGACATTGTGGGGGTGTCCCTGTGACTGACATTGTAGGGGTGTCCCTGTGGCTGACATTGTGGCGGTGTCCCTGTGACTGACATTGTGGGGGTGTCCCTGTGACTGACATTGTGTCGATGTCCCTGTGACTGACATTGTGTCGATGTCCCTGTGACTGATTCTGTGCAGTTTTTCCATGACTGTCTTCACTGAGCTTCCAGCAGCCGAGTTAGTGTTAAGGTTCCCTGTTGCCGGTTACCTCAGAGACATCTGCTCCAGGATTTCTGTGCCATTTTTTTGCGATGACTTATATTGGTATATATTTCCAGTTTGAGTTGGTTTGTGTCTAGACCTCATTTTTCTGGCAGATCTGAGAAGAGCTATTAATTTTTCTCCTTCTTCAGGTTTTTACTTGTTAGGACAGTGTGGAAATTTCCAAAAATTTTTAAACTGAGAATTAGAAGTTTAGTCATTCCTGTAAGGTTGTATGAAATTTGTGACCCTTTATCACTCCTAATGCAAAAATTACAGTTTTCCTCTCAGAGGCACTAAGGAAAAATTAATTCCGGAGACAAGCTAGAGATAGCATAGCCTGAGCACATAGGTTCAGAACACTCTGAGAAACATGTTTCAACATGGTAACAGTCTAAAGAAGTTTGTGTAGGAGCAGGACAAAAGGACATCACAAATCAAAGCCCTTTCAAAATACATTCGTGGAAACATTGGATATGCAGCTTACAACAAAGCAGAGAAGTCTCTGCCTATACCTCATGTGTTGTCTGATGGTATTTTTAACTTTTGAGTTCATGGGAACTGATGCTTTATTAGTATATTCCAAAGAGGATTTACATAGTAGTTTAAAAGCATGTTGTGTTAAAAATAAAACAGCAAGGGATGTTCTTCAAAGAAAGCCTCCTAAATTAGATATAACCTTCCAGATCTCCAGAATCAGGGGTGTTCTTATGAGTTCGTTGGCCTTGTAGAATCTTTAGCATTTGTGTGGCTCCCGTTTCATCACTAAATCTTAGTATGACTGTTACATACCTTGTTCATAGTGACTGCAGCCCGGAAAAAGAACAAGTGGCCTTTAGTGAGAGAGCAGATAAATCCTCACTCAAAATATACTAGAATACTTCCCTCCAATAAAAGAGAAAAGTGATGTATAAATACAGTATAATGCCTAAGTCCCAAAGGAATCAATACCTAAGTGAGAAAAAGGTAGTACTAAAAGGTGCATGATAGATAAAGATAGACATAGCAATAAAGATATAAGAAGATAGAGATTGAGAAAGAGAGACAGATAGACAGATAAACAGATAGACAGAGAGACAGAGAGAAGCACAAGATAGAGAGAGAGACTACACAGAGAGAGAACAATCTAAATTGAGAGCCTATGTATTAGTTTACACTTAATAGCAAGAGAAGAGAAAAAAGACTTTCATGTGGTACTAAAATTGTTCTGCACATCTGCTCCATGAGTGTGCCTGCTTCTGCCTAATTCTGTGTATGTGCAAATACTCAGAAATGTTCAATTTCAGGAAAAAAATGAGTTTTACTTCTACCAATTATAAACCACTATATAGCAATAAAAATAATTTATTATTGTTTAAAATAATGTCATAAAACCCCCATGGAAATTTTCTATGCTATTTTTTTTCTAGCACATTTACAACTACGAAATTAGCTATAAATCATGTCCATCTTATTTTGGACTATTCTGTGAAATCCCAAAAATCAGAACATTAGACAGGATTTTAGCAGAGGAAAGACTGGCACTAACCAAGTTGCACTGAGAGAAAGTTTCCCGAACTCTCACTTATGAGCCAATGTTTTAGCAAGAAAAGCTATTAAATTTTTAATAAAGCAATGTGAAAAGGGAAGGGCCTTAGTAGGTCTCAGCACAGCAAGCATGGCTTGCCCTTCTGCCATTCTCTCTTCCTTGCTAAACCAATAACATTCCTAAAGCAAGCCACCAAGGTCTCTTCCCTTATTTGGATACTTTCTTACACACCAGACTCATTCCTAAGGCTGAATACCAAGGTCCAACTACAGAACCATTCAAGTCAAAAATCAAAAGCCCCCTTTTGACTACCCTAATTAACATGCCCAATCAAAACATTCCACCACATCCTAGCCCATCCTAACACAGACCACTCCCTTCAGTCCTCTTAAAACTCACACCTGCAAGGTCATTCACTGTTGCTTCTGTCTCAGTCAGAAAGCAGCCACTTTCCTTTTCCTCTCAGGTTGATAAAGGAGCTCTCTGTGAAAACAAGTGTTAGGATGTGGTTTGTGCCTATTCTAGGGTCTGGGAGGGAAAACCCTACTGTCCCTTCAGAAAGGGAGTCTTGGAAGAAGAAGAAGAAGAAAAAAATAAGGGACAAATTCCTTTTGCTTTTGAGTTCTGCTTAACGAATCTAATTAGTAAGCCTCAATGGTCCTAGAGAAGCTTCAGGGATTTTTGCATTCATATTGAAAACAAAATGAATGTTCTGGCCGCTCCTGAAACAGAATGTTAAGATAAGAAATGGAACACAAAAAGCAGCCACCTTGAATCAGTCTGAGAAGCTGACAGGGAGTATTGTGAAGACTGTAAAGAAGTTTGTCTTTTCTCTGCAAGATCCAATTTCATTTCAAAGCATCTCTCTCTCTCTCTCTCCCTCTCTCCCTTCTTCTCTCTTCTCTCTGCTTTCCTCCCTCCCTCCTTGCATTCCTCTCTGTCTCTTTCCCCTCCCTCCCTCCTGCTTTTTCTTTCTCTGTCTCTCTCTCTCTGTTTCTCTGTCTCTGTCTCTCTGTCTCTGTCTCTCTGTCTCTCTCTCTCTCTCTCTCTCTCTCTCTCTCTCTCTCTCTCTCTCTCTCTCTCTCTCTCTCTCTCTCTCTCTCTCTCTCTCTCTCTCACACACACACACACACACACACACACACATATCATTCTGGAGAAAAGCAAAGGTCAGCCAGTGCAGGAACTTGTGGGGTAGTAAAACCCTAGAGGAATGCAAGAGAAGTCAAACCATACATAGCAGTAACTGAAATTACATTTAGCAAGTTGACAATTAAGTTGGATGTCACTTAAGCAGTAAAATTATAAAGAAATAATTGCCCAGCAGAGATTCTTAAAGCGAAACCTTCCATTTCATTCTACTGTTACAGTGAGGTTTAGGGTTCATACTTCTCCAGGGCATCTATTCAGAATATGTCAAGACAGGTACTAGCATGTCCAGTGAATCGTAAAGGTCACACTTCTGTTCTTTGCCAGAGCCTCTGGGCCCATGTCAGCAACATTAAGAAGTGCTTTCTTTCAATCAAGAGCTGCTTCTTACACTTTGACCCATTTCCCACTATCATCCTACTTAGGCTTTAAGTAGTCACTGTTGCTTAGTTATGCTGGTAACTTCTTGTTCAGTGACAATACAGAAGCAAAGCCCTGAGATGACTCTTATGTGTGCACAGAGGCAATGATATGGTAAGATGGTGTTCTGGGGCTAAAACTTGATATGAGGTGACACTTTGAATAAGACAATCAGCACAGGGAAGAGCAGAATGTAACATCATCAGAGCACTGTATATACCCTCGGAAAGCTACAACACCCGTGGTACAACATGGATCACAAGAATTCTTCATCAGAGACTTTCCTTGGCTGCCTATCTCACTATATCTTAGTTTCCAAGGCAAATCTACAATACTGGAGAGAGAGAAAGCTCTCCCAAGTCAAAACTACTGATATATGATGGTGGAAGTATAGAGCCTGGCTAAAGAAAAGGAATTCTGTCATAGTATAAAGATACATACATACATATATATATATATGGCATGCAGGAGTAGAGATCAGAATAGCAGAGAAATGGATGATGATTGGAAAACTAGTGTTGCTGAAAGATGATTTTCATAAAGCAATACTAAAAATAATTGGTTAAAGTGACAAGAAAAATAGAAAAGTGTAAAATATTGGAGTTAGCACATCTATTTCTCACTAACTCTGAAACACAATGACTGTGAATGCACTGTTTAAATGCTTGGGAGGTACAGTTTATTCCACCAAGAACCTTGGTATGTTCTATTCTGATGTGAGAATTGTTGGAAGAAATGTTATCCTTGACGAATTCATTTAAAATATACTGAATCTAGAATCCCACATCAGGCACATAATAAACGTTTTGTGAGGTTAGGATGATTCATTTATTCTTGATCATTTCTGTGATACATTAAAACTTTTAAATCATTTTGTGGCAATTTGTTTCCATTCATGAGTGTTCATGTATCCTCACCCTTCTAGCTTGCATGGAGTGTACGCTGCACCATTATCTATGGCCATGTTCATCCTAATAGGTCAATCCAGTAAAAATGGGCATCAGGGACCCAGCATTTGAAAAATTATATCACAGACAAGATTGAACATGTTTACTGGTATTCTTTTTCCTAAAAGTATAGTTAGTCATGTGTATAACTGTAGTTAACTTATTAAAAACATAAATGAGCCGGGCGATGATGGCGCACGCCTTTAATCTCAGCACTCGGGAGGCAGAGGCAGGCGGATCTCTGTGAGTTCGAGACCAACCTGGTCCACCCAGGACAGGCTCCAAAGCTACAGAGAAAAAACCCTGTCTCGAAAAAACAAAAACAAAACAAAACAAAAAAACATAAATGAATGAAATGGACAATTCCAGGATCTAATGTAAAAATTATAGTAGTGTGGATATTTTTACTTTTCTATTTTAGGAGACCTTGTTTGAACTGACAGTCAAACTGATGTCACCATGTCAAAAATTCACAGTTCCAATTTCAGAAGATACATTCACACAGAACAAAAACAAACAAGCAAAAAACAAAAAAAAGATATTGAATCCTTTTTATCTGATAATAATCTGTAACCTATAATCCTTTTTATCTGTTGCTAACCAAACCATGCTCTTCAGAAACTTAGGGTATTAAAGAAAAAAATCAAAAACATCATTCCTTCCTTCTTGGAAGGAAAAACCTGAAGTCAGGTCAGTTTCTGCAATTTGCATGGTTCCTAAGGATATTTCTCAGGATATTTTTTCACATGCCATACAGGAAACCAAAATAACTCAGTAACTCAGGTGGTGACTATGTCGTGGGCACTCCTCTGACTTCCCTAAAATGCTGTAGCTTCAGGAGACAAACATACCACAGCCAAGGGGGAAATGTTGTTGTTTTATAATTGCCTTTCCATCCTTTGTGCTTTATAAATGCAGGTTAAACCCTAGTGGAGCTTTGATTGTGAAGGAAAGGAATTTAATAGAATATTTCATCTTCTCATTATAAAAGGTCAGCATGGTGGGCCTGGATGTCTTGAGACAGACACAGGGGAGAGCACTGAGAGCCTTGCACACTTAACAGAACTGCCATGGCTGGATGGCTGGTGCACACAGCAGTGAACTATTTCCAGAGCAAGGAGTAAGGACTTCCGAGGCTATCTCATGTGTAAGCACTTCTGGGACTCAGTTGCTAACCGTGCTTTCTTCATTGCTTCTACCAATGAAATAAAGAAGTCTCCAAAAATTATCAATGAACAAATATCATTTACTTTCTGTTGTTATCTTTGACATTCCTGAAATTTGCCTCCAAGGTACTACCTTGAAATTGGCTTCTGTTTGCATGCCATATAACGTGATGAAGTAGCCCAAATACGCCGATGTAAGAAACAGCTCTATAAAGGGCCAGTTCCCCAACTTCTTTTCTATATTGCATATTGGCTGCAGTTTCCCCTCCCTCCTTTTTCCCACTCCCTTTACCACTTCTCCTTTTCTTCAGATCCATTCCTCCACTGCCTTCAGAAAAGAACAGGCCTTTCCTACTATATCTAGATTGATCAAAGTATCCATACAAAGAGAATAGGTTTCCAGAAAGCCAGTACAAGCCATAGGGCCCTTCAGTCTGCCCCAGACATGCAGCTGTCAACCACATTCATAGGGACTAGTTTCGTAGTATGCTTGTTCCTTCCCAGTCCAGCTGGTGTTGGTGAGCTCCCATTAGCTCAGATAGACTGTTTCAGTGGGTGTCCGCATCATGCTCTTGGCCACTTTGCTCATATTCTCACTCTTCCCACTCTTAAACTGGATTTTGGGAGTTCAGCCTTTACCTCTGTTTCCATCAGTTGCTGGATGAAGGTTCTGAGG
>JAQHUG010000049.1:6909698-6924975 GCA_028555095.1 Dicrostonyx torquatus
AGTAGTGACAAACTCATTCCTCTGGGGAAGAATCTTAATAACATGAGAGTCTGTATGCAAGTAGGAATAGAGAACATGAAAATTATTATTTTTGCTAATTTAGAGACTATTTCTGCCTATTTTGAGGTATGCAGATACTACATTAAAGTATTCTGTTGAAGACAATGTGAAAATTCAAGTTTGGTAACTCAGGCATGTAACCCTAGCTCTTTAGACAATGTCTGAGGCAGGAAGATTACTGCAATGCTCAGTCTGACTTGGAATGTATAACTTGTTTCAACGTAGCATGAGCTAGAAAATAATATCCTGTCTCTAAGAAGCAAACCAGCAAGAAACAAATGAAACAGTGCATTATGACTAGAGGGTAATTTTATCAGGAAGACCCTTCTGCCATGCATCATTATTCTATGACAGCAGAACTTTGTAATTTATGAAAGAAAACCTGGCTAAAGGAAGAATCAGGGAAATAAAGAGCATAGCATAACTTTAACTGCTGGACATAAAATCATGTTGAATATAAACAGATGGAACAACACCCAAAATGAGCAGTGTAGAGTTAGTGTTTCTGAAATGGTGTAGGAGATCCTATCGCTTATATGTTGCTTTCATTGGTTAATCAATAAAGAAACTGCTTGGCTTGATAGGGCAGAACTTAGGTAGGCAGAGAAGACAGAACTGAATTCTGGGAGAAAGAAAGCAGAGTCAGAGGGCTGTCATGGAGCTGTCAGGTCAGACATGCTGAATCATTCCTGGTAAGCCACAACCTTGTGGTGACGTACAGATGAATAGAAATAGGTTAAATCAAGATGTGAGAGTTAACCAATAAGAGGCTAGAGACAATGGGCCAGACAGTGATTTAATTAATACAATTTCTGTGTGATTATTTGGGTGTAAGCTAGCCAAGCAGCCAGAACAAAGGGACCCTTTCCCTACAACATCTGAAACACTATAACTAACAAAAGAAATCAAGGATTTTTCTTTTAAAGTGAACATGGGACCTTCTACAAGGTCTGGTTTCAGGAAACTATGATTTATATATAGGCAGAGTACCACCTGGAGTCAGTTTCCTTTTTTTCTAAGCAGACAAACAAAACACACAGCTTTTACATTAGAAAAATCTGTTATGTTTGTCTTTCTGTCTGTCTATCTATCATTGATTCACCCTTCTATCCATCCACCAGTCCATCTATCCATCTGTAGACAGCATGTGACCCATATATCCTAAAAACCTTTATATCTTCTACTTGTTAAAGATAATAGATAATTATTTCTGATGAAAATAGACCTCAAATCATTGCTTTAATCTTTGTAATAGCTCAATGTTATATGTGGCTGAATTGGGACTGGACAGATAGTTTTGTGTTTAAGCCCCATGCTGTTCTTGCCGAGGTCTATTTCGTGTGTAATATCCATATTGGTCCATTCAAAACTTCCTTTACAGGACATTCATTACTCTCTTCCAAACTTTATTGCACATTGCAACCATGCATACATGCAGATGTACACATGCATGTGTGTGCATGCAGACAAAATGATTAAAAAGTAAAAATACGAGAGTCTAGATTATAAAATGGATTTATTAGATGAAATTACTTTAATAGTGATTGAATCTCACAATGGTCATCTGTATGCCTGAGTGCCATACAATACATTGCCTGTTTAATCCACATAGAAAAACTGAAACAAAGAAAACAATAAGGTAGCCCTGATCTGAAGTGGAAGACTCAGAAAATCCACAAAAAACTAAGCAGGTTTCCGCAGGCAATGACCTTAGCAACAGGTATATTCACCTGAACACTGGAGCTTGCATGTGCTGGTTGATTACCTTCTTTCCCCATTTACTGGAAGGTGCTATCCACATTCATGATAGCCATCGTTTCCCCTCAGCTGTAACTAGTCTTGTAGACATAGCAGAGACTGTTCCACTAATGTCCTAGTATCACCCAATGTAACCAGTATTATTCAACAGTGACATAGCAGTAAAACAGCTCAAACTACATTGCAAGAGATCTGCCTCTGAGGATATGAAAATAGGATGATGGAATTATTGGTATCATTTCAGCAACGAGCTGTCACACGTTCCTAATTCTGTCATTTGTAATCCCTTTCCTCTCAAGTTTTCTCATGGGAGAAAAAAAAACAGAAATGTTAAAAAGAAAAGCAAAAGAAATTCTCAAACAATTTAAGTTTAAATGTGAGTTGATGCATTCAGGTGGGAGAATAATGTGCAAGTTTGTTATAAAGTTTAAAATATACATACAATGTGAACTGAAAGTCTCACTCCCTATTGTTTATGATAAACAAAGTACTGTGCTACACAATTCCCTGTGTAAAATGGCATATTATTGTCTGATTTCTTTTCTTCTGTATGATGAAAACTAGATATTGTAATGATTTAAAATAAATTAATAATTTCCATGGAGCAGGAAAATGGATAATATAAGTGACATTTTGGCGGAAATGAGACTATTCTGCATTCTCGCTGTGGTAATGTTTACATTATTTGTAAATGTGTTACAATGTGTAAAATTGTATCCTAAAATACTTAGATTCACTGTAGAAATTTCTAAGGCAAGCAGTAATGTTATTTATAAAATTATTTGTAATTACTAAAGTAAAAGAAACAAGTGAAATTAAATAGTTGCTGTTAACATTAGTTTTTCTATAGTCAATCAAAAATTTGATTGCTCAGAAAACAACAGAATAGCTAATCTGCAGTTAATGAAATGTACATTTATGGGAAAATTATGATCAGAATTCTTATAAATGCCAATAAATTGCTTGGCTGTAAAACTACTGTCAAATGACTTATAAATACAAAAAGTTGTTTATTATACTTGTAATATAGTTATGTAATAAATTGGGGCTGAACATAAGTCTTCATTTTTTGAGCATTTTGCTGACATGGTGGCTCATGTGACTAAACATGCTATATAGGGTTCCTGGTCTAGGAGATCTAAGATATCTAAGAATCATCTGGCATTAATGCTAGTCTGTAGGTAAGATAATTCAAGCCCCTTCAAAATGAGCCTCAGTGTCCTTCCATCACACAGTCCTCTAGAGAAACATCCCAGGAACCATGACAACAAATACTGCTAGAGACATGTTAAAGCTCATATTCTGGAAGCTGCTATGTGGCATTTTATCAAATGCTGTTGTTCAAACCGATCCACAAGACGACAGTGTATGCAAGCGATGAGGGAGCAGGCTACACTCCACACTGCAAAAGCCACAAAGCAATGTGAGCTCTGCTTTTCTGTGTACTATTTCTTTGTTCTTTCTTTCTCTCCCTCTTTCTTTATATCTGTTCGTCTGCCTTTTTGTTTCCTCTCTTTTTTTCCTTTTTCTTTTTCTTTTCTTTTTTTCTTCTTTTGTGATAAGGAATAGTAGTTGAACTGACTGAGGGCACATTACCAAATAATGTGTAGTAGGAGGCCGCTTGTTCACTTGTTCAGTTCCCGGCCACCCAGACTCCTGAAATAACCACACAGAAACTATATCAATTAAATCACGGTTTGGCCCATTAGCTCTAGCTTATTATTGGCTAACTATTACATCTTAACTCATTTCCATTATTTTATATTTTACCATGAGGCTCGTGGCCTACCGGCAAGGTTCCAGCAGCTCCATGCCTTCTCCTTGACTCTGCCTCCTTTCTCCCAGCATTTAGTTTAGACTTCCCAGCCTGACTACATTCTACCTTGCTATAGGTTTAAAGCAGTTTCTTTATTAATCAACGATATTCACAGCATACAGAGGGGAATCCCACATCAAACATGTAAAGTAGGAAATCAGATGTGAGATTTTTCTCAACACTGTAAGATAAAAGTCCTTTTCCTTTTCTCAGACTGCCCATCCTCTTTTTTTAATTTTTAATTTCATTTAAAAATTCTTAAAAATAAAGACATAAACATTCTTACTGAGAATTTCATACAGGTATATGTTTTGATCCTGTCCTCTTCCTTATTTCTCTTCGATCGCTTGTCACTAATTCTCCCCACATTCACATGTTCTTCTTTAAAGCACACTTAGTCTACTTAATACTGTGATGTTTATGTGTGTTGAGGTAGGCTCTCCAAGGCAAAAGTCCCGAAGAATTCTGTTTCTCCTCCAGCAACCATCTATTGCCAATAACTTCAGCTAGTGGGTGGAACTTCATAATCCTGATTGATGTTGGAATTTTTGCCTTGCTGGACCCTGTGCAGCTCTTGTGAATGCAGTCATGGTCCCTATGAAAAGCCATGCAATGGCTCTGTCTTGTCCACCAAATCCCAATATTCATGATGCTATCAGCCTGTACAGCCCTATCTGGGCAGCTGTGCTTCACCTTAAGAATCCACTTTATCTTGTAGCAGCTTTTATTGTTGTTTTTGCTTTTTGGTTGCAGATATCTGGCAAACACCAAGCTGCTGACAAGGCTGATTTGATGATCTAATAACACCTAAAGTTTCAATTATTTTTCTTAGAGGCAAAAAAAAAAGAGGGGGTCACATTAACACAGGAATGAAGCTCATTAAATTCAACCTGTTTTGGTTGGGAACTGAAAATAGTATTCCTCACTTTTATTTGTCAGCTAAAAAGAGAAGTCTCATGATTAAAAAGTTTGAGAATTAGTTAGATTCTGCAGAAGGTGTTAACTCCTCTTCCTAAAGGAATTCATTTTTCAAATTTCCATTTTTAGAATTGCTTCTCCCCACATCTTCCTTGCAAGGGTCTACTCAATCCTCACTTCTACTTCCCTTTACCACATTATTTTTATTCAATTTTACTAATTAATTTATTATTATTATTGTAATATATATTTAGTACATGGAGGGTGTGTGATTATACTTATCAGTGCTACTGTGCAAATGATGAAAACCAATGCAAATAATAGAGCCTTACGTATTTCCACAGCCTTACATAGATATTCAAATATCATATGAGTTTATCTGCCCCTTTTCTTTTGCAATATCAATGTATATCAAGGGACTGCTTCTATGCATTACATAGTTCAGAAATAACAGCAGTAGGTAGGACTATGAAGTGACTCTCTTTTCTCAATGGTGTGCTGCACCTAACATCATAGTCAATTATTTTGCTTATTTTTACACTCAAAGTGCTGCTCTGATTAATGATATATTTTTCTGTTAAATAAAATTAAGATATAGTGAACCAACTGAAGCGATAAAATTAACAATTTTACCTTACATTACTTATATAGAAGAAATTTTAAACATGATGGTTATATAGGAAAATCAAAGACAATGTTGGAAATTAAAAAAAAAAAAGCCTTCCAGGAGGCACATTTTTATTAAGAGGCCTGTTTGTGAAAAGCATTTTTTGCCTTTAATCTGAGCTTAGACAAATTTTAACAAGATGTGTCACAGCTCAGCTCCTAATTCCTATTGAAGATCTACTATTTCTTTGAATATATTGACACTCTAGTTTGATAACCAAGCCCCAGGGCCCATAGAGTGTATCTTTGTTTTTTGTTTTTTTTGTTTTTCTCTAGTTAGCTACTAGTTTTGTAGAGTTATATGATATACTGAAACAAGACAGAACATCTGGCTCTACTAATGGGCTGTTTTGCTATTGCTGAACCATGACTGCTCAGGAATATTCTCATCACAGCCCAGGTGACAGGAGCAACTGGTGAGCAGGGACTTGCAAAGGACCTTTGGACCTATAGTCATCTTTCAGCATAGAAAAACAATCTCTACAATATCATATCAATGAATCTTATTAGAGTGCAAAGTTGCTGTGGCTACTTTATAATTATTTTAAGGCTAACTAAACAACATTATTTCTTCATTTCACCAAAGTCCTTACTTTTGTCTCCATAAAATTGCAATTTCTATTCTGCAAAGCACAAAATGTTTAGCTAGTAAGCACCACAACTCCTTTGAAAGGAAATAAAAAAAGACCTTATTCTTTACCAAGATGTTCCCATTTTTTTTTCAGCATTTTGCTTAAGTGACGCCATTTCTAAGAGTCCCTGAAACTTAGCCACAATGCCCAGAGACTGCATGATCAATAGCCAGCCCAGAGTCCTATCTGTTCTCTTGTGGTTTATTCATTTTATGGCTCTATTCAGACCCTCTGGAGTCATTTCAAACTGTCAATATCTCTCGAGGTTGGCTCTGTCTAAAATGCTCATGTTTTGTTGTTATGGATTTACGTTAAGCCAAATTTCATGCATCTAGTATTCTAAGTATCCCTTTGCTTAACATTTGCTTCTGTGTATTTTCAGGGAAAGGACGGAAGTGGTCAATACCTTTTTTTTTTTTTCAATACAACTGGAATCTTCTGAATATTGATACCTAGGTCTATGGTATTAATTATGTCTGGTGACATTGTGTAAGGAAGAAAGTATTGACGTCCTCTTTTACTGAAAGATAAGAATGCAAGCATGGTGCACCTAAAAAAGAAACAGACTTTTCAAAACGACTTCAGACTTTTATTTATTTTGGTTATCCAGTAAAACTTGAGCTAGAGAAAGCAAAATAAGCTGTACATTTGACAGAAAAATTGACATTTGGCAGCCTATTTTCAGAGAAGTTAAAAACAAGTAAAAAAATTAATTTGGTGTGAATAACAAAACACACATATGCACAACACACAAAAGCATGATTTTCAGATGTCTCTCCTATCTCAGAGTCTATAAATTCTTCTCTACAGAATCACTAATTAAATTTAATTCTATATAAAAGGATAATTCAGGGGCTGGATAGATGGCTCAGTGGTTAAGAGCATTGCCTGTTCTTCCAAAGGTCCTGAGTTCAATTCCCAGCGACCACATAATGGCTCATAACCATCTGCAATGAGGTCTGGTGCCCTCTTCTGGCCTTCAGGCATACATACATACACACAGACAGAATATTGTATACATAATTATATATTTTTTTTGTAAAAAAAGATAATTCAGAGAAATAAGTCAAAGTTTACAAAATCATCCTCAGTACAACATTAAGTGTGTTTCTCCAGATAGCACTTTCCAAACTGAAGAAGCAGATGCAATGTTTCTCTGCTCTGTCCTTATCAAACATTATTTTATCAAAATGCAATTTTAACTTCTTGAATATCTGAGATATTTTTCTCTATTCATTTTCAGTTCTTATATATTAAAGTTCTATTTGTCTTTGTTTAAGACAGGTTCCCATTGTGTGGTCCTGGCTGCTGTCAAACTCACTTTTAAAACCCAGCTAGCCTTGAACTCAAAGTGTGCCTCTCTGCTGATTTCTGACACTAGAATGAAAGGCATGGACTATGTGCCTAGCTATAAAATTCAGTATTCTTATGAAATAAATATATGCAAATATTCTATGGGCTATTTTCTATGCTAACGAATTACAACAAATAAAATGATTTGTTTGGTACACAATAATCTTCAGAATAAGGAAATGTAGAAAATCAGATAATTCATTAAGTTGATGCTATTTGCCCTAGGGATCAAAAGGTTGTTCAATCATTACTGCTATTCATGATTTCAATAACCAACACAGACTAGGTTCTGATTTTATAAATATGTTTTAATCTCAAGTATGTTACTGCTATGTTATTTTTATTTGGTATCTCAATCTGTTGACTTTGCTTTACTTTGGAGATAATTTTAAATGTTCCCCCATCTCCATCTTAAATAAGCCAATTGAAAAGGTGGCTGATGGTAAATATGCCAATTACACTGTAGACTCCTAGTTCAGGAAGCAAATCTCAACTACAAGATGACTACAGACTACTTCCTAAAGAATGATTTCAAAACTATTCTTCTAAAGAAAAGATTCTCTTGTACTCTTCTTTTTGTGTAGTTCCAGGATGATTTGCATCCGAAGTATGGACTCTTGGGCATTTATGGTAGAGTTTGACCAAGACTCAAGCACTATTTTGTGATGAAACCTCAGTGGTTCTGACTCTGGCTTCCTGTCTCTCTTTGTCAAAAATCTCATGAATAATATTAGAGTATTTCTTTGTTGTTGGGTAGTATTGCTGTTCCAGGCTCATCTTGGATGTGTACAAAAACTGCCATAGAATCAGTCTGTTCTATTCTTATTGATCTGAGCTCTGGGTATTGGCTTGCTTTTCTTAATGTTTCATGCTGCATCTACATATTTCCACCTGACAATGCAAATGATCAGGGTGAGATGTAGTCCTGAGAGTGGAGTTCTCATAGTTGGACAGGTTCTCTTTAAGACTAATCAGTGCTATGGGACCATGGTCTTTTATCCTGTCACTTGTATTATTTTCAATAAAATGCTAATTGGCCCGTAGCCAAGCAGGAAGTATAGGCGGGGCAACCAGGGGGGAAGTAGAGGTGGGGTAACGAGAATTCGGGAAAGAAGGAAGTTTAAATTCACAGTCATAATCCAGCCTCAAAGGAAGCAAGATGTGACTGCTGACCAAAAACGTACTAAGCCACGTAGCTAACTCAGACAAGAATTATGGGCTAATGTAAATTATAAGAATTAGTAAATAAGAAGCCTGTGCTAATGGGCCAATCAATTTATAACTAATGTATACCTCTGTGATTCTTTGGGACTTAACTGCTGCAGGACTGGGCAGGACAGAAAACTCAGTTAACAAACCAGAGATCCCACAACATAAAGACGTGTTGTGAACTAACAAGATAGGAGATTTTCTATACACCAGGGGACAACTCTTCACCAAAAGCAAGTCTGCCAGCCTCTTGATGGTGAAAAGTGAATTTCTGATATTTAATTCACACCATCAATTGCATTTTGTCCAAACTGTCTGAGTTCATTAACACATTTTTCAATATATAACTTTGAATGAAGAAAGGGAAAAGCGTCGGAGCTCTACTCAGTTGATGGTCAGCTTGTAGAGCATGGATGTGGTTGTGAGTTCAGTTCCTAGAGCTACATAAATTCTTCGTGGTGACAAATGCCTATAAATCAAGCAGCTATTGATGGCAACAGGAGGAACAGAAGTTCTAGAACATACTGAGCTACACTGTGAAGCAAGTCTGGTTTATAGGAAACTTTGTCTGAAAAAGAAAGGATTAATTCTTCCTGTTTAAGATTGTGGTGTAAATTGCTACACTGAGTTACTCGATGACCTCATTTTTCTTTTCCCATTCAGAGAAACTTTAAAGATAAAAGGGTTACTTCACTGAGATATCATCAAATTATGCTATTTTACCAAAGTTTTTGGGAAGTAATTGAAAAGCATTTTACTCATAGAGACCACCACAGTGACTAAAAATAACATATATAAATGAAATGTTAGATATTTAAGATTAAACAAAAGTGATGGCATAGGACAGTTTCTTCGTGTGTCATCCAAATATTAGAAATATATGCAGCACTGTTAACAACATTAAAATTAAAAATAATATATTTAGATTATTCCAAATTCTCTTTGAGAAATAAGTATAATATAACAGATGAGATCTAGTTTACTAAAGTAGACTACGTAATTGTGAGTCTTTCTGTACAGATATTAAACAGAGGTACCTTGACATAAGATAATGCCATGACTTCTCTTTTTATAGATACTTCAGTGAAGGGCTCAGTGACACTAACATGAATGTGTAAGTGTAGTCCTTGTACTCATACAACCCTTGTCACTTTAGTTGATTCAAGGAAAATTTATTGTTATGTTTTATCTTACGTTTACTTAAAACAGTGCTACCGCACTGACTAACCATTGAGATGACTAGCTGTCTCCAAACACATTTTATTACTAAAGTCAAAGACATAAAATTCGTTTAAATTAAGGTGTCAGTTGTCGATTTCTCCAGATGAGTTCTAGAAGTCTGGGAATGTTCCTAAGTACATCGAGAAAATGTTAAAGCTGGGATGGACTCAGTAACAAAGTAATTTCTACTTATGCAGCATGGTCAAGGCCTGAGTTTTCATCTTCAATGCCAACAGAAAAAACAAAGCAAAACAAAATAAAACAAAACAAAAAAAACCAAAACCCCCCAAACACATAAACCCTAGAAACAAAACAGTAATTAAAAAAGCAAAAAATCTCATCTTACCTCCAAACAAAACCCATGAAATACTTCAGTTTTCTCCAAGATTAGCTGATCAACAGAGTCATAAATGAATTTGTTATTACTTTAGATTCTGATTAATGGCAAGTCACAGTAAGGATGTTTTCTACAAATTTTTAAAATAAAAAAATGAGAGATTGATTTAACTGTGTACATAAGGGGAAAATGTATGTAAGAAATAGCAATGTATCCCGCAAGCCTTTTTATGATAATATTGTTTTAAAAACCTATCTTTATTAGCCTCTATCCTTGCTTTCTCATGTCAACATTTCACACAGTAATTCCTTTTCTTTTAAGTAGGTCCCAGGGCTTCTATTCAGGGATGGAGATATTTCTAGAGAATCTTTTAGTATACAGGATTGTTTTAACTATCCCGAATTTTTTATTTTTCCATATGAAATTGAATATTGTTCTTTCAAGGTCTGTAAACAATTATGTTAGAAATTTGATGGGGATTGCTTTAGATAGAATAACCATTTTTACAATTAATCCTATCAATGAGCATGGGAGATTTTCCATCTTCTGATATCTTCTCCAATTTCTTCTTCAAAGACTTGAGTTTTTTGTCATACGTGTCTTTCATTACTTGAATAGAATTACCCGAAGATATTTTATAATTTGTGACTATTGTAAAGGCTGCTATTTCCCTGATTTTTTACTTATCCCATTTGTCATTTAGTTATAAATACACATGGTATTGGCATAAAAGCAGACCAACCAATCAATGGAATCAAAGCAAAGACCCAGATATAAATTCACACGTCTATGAACACCTGAGTTTTGATAAAGAAGACAGAATTAAACAGTGGAAAAAGAGAGCATCTTCAACAAATGGTGTTGGGATAACTGGATGTAAGCATGTAGAAGAATGCAAAGATATCTACAGCCTAGAGAATGGAAAAAGATCTTTACCAATTCCACATTTGACAGAGGGATAATTTCCAAAATATATAAAGAACTCAAGAAACTAGACATCAACAAACCAAATAAACCAATTTAGAAATGGGATACAGATATAAGCAGTATATCAATGTGGTCCATTTACACCATGGTGAATTACCCAGTTGTTAAAAACAATAGCATGAGGAAATTTGCAGGCAAATTGAGAGACCTAAAAGAAGTCATCCTGAGTTAGGTAAGTAACAAGGAGGGCTCAAAAGGGGATGCCTGAATCTTCCTGGGTAAAGGAAATAGAATAGATATTGCAGGTGGACTGGAAGCAAATGGACATGAGAACATGGGGGATCAGGTGAGAAGAAGATGGAGAGAAAGAGTTCTGGGAAAGACAACTGAAATTTTCAGGCATTATAGAATGAGTTAGAAACCTAGTATAATGAAGTCAACAAACTTGGTTTCTGTATGTTTTAGTAGTTCTTTCATGGTGACCTATATAAAACAAAGACTTGATTAATTATTCAAAGATTTTTCTCAACAGTGAGGCATTTTACGTATTTATAGCAATCACTTTGGAGTTTAATTAAATGTACAAAAAGTTTTTAAACTGGTAGCATGTTGACCTAGTCCTATCTCTTTTATAAATTATTTTCAACTCTGTCTCATGTGATTTTGTTTTTCCTTTCTGTTTCCATTTATAAAGAAAAAAAAGAGACCAAATACAACCACTTAGCCTATTAGAATTATTGGAATGTCTATTTTTATTATACTGTTGTTTGCACGAATGTGTCTTTCTTGACATTAAAATAGATGTCTTAGGAAAATGAAACTTTATCTTTAGGTCACTTAGCATGGAACAGTCTCCAGTTAACTGGAATCCATGATAAAAACAATCTATGGGGAAATGGGGGTTGAGCATTGAGTCTCTCAAAAATCTGAAATGTCAAAAGGTGACTATGTTCCAAATATTTTAACACTCTCCAAATTGCTTGTTAGTTCAAGGCTGAAAATAGCCTGGATAACAGATGTGAAAATAAAGGCTTCTTCAGCATATGGTACCTTTGGGAAAACAGGTATGTTATTTTTACTAGGCCATGGAAATCATTAAAATAGATGATGTTATCATTACAATAATTTCCTCTAGAACACTAGGAAAACTATTTCATCTGTCATCTTCCTTTTCATAGGCTATAATCCTCCCATGCTTTGCTACTTTTGTTGAAATCTAAGTAATAAAGTAAGATAATGAGAATGGCTGTTTGCAAACTTGAAGTATCTTAGAAATAAATTAAATGTGTTGAGCTTATTTCATACACATTTGTCTGCACTAATTCTAAAGGCAAAAAAAAAATATAAACCTTTATTTGACTATAGAAGACTTGAAGTCATAAAGATCAAATTGTTTTTATCTAACACAATACATACTTTTATTATAATAAGGGTCACATTTTAAGATTTCAAACATAATGCATTTTGTGATCAATGATGACCTATGTCAAATAATAAATCTAAAGTACCACAAAATACAGTTGTCTTACACCATCTTTCATTAGCTCATTTTCTGGTCAAAACAAATAGAACAAACTGATTTCATCTATGAACCCACACTTCTGCATTCTGTAGAGTTGTAGTAGAGCTGTCAATCAAGTCTTGTACTTCTATCAGGACATCATTTCTTTATCTAACAGTTACTGGAATGTACTCCAGGAAGAGGAAAGTAAAAGTGAAAATGGCTGTGCTCTGTGGCAGTCCTGCTTTCTAGATCCTGTCAACATTCTATATGTTCTCCTGCAGGAAAGCTGAGTTTTTAAGTTTTCAGTTTATCTAAGCACCCCCTTCAGGTCTCCAATGAACTCTACATACTTAGTTCAAAACTACTTCTTATTGCTTGAAGTCAAAGAACTTTAGCTAAAATGTTAGATTCAAATTAACTTAAAAATCTCAGGACAAAGAGAATGCAAGCAGCATGGAGACACATTTGCATAGCTGCAATAAGGTCTCCAAGGCTGGAGATTAACAGGCAAAACGTGCATTTTCTTATAATTCTGAAACTTTGGAGTCTGTGATCAAGAGGTTGATAGGGTTGATTTTTTTGTTTCTTTGGTTTTCTGACCATGTGTCTATCTCTAAATAGTTTTCTTATGTAAGAGTATGAGCCATACTGACTTTCAGTCTTTTTAATGTCCTCTTTATAAATTAATTGATAAAGACCATATCATCAAAGGCAGACATATTCTAAGACATGAGAGTCTTGAGATTTCAAAATACAATTTTTAAGGAAGTAATTCAGGAATAAGAGAAACTAATGGGGATGGGTAGAGCTATCATCACTTTTCTTACTTGCAAGTTGCTTTTCCAGAAACCCTCTAAACTGAGAAAATGAGGAGAGATGGCTCATCAGGTAAGAGGACTGACTGCTCTTCTAGAGGACCTGGGTTCAATTCCCAGCACCTATATGTCAGCTCACAACTGTCTATAACTCCAGTTCCAGGGGTCTGATACCCTCACAGAGACATATTTGCAAACAAAACACCAATAATGAGAGAATGTGCAGCAGGTGAATTTGAAACAGTACAAAGAAAAGTTTTACTGTTGTTATGATGGGATCACACAAGTAAAAATTACACAGAGATATAGTAATATTTGTACTTGTCGATTAATGCAATAATTCAGTGCTTGGAGCAAGGTGTGAATGTGTGCTTAATTTATATGTTTGTCATTAGTTTGAATTGAATAAATCATACACTTCAACATTAGAAATAATAACTTTGAAATGCTCTGAAGCTGTCTGTCCTTGGAAATAGACATACTATGTATTTGTTGTAATTTTCTGTTTATTGTAGTTCATTTCAGATTACAAAGCAATAAGTCTCATGTTTTAAACTGGTATGTACTTTTAAGTCTCTTACAAAAATACTTTATGTTTAATCTAACTCTCATTTAAAATATATTAAGCTGTTCTCTAGTATTGTCAGTTCTACCATTAGCCTTTAATCGCAAGCAGTTTTTTTTCTTCTTTCTGTCTTTTTATGAGTATAAATCTTACCTGTTAAGTTGAAAGCCAATGCAGTCAAGCTCTGGCTCTGCTGTGCTGGACTGTACGGAGAAAGCAGAAAGTACCATATATACCATAATAATAACACAGCTTAACTTATAGACTTAGTAGGAAAGCAGGGACTTCCATTTTTCCCCTAATAATGGTGCAGCTTAAGTTTTAAGAAGTGCTTAGCATTTTAAAAAGTGCTCCTGGACAGAAAATAATTACAGATATGCAATAAAGACAAATTATGATATAAAAGACTTATAAATGGGTCACAGTCATGGATAAATGTACATAGGATTGGAAGAGTGAAGAAAAAGTATATAGAGAGTTAGAAAAAAAGTAAATAATTTTTTAAAAAAGTCTTTAAAGAGATATAGTACAGACAGTCATAGATTAAAAGGAGTAAAGAAAAATAAGCTAAAGAAAAATGGAAAATTCACAGAGAGTCTGGATTATGTATATTATTGTGTTATCTTTATTTATTTATTTATTTTTTGTCTGTGAAGGAGTAAAGTACAGAGAGACATTTCATTGCATAAACCAACCTAAAGGTATCTTGATTCCAAAATTTGAGTCTGAGGATATGTTGCTTTGGAAAAGATGTTCTTCTTTTGTTTTCACAGAAGATGAGAACCTGTGGATTGCTTCGAATCAATATGTTTGATGGAACAAGACCCCAAGAAAGGTTGCTCTATACACGTCCACAAAGAAAATACTTTGCCTCCAAAAAACAACAGGAAGAAGTTTGGACAGAACTGTGCCTATATTCCCAAATATTGTTTGTAAATGTTTCTTTATATTTAAAGAGGGATATGCTACAAAGATGTATAGTTTACATTTGTATGGATCTTGCTTTATTGATACAGATTTAAGGTCTATTTTGTTATATGTATACATATATTTCTGTCCTTGATTAAGATATTGTGTTTGTGTAGCTAATTTAAAAATTTAATGAATAATTAAGAAACATAGCTTAATAGAGTCATCTATATAGTCAAGATTGTAGTCATGTTGTTAGATTTTCTGGATGTATTTCAGATAGATAGGCATTCTTCAAATCTTTCAGAGACCTTCAGAATATGACATTTAAAATGTTTTAATAACTTAGGACTTTTCGTGACAATGAGACACATCTGCTTCTGGCAGCACAAACTACGTCAAAGGAAGATGGGCATTGTAAAGGCATCCTACTGAATGGGAGAAGATCTTCACTAACCCCATATCAGACAAAGGTCTGATCTCCAAAATATACAAAGAACACAAGAAACTGGACATAAAAATTCTAAATTCCCCAATTTAAAAATGGGGTAATGATCTGAACAGAGAATTCTCAACAGAAGAAGTTC
>JAQHUG010000049.1:6973617-6991915 GCA_028555095.1 Dicrostonyx torquatus
TTTTTTTAAAAAAAAAAATTCCATTCCACTGTCATACTCTAATCCATGTTGTACACATGAAGGTTTGGTTTAAATGTTATAAAGACAGAGAAATTAAGAATTTCTTAAAGTTATATAGTTTACAAGTATGGTGCTCTAATCAAGGGTTGTTGGTCTTAAAATCACCCAAGTAGTTTTAGATTACTGTGCCATTCAGAATCAAAAAATACTCACAGAAATATATGATTTGCTTCCAACAGTAGGATGGTAGCCAATTTAATGTGAGCAGAATATTGTAAAATAACATGTATTTTGTTGTTGTTTGTTCTTTCTATCTAATCACTGCAACAAAAAAAAAAGTATCAATGACTGGCTCGGAACATAAGAGTGTATACTAGTCTTGCAGAGGGCCTGAATTCTGTTCTTATACTCCTATATCAGGTGACTCGCAACTTCCTTGTGACTCTTGATGATGAGCATTCAGTACCCTCTTCCAGCTTCCTCAGCACTTGTTCTCATGTGCATATGCTTACATGCAGACACATACACAGATATAATTTAAAAAATAAACAAATCACCCCCTTAAAAAAGCATAAGTCTTAAATAATACAAGTTATTTTTTTCCACTCAGGAAGGAAGAAGACTAAGATCTTGAGCTTGTATGGTCTGATAAGTCTTTCTGACCTACTGGAGATGTTTCTCACTTTGTTCTCACAAAAGAGAAGAGATGCATTATGTGGTGTTTTTTCTTCCATGGACAGCAATGCTGCTCAGTTATGCTCTACTCTCAAAAACATGTTGAACCTTAAGTATTTCTGCAAAAAATAAAAATAAAAATAAACCATTGTAAA
Organism: Dicrostonyx torquatus; assembly: GCA_028555095.1. Taxonomy (NCBI): domain Eukaryota; kingdom Metazoa; phylum Chordata; class Mammalia; order Rodentia; family Cricetidae; genus Dicrostonyx; species Dicrostonyx torquatus. Next base: position 6,974,448 of record JAQHUG010000049.1, read on the forward strand.
GAAAATTACATTGGTAATTATTTGTGAGTACCAGTTTTATCTTTTGCAACATTGGAACTACCATTAAAATAAGTGTGGACAAACCTGAAAGAAGATGCATGACAGCATAGAGAAGAAGTTAGTATCCCAACCAATAACTGATGAAAGCTATCTGCAGACATATGAGCAATACCAGACAATTCCACATTTTTTTGCACAGAGATAATTAGAGAAGTAAGACAGAGATTTTTCTTTCTTTTCCCTCCCATACTTAAAAATTATTTGGGATATACTGTGGGTTTCTATTTAGTTGTCTCCTTGACAAAAAAGAAAGTGACTGTTTTGTGTGTCTAAAGCCAGTTGCTCCCTCTTCACCCTTAGTTCTGCATCTTTCCACTTCTCTTGACATTCACTCATCAAACATATTGCAATGTGTCTTTCACTGTCCATGATTTATTAAATCCTTGCATCCTACAAAACTTGCAATAATGGCTATCATTAGCTCGTTATGTATAAATATCTAGATGGTTGACTGTGGTACAGCCCATGGGAACTTCTCAAAATTGTCAGACAGTATTTAATAACTTATTCCCAGTCTGAGTATAATACAATCTAGCATGAAACATGTTTTTGACTCTCTGCACTGCTTTAGCATCATTGTGAAGATAAGACATGATGAAACATTGTAAATGGATAATCAGCTGTATTCTGCCCTAACAAAAGTTTTTCCATCTAGAGTCACTTCACATTGGATGTCTCACATTTATACATGTTATACAGGATACATTATAAAGCTTTAACTTCTAGAGAAAGTAGCTGCTGGAGTGTACAATTATCAAACTTAACATGTATACAGCTTTCACGACCATCTTTTCAAATTTATCACACCAACCTCGATTTTGCTATACCATAAAAATAAATGGCAACATCTTCTCTATGTAGTTCTGATGGCCAAATAGCTGCCTTATTCCCCTTTATTTTCATACATTCTTCAAGATACAACCCAAGATTGGTTAATGAATGTTGTTTTAATTCCATTGAATGGGTAAACATTCTTACCCTATAAATACTGCCACACTCTATCCTTGCAGTGTACATGAAGGTTTTGTTTAAATGTTTACCCACCATTTCTCTATATTATTGACTTCCTGTCTGGGGATGATAGTGTTGTTCTTATCTACCATTCTATCTCTAATCTTTTGCCACCTGATTACTGAAGATGTGGCTATCTTGAAATTCGTAATTATTTAACATATTAATGCTGAATGAAACAAATAATATGGGGATATTCACTTAAGTCAGTCAAAGAGTCTATTCTATTTTCATAGCAAAAATAAAATTTATGAGTAGTTAAATATCAAAAGTGAAATTTTCTCGCCTCTGTTTAATTATAGGTTCATTGGCAGTTTGCAGGAGTTCTGTGCAGTTAATAGTCATTATAGCTAGGAATGGCAATGTGAGCTTCTCCTCCTATTTGACAAGACATAGACACAAGAGAATCATGAGCTTTGAACTAATATGAGATTTATAGTGAAATGTTATTTTAAAATAATCTTATTAAAATATTTTAGTTGTATGTGATTTTGCAAGACTGGTATGAGAACTGACTACTCAGTGAAGGTGGTGACATACATTGAGATAATTTTTAATGAGAAATGAGAAAGAAAAAGTACAGTGGGCTGTGGATGGCAGAAGAATAAAAAACACAGAGATTTTTTCAGGATGAGGCTCAAGTGCTAAATTGACCATTTGTCAATACAGCCTTGGATGATTTAACTTTGAACATCTTCCATTGTCACATATAGGAAACATTTCAAGCCAAAACACATCGTAGAAGAACCTATTTAAATCAAGAAGCTAGCGATAATGAATCTCAAGCCCAGACTTCATGACATGAAAAATGAAACATTAGCAAGTGAATATTTTACCACCCCACTGGATAATGTGATATTTACCTGGTGTGGGATAATATAGGTGTACTGGCTGCTTTTGTGTTAACTTGGCACAAGCTAGAATCATCAGTGACGAAGGAGCATCTGCTAAAGAAATGCCTCAATGAGATCCAGTTGTAAGGCATATTTTTTTTTCATTTATTGAATATTGAGGAAGGGCACAGCCCATGGTGGATGGTACCATTGTTGGGCATGTGGTCCTGCATTTTATAAGAAGGTGAGCTGAGTAAGCTATGGGAAGCAAACCAGTAAGCAGCACCCCTCCATGGCCTCTGCATCAGCTCCTGCCTTTGGGGTCCTTCCTGGATTGAGTTCCGATCCTAACTTCACTCACTGATGCTCAGCAAGGCTGAAGTGTAAGCCAAATAACCCCTTTTCTCCACAACTTACTGTTTTAAGGAGGCTGCTTGTTTGTTTCCCGGCTGCCCAGACTCGAATAATCACACAAAAAGTATATTAATTAAAATATTGTTTGGCCAATAGCTTAAGTGTATTTCTAACTAGCTCTTAAAATCTTTAATTAATCTATTTCTATTAATCTGTGTATTGCCACCTGGCTGTGGCTAACCGGGTAAAGTTCAGGCGTCTCTCTGTCTCCAGAGGGGCTATGTGGCTTCTCCTAACTCTGCCTTTCTTCTCCCAGCATTCATTGAGTTTTCTCCACCTAGCTCTATTCCCTGCACAGCCAAAAGACAGTTCTTCATCAACCAATGGTATCCACAGTGTACAGAGGGGAATCCCACCTCAACTTGCTTTTTTATCAGTGTTTCGTCACAGCAATAGAAACCCTAACTAAAACAGTAGGGATGAAAATGGGCAAAATAGTAACACCAGTCTCACTGGATTGTTGGTTGCAAAAGATGAGATAATGCAGACAGGTATTAAGACAGGCACAAGAAATGTTCATTTCTTATTCTTAGACAGTCTTCTCTCATATTACTGGAGAAAAGTACACAATTTTTTTAGACTAGAAATATGTTATAAAATATCCTGGGTTCAAATCCTATTCTGTTCCTTAATAGATAAGAGATTGTGAGACAGTGTTGCATTGTCCTTAACTTGGAGTTTTCATTTGTCTAATAAGAATAAACAGCACATATTCAGTTAACTATCTGGTAGTTACTTAATATTTATGACTTAATAAATCACTTAAATAATTCTTCAAATTTCTGAACATTTATTCTAAACATGCCTGAATTTCATCAATATAAAAAATGAGAAGTGGGGAAATACATGTACTTTGTCTTTTATGATCCTTAAGGATCAAAATATCTAAAAATAATAAGAAATAATATATGATACACATTGTATTGTAAATAGAAGCAGTGGAGGAAGAAAAATTAAAAACAGTGGTGGAGTGAGAACTTAAATGGGATAGTATGATTGAGAATGGTCTCTTTACACAAGCTACTTAACTAGGAGATGAAAATAGCTGTACAAGAAGGTAGAAGATTTCTCCACCATGGAGAATAGGACTATGAACACAGATTATTCTCCAGCTGAAACTTAAAAGACAAGACAGAGTCAATGGGCAGACTCAAATGTTTGGCAAGTCTATAATTGCCTCCGCCAAGTTTAAGAAAGGAAACAGGTTTTGCCCTTTTAAGCAATAAGATAGGCCAGTACCACCTACTGGTATTTGATTTTCACCTCTTAACAAAAATGATTGAGACTCTTTCTTCATCAGAGACCTTCATTTTTTATTTATTTTATTCACATTTATAAATAGCTTAAGTTTAGTGGCTTTTGAGCATCTTTTAATAGGAATGCTGGTTTAAAATCTGCTACATAAGCTACAGATTCTAATGTTAATTTAAAAGGTAAGCTAGTTGTACGTTGGTAACTGACAGACCTGCCCATGTTCTCTCAGATTTTCTGGCCCTTTCTATTTTCATTATTCCTTATCTTCTACTGTTGCCTCACTGAAAGAGACAGGGGATGTCCTAGAAAAAGGGACTATTCTAAAATCTTGTGAGTTTGCTGCATTATAAAAGGGAGAAGGAATTTGGAATTCATCTTAAAGGCTCAAAGCGCCCCACGTATTCTGAGTCATCATTTTTTTCTGATTAGCAAGGAGACGGAATCTTAATAAGGCAGTCTCTATAGATGCAGCAGTCTTCCTTTGCAAATCGACAGCAAACCTTTGATAAGTCACCCTGCACTGGAAAGAGGGCAGAAAAATTGTTCCCATTTGTAGGACAAATATCTATAAACATGACACTTATCTCAAGAGACCACAAGACCTCAGAAGTTACTCCCAAATCCAGTTATACTAAAGCATTAAAATATAAACTCATACATAAAATCATAACAAAATTATTTATACTGAAAGGCTTATAGCTTCTATCCAGCCCAAAAGAAATTTTCTTAGGATTTGCATAAGCACATGAGGTACAGTTTGTTTCTTGATTCATTCATTTGTTCCACACATGTATTTCTGTGGCTGTGTTAAATACTGAGCTAGGCACTGGGGATTCCACACTAACTGATAGAGACATGGCAACTGTCCTTGAAGAACTTAAGGATCTAACGATAACAAATTAATTATACAAGGAATACATCAAGATATTTAATTGTAGATGCTCTAAATTATATAGGAAACTGAATTTTGTGAACTTGATATAAAGGGAGTAAGGAGTAGTTATCAACAAAAGTCAATCTCCAAAGCTGAGACATCAGAACTTTAGAGGGAATGTCAACTTGATAGACAAAATTGAATGGGACGAAAGAAGGGGACTTCTGAAGGTCAAGCACCACATTTATAACATTCCTCAGGAGCCAAGTGTCTACAGTTTGGGCATGTGAATTAGGCTGCTAGATATAACAAAATAAAATGGAAACAAATTCTCATTCACAGTCATCTCCACCAAAAATGTGTCCTAATCTCCTGTATTCCAGTTTCTACTCCCCCTCAAATGGTAACAAACTTAGAAGCAATGATTGAACAGAACACCTAGAAGATGCTGAAATGTGGTCTCTATTCTGGTGGGACAGAAATACCCTGTCCAGAATATTGGAACACTAGAGAGCAGCTACTAACATCTGGGTACATCTACATGTTTTCATAGGCAAGCCTGAAGTTCTCTTCTAACCTATATTCCTTTCAGATTGTTATAAGATGGGCTCGTAGAACACTAACATGGAGTAGCATCATTCTGAAACCATTATAATGTGAATAAGGTCACTACAGCTCATCATGCCAAGTGTCATTCAGTCTTGGCTAAAATGAAGGGTTGCTACTGGTTACAGACTTAGCTTTCTGGTGACACTCCTTTCTTTACAGATGAGATTTATTAAAGCAATCATTTCACATGCAGCCTAATTGAGAACAAATCCCTTCCTTAGATACTCTTCCAAATCCTCTAACTAAAACTCATCTTTTAAAAATGTTATTTCTTAACTATCTCGATCCAGCATTTTATAATCTCTTTACTTGTGGTATCTGTTTCTTCTTAGTGGTGTAATACTCGTTTACTGACAGAGTATTCCTGCAAATCACTGTCCAAGAACCGGACACCAGCAAAGGTTGTAGGAGACTAAGGAACTAAACTATTTTTCATTAGTGTAGTCAGACACCTGAAGAGTTGGACGGTCCTTTCCTCTTAAGGATACAGAATGTCCATTCCCAAAAGTTCAAATATTTTCTTTTGCCACTCTTAGAAGCTCATTTTCCCCATTTAACCAAGGTCCACATTGTTTGATTAATTCATGTCATATCTTTCCATGTGTGATTGGGAAATAAACCTTAGGTCCTTTTGAAATCATTGCTTAACAGCATAGAAAAGCTACTAAAATACAGCTCCAGCCTGCAGTAGACATTTTGCCCTCTTTGAACATTTGAAAATAGTTTTGTTATTTCACTTTCAAAATAAGAAATTCATTTCATTCATGGTTGACTGATTTTTTTTACCAATTATTTTACAAGCCGAGAAATCTTTCACTGTGAGAAATTGAACCTGTAAATTGCTTTCAAATGCAGTGAAAAATTTGTAAATATTAGCTGTGGCAGCTAATGGGGTTGATAAAATGATGTTTATTTAAATGTTTATTAATTTTTACCTTATGACTCACATTTTAAATCAGTTATTTTGTGAGTTAATTCCCTAGTTCTTATCCTGAGCCTCTGAGGAGTACCCAGACAACAGGAACTCTCCTACACTTAAAAAGAAGGTCAATTTGATGGCCAAAATGTGTGGGAAAAAAATAGAGAAGTTTTGAAGGGCAACCACTACATGGCCCTGTGTCTGAGGTGTCCTTTACTCTTCTTAGAGTTCTTCATTTATGAGGACATTGCTAACATCTATTTATGTACTCAGTTACTTGCTCTTAGAAACCACTTCAAATGTAGAGTATAGTCACAAGTAGATCATGAGACTCATTTTCTTCCTGAACAATTCAAGAGTAAATTACAAACATTGTCCCCTCCCACTGTACCATTCTTGAAAGCACATTAACTATAAAAACAAAGACAATTTCTCCATATCTGTCAGTCAACTGAGAATCTCTGGAAAAAGATGCTGCTACATTTCTACCACCTTATCCTTGTTCAAACTTCACCAATGTCCACTGGGATTAACCTCAGGCATGGACATTTTCTGAGTGCTTTTAGTCTTCTTCTGTCTTTTCTGGACCTCTGTTGTTTTTTTTTTTTCCCACATTTGATAATTGCAGTGTAGTTGCTTTGTAGGTGTCTTCTCTCTCTGAAGCCATGTCATGATTCCTCTTCACCAGAATTTGCTTTGTCAGGACCAGCAGATGCCAGGAAGGACCATCTGGCATGCTATCACTTTCATCAGAAGGAATCTTAATTTTCTAAGATTTTGTTACTCACCCTGTTTTTCACTGCAACCACCAAATCAAAGGATAACCATGCATATGACTCCTCTGAGAGCTGTGGTATTGGCATGTGCTTACATGTGTAACTTCTTTGTGATAGTATTAGGTTACTATACTTTATAGCACTTTGCTCACTGGGGAAAATTTTAATTACAGGGTTACAACTCAACTGATACGATCAGTTTTAATATATAACAAAGAAAATTTGCTACTTCTAAAATAACTGGCATGTGAGCAATTTAATTAATGTGGATTCAAAATTATCTTCATAAGAAAGTTACTTTAATAGTCATATTCTGATATCCTTTCTAGAGCAGAAGTGAGGTGTTTGGTCAAGGCAAATGGTCATTAGGTTTCTATTACTTTCACAGTGACTTATTTCTATACGTTAGGAGTGTATCGTCTATCTTACCTTTTTTGTTATTGTTGTTTTTCAAGGCAGGGTTTCTCTGTAGCTTTAGAGCCTGTTCTGGAACTGGCTGTTGTAGACCAGGTTGGCCTTGAACAGAGAATTGAAAAATTAAGACCTTGATAAAAATGCATGTAATGGCAACGTATTTTCAACTCATTATTTGTATGTGTATGTGTGCTTGTGTGCGTGTATGGTGAATACTGACAGATGTGCAGGTGTACTTGTCTGTGTGTATGCATGCATGTGGAAGCCAAAAGAATGCATTGCATGTCTTCCTTTATTAAGGGATTTCTGAAAATACCTGGTATACTGTAGGAATTCACTAAATTGGAATGGCTTGCTAAGGATGGTTTGATTTTCATTTTTTGAAATTTATTTATATTTTGTTTTGGACTCACATCTTTCCTTTATAGTGCTCAAGCCTTTCTTTTTTTTAAATATTTATTTATTTATTTATTATGTATACAATATTCTGTCTGTGTATATGTCTGCAGGCCAGAAGAGGGCACGAGACATCATTACCATTACAGATGTTTGTGAGCCACCATGTGGTTGCTGGGAATTGAACTCAGGACCTTTGCAAGAGCAAGCACTGCTCTTAACCTCTGAGCCATCTCTCCAACCCCTCAAGCCTTTCTTATAACACATAGTAGAAGATTCAAGCAACAGAAAAGCAATATATAATTATCTTTAAATATATAAATATGTCAGTTTCTCAGAAAATTGATAATCAATCTACCTCAAGATCAAGGTATACCACTCTTGGGCATATACACAAAGGATGCTCAATCATACCACCAGGACATTTGCCCAGCTATGTCATAGCAGCATTATTTATAGTAGTCAAAACCAAGAAACAACCTGGATGCCCCTAAACCAAAGAATTTATAAAGACATATTTTATTTGCACAGTGGATTATTATTCAGCTATTAAAAACAAGAACATCAGGAAATTTGAAGGGAAATGGATGGAACTATTAAAAAAATCATCCTGAATGAGTTTATCCAGACACAGAAAGAGAAACAGTATGTATTCACTAATAGGTGGATATTTAGCTGTAAAGAGTAACCATACTATAATCCACAAACCAAAGTGGCTAGGTAATAACAAAGGACCAAAGGGGAATGTATGAAGTTCCATGGGAATGGAAAATAGAAGAGATATTTTGGATACACTGGGGGTGGGTGAGGATGGGAAGATGAAGAATCAGGTGGGGGTTTTGGATAGAGGTAGGGGAAGAACTGAAAAGATTTCTTGATATGGGGGAAGTTTGGGAGACAGGTGAAAATCTGGTACAAGAGAAACTCCCATGAATCTAGAAGTGTGATCCCTCTAAGACTCCTAGCAATAGTGGATAGGTAGCCTGAGCTGGTCATCTACTGTAATCAGATTGGTGACTATCCCAATTGTCATCATAGAGCCTTCATCCAGTAACTGAGGTTAACATATGCAGAGACTCACAGATAAACACACTGGACAGAACTTGGAGAATGCTGTCAAAGAGGGATGAAGAATTGGACAAGCAAAGTAGGTCAAGGTCATCACAAAGGAACCCACAGAAACAACTTATCTGGGCTAATAGTAACTCACAGATCTGAACTGACGGCTAGTAATCCTGCATGGGGCCGAACAAGGCCCTCTACATATGTAACATATGTATAACAGTTGTGGGTCTCCTAGCAGTGTGAGCAGAGCCTGCCCCTAATGTTTTGACTACGTTTTTGAAATCTATTTCTCAGACTGATATGCTTGTCCAGTCTTAATTCAAGGGTAGGAGCTTAGTCCTACCTCAACTTGATACGCCTTGCTTTGTTGACACTCATGGGAGGCCTACACCTTTCTGAACAAAAAACAATAGAAAAATAGTTTGGGGTGCATAAGGAAGGTTGGAGGAGAATGGGAGAAGAGGAGGGAGGGAAAACTGCAGTCAGGATGTAAAATAAATGAACAAATTTAATATAAAAAAGCAAAAGTAACAATAAAATGTGCATTTAATTTTCTATTATTATTTTTATAAATTCTCATTTTTTTGTAGGTCCCTACAGAGTTTATGAAGAAAGATGTTCACCCTTAGTCTCAAGCGATGCTTTAAATGACTTTTGTATTAGAATTAGCTCCGGAATATAGAGATTGTTCCCTCTGAGTCTCTTGGGTTTCCAGTCCAGAATAACAAAAATCATACTCGATTTTAAGGCAAAGTCGGTGACATGTGTCAGCCTTCGTAAGAGGGGTTCTTTAGGATCCTTTTCAGCTTTGCATTCACAGACTAGTTTACAGGGTTGGAGTAGCATCCAAGACATGCACCCATGCTCACTGAATTCACAGGGGGGTAGATTTAACAATCATCAGCTGCAAAACAGTACCCTTCATAAAAGGTCTACCTAACAAGGTAGTGTGGGAAGGGATAACAAAATATTTTGTTCAGGTTATAAGAAACTCCCCCATTTTCTCTCTCTTGAAGTCTGCTTCTCTGAGGAACTGCTCTTTGAAAAGCAACATACTTGAAGATCAGATCTCTGCTCATTTGTTTGGTTCTATTTATTGCACAGTTCCTCTACTTTGTCTACATCATACATTGCCCACTTCCAACTTAATAGTCATTTCACTATTTATAAAAATACTATATCACTATCTTCCAATCCCATTTTCTACAGTATACTCTGGGATGGAAACTGAGATCGGGGAGACTTGTATGGGGGAAACTCTTGAAATTCATACTTGTGGAAAATGAAGGAAAGACATAGGGCTAGACAGAGGGAAACGTTGAATGTGGATGTAACTTCAATAGAGGCTTCAACCCTCTATGCTGGGAACTCTAAAGGTGAGAGGTGTTTTCAAGAGATTGTTATCTCTTTTTCTGAACAAGTCATTGGGTCATTAGATAGATAAAGCTTTCTTTAGAAAAAGCAGATTATTTGAATTCAAGAATACTATCTGCTGAAATTTGTCTGCTTGCTTTATTTCCAGAAGCCAGAGGGAATAAATTCATTTCAAAGAAAGGTGAAGTTAGGACATCATACCACACAATACAATTGGTACTTCTCTGGCATGGAGAACTTTATCTGTGTTGTTTTCTCTTCAAAACCTGCCACTTCTATATGTTCTCAGTATCTCTTACTCATCATTTGAAATACAAAAGAAATATCTTCCTCTGTGAAGTTTCTCTTCTCTTTTGGAAAGGAACCTTGATCTTTAATTTTCATTATCCTTTTTAGAATGCATCAGAGTTGTCTATTCAATTTCTGCATCTCAAATTGTTATTTGAGAAGAGGAACCATTTATAATTGTTTCAATAACCCAATATTATGACTTCTACAAAGAAAACTCTGATTAAACAATGCCATACTGGTATTTATTGTTTTATCTAAAGTGAAAGAAATAAAGAGAAAGGAGGGGGCAGGAATGAAGGAAGGAAAGAAGCAAAGTACAGAAGAACAAACAACAAACAAAGGAAGAAAGCCCATGAAAGGAAGAGAAAGGAGAAAAAAATGAAGAGCTTTAAAAGTAATCAGTAGAGCCAGGCGGTGGTTGCACACGCATTTAATCCCAGCAATCAGGAAATAGAGGCAGGCAGATCTCTGTGAGTTCAAGACCAGCCTGCTCTACAAGAGCTAGTTCCAGGACAGGCACCAAAAACTACAAAGAAACTCTGTCTCAAAAATAAAAACAAAACAAACAAACAAAAAGAAAATCAAACAAACAAACAAAAAAAGAAGTAATTGATGTACTCTTCTCGGGAGAAAGCTGCTCCTCCTGCTCTCAGCATTCCTTTGTTGCCTCTACTTCTCTGTGTAGGGCTGAGGTCTTATGAGATTCCCCTATCCATGTTATCATGTTGTATTGAAGGTTGTATATATTATATAGAGATATATTTCTAAAAAGAAAAGGGACATGAATTTGTAAGAAAACATGGAGGGGTATATGGCAGTGTTTGGAAGGGAAGAAAGAAGAGAGAAATGTTACAATTTCAATCTCAAAGACAAAGAAAATTATTTTAAAGGCAGTTAACTAATAGGCTAAATTCCAAATATCTATAATACTTTTTGGTTGATTATTTTGTTTCCTTGTTATTTTCCTTTCTTTGACAAATAAAATGGGTAATTCCCATACTATTCAAGAGTAATGTATATGTTACACAATACAGGCCAATTCAATACTGATTCATTTGTTCCTTTTTTTTCATGGGAATGTAAGCATCATAATGTTTTAACTGTCTTTCAGCTGTATTGCTGTGAGAGAGTTTTCAAACTACAGAACGATGAAATATTGTGAATTTGGAATTTATAAGAGTTTAATATGACTGAGGTCTGATGTATGGGAAATCTGATATCATTTCTTCAAACTTTTTATATTAATAATAGGAGAAACGTGAAGGAAAATATTGTAATATAATGCCTGAAGTCTTCCTTGACCAGGTGGAATGACTATTCCTCTAACTTGGGAATGTTACAAGGGACATTACAAGTTTTTAAGCTTTACAAAAATTGAATGTTATCATGTATGTCTCTGTGTACTGAATCTAAAGAAATAGGTGATGCTGTAATTGTCATTTCAAGTACATTTATGCTTCTGAAAATTATATATTATCTGGTCCTTTTCTCAGGGCTGACATCTTCTGTACATGTACCCATGATTTGCCCTCTTCAGTATATTTAATCTGAGATGTGACCTTGGATGCCATTATTTCACAGAGTTTCATAAATGGGTCCAGTTCTTCTCAGTGAATGCCAGTGACGGACACAAATGACTCTCCTTCTGTTCTTGTCTGTAGTCTACTCCTGCTGTCTTCAGAGCAGCTTTCCATGGGCTCTGAAACCATCGATTCTCTGCTCATGCCCAGTCCAAAAGATTAATGGCAGAACGGCTTTTCAAATCAACAGGCTGGCTGTATTCCAGACTGCCACGAAAACTCATCTTTCTTTCTCGTCAAGGACCAGGGAGTGCTATTGTTGATAGTAATAAGGCTGCTCGAAGAGCGAGATGCAGTTCAAGGTCTGTATGGTCCCTGTGATATGTTTTCTAAGAAGCGTGTCCTGAGCCCTGGCCATGTTCTTCCTGGACCTCCCCATGCTCCTCCTTCAGTTTCTTTTGTAAATGTTTGTGTTTTTCAGCACATTGGATTGTTACTGAATAAAGTGGAGGTATTGAGATGGATATTTAAAGCTCCTTTAAAATGATACTGATTCATTGACTTGTCGGATTGTGTGTTTTATCTCTAATCCACTCAGTTCATTCAAGGTCCTCTGCATTCACACTCTGCCACCACTGTGTGTGCATATTGCTCATAGCTTCTGAGTGCTTATTTTTGACAAGCTGACCGAATTAGTTTTATTTGGAAATACCCTTTAAAGGTAATATCGAGTAACTTTCATGATCACTCAGAAAACATAAAAAAATTAATGACAGAAAGTCTTTTCTGTAACTTAACAGTCCTTTCCTCCCTCTTCGGACTCCTTTGCTCCATTTCAAGGTCTCTGGCCATGTTATATATAAATGAACATCTTGTGTTCTCATTTGCTTTACTTTTTATGTGGCTCCCTCTCCCTTCAGGACCTACACTTGCTTTGTCTCCCTCGATCCTCCGGATTGGAGTGTCTGTGCTCTTTCCATTTCCTCATCATGTTATTCTGATCTCATCTCCCTGTGGCTCTCCAGTCACTCGTCCTTTTTCATCTTTCTAACCCTGAGCCCCACCTTATAGATGTTCATCTTTATGTTTTCATTGGCTTTGTGTATAATACTAAGGATCCTGGAAATAGGAACAACCTCTTATTCACCTTTTAGTTCAACTCTTAGCACATAAGACTATGGCTGGATATAATTGGATGGAGTTGGGTAGAATGACACATAAATAAGTCAATAAATGTCAGCAATCCTTTCCTGCTGTGCATTCAGCTTGACTTTCCACTTTCTCTGGCTTCCTGTTTCTACTGTCATAGCCTGACCTTTTCTTCCCATTTAATGCAAGTCCCCTGCCTTCTTATTGTCCCTGAGTATATGCGTGATCAGATTTCTCCCACAGGCTTTTACAGCAAGTTTTTGGAATGTCAACTATATTTGTCATTTATGAAGCACATTTTTATTTTCATTGCAGAAAACTCAAAGATCTTCAAAGATAAACACTTTTTAAAGGTTTTATAACCTTCAATTTCTTATTCTTAATGCTACTGTCACATACATTTGATTATTATAACATAATCACAGCTGTTTTTTCCAAATAATAATTTTTGTGTCATCAATCATAGTTTGTTCTGATTCAGGAACCGGCATTTTTTCTTTTACATGTATTTTCAGGTGACAAGTTGTCTTGGATCAAACAATGGTTATGGAAACTAGAAACAGTATAGATCTTGAACATTTAAAATATTTTGTTAGGCTATCAGTCATTTATAATGATGACCTTAATAACTGTATAACAATGAAATAAATTCCAATTACCAAATGCTAAAACTATTGTGGTTATATTTTTTGGTGATTTTCAAAATGTTCTAATTGGTTGAGATCATCAATTTATATCTGAAAAGATAAATGTAGACCCTCTTTTTTCTAATTGGCCATAATATTCTATCAGCTTTTTTTTATAAGGTTATTGTTAGATTTATTTTTGATAATGGTGGAAACTGTGTACCTGAGATCTTTATTTTTGGAAGCAAAGATTTACTGATATAATACAGAGAAAAATTTTAATAATAATTATTTTGCACACATATATATATTTTTAATTGTTAAAATGAAATGAAAATCTACATAAAAGCTGAGCATAGATTATTACAATATTGACAACTTTGTGAAACTGCTGCCAATATTATTAATACTTCTAGTTCAATGGGATAAAATATCATTTTGCTGCACAATTTATATGCTGAATATCATTGCAGAAAAGTTATCAAAGGATGGATAGATAGCTGAAGGAAGAGAAGAAGGTCTCAGTGGATAGATTGATAGAGGGGAAAGACTTCTAATGCCCTTGCCCCTTTAATTCAGTGCCTTGCAGAGAAGATATATATAAGAATATATGTATTTAATTTACCTGCAAAGTTTGTTGGGGATGATGCAAAGCTGGTTAAATGTTTATAAGCATTAACCAAGCTGTGAGAAGAACTACGCCATACAAATTCTTTCACAAATGCATAGTTGTCCAACATAATTTTATCCATTTACAAATGAAGACACTTGGAATTTTGTGACATGAAATACATTCCTAGTGTTTTATTGGAATGACACAACACAGTTGTGCTCATTGGAAAATAGCATTTGAATAATCTAGATTTTGAGACAATAGGAACTTGGAGATTAATTGTGTACTCATTCTTTAGCAGTTTGAGACTTAGAAGTCTTAAGCTCGAAATGGCTATGTCATTTAATTGGTATTTCAGAGCTTCACACGACTTAGGGTATGTAGGAGGGTCCATCTTTATTTCTGTTGTTTTCATTGGTTAATAAAGAAGCTGCCTTGGCTTGTAAGATAGGACACAGCCATTAGGTGGGTGGAGTAGACAGAACGGAAGGTGGTGAGAGAGAAGGAAGTGGGAGAGCTGCCATGATCCTCCGCCCAAATGGATGTACCTTAGAATTATCTGGTCAGTCACCACCTCGTGGTGACATACAGACTTTTATAATGGGTTAGTTTAGATGTGAGAGCTAGCCAAGAAAAGGCTAGAGATGATGGTCAAGGCAGTATTTAAATGAATACAGTTCTCATGTGGTTATTTTGGGCATAAGCAAGCCCCACGGCCGGGAGCCAGGTGCTGGGAACAAACGGCCCCACTTCTCTGCAGTGGGACACAGCCCTCCCATTTACAACAAGGGTAGATTGCAAGTAATTAAGGATTAGGTGTCTTCTCTACAGGAAAATACTCTGCAAAGCAGAAACATAAACACCAAGTCAGTCACAGACATTTTTACCTACAGTGATATCCTGCCTGCAAGAAATGGTAGATGGCATAGCTCGAGGAAGTGATCAATCACTAATATTTGACTTAAGGCCCACTCTTCAAGATGGGACTTGCCTTAGTTATGGTTTTATTGCTATGAAGAGACACCATGACCACAGGAACACTTATAAAGAAAACATTTAATTGGGGTGGCTTGCTTACAGGGTCAGAGGTTCAGTCTATTATCTTCATAGCAGTGAGCAAGGCAGCATGCAGGCAGAGGTAGCTTAGGAGGTGAGAGTCCTTATATCTTGATAGGAAGGCAACAGGAAGTCAACTGAAGCACTGGATGGCATCCTGAGGGTAAAAACCCTCAAAGCCTGCCGACATTGACACACTTACTCCAACAAGGCCATACCTTATCCAACAAGGCCACACCTTATAGTTCTATTTGCTATGAGATTATGGGGGCTAATTAGATTCAAAATACCATAGGAACCATACCTGACACTGGAAAAACCAAAAAAAAAAAAAGAAAAGAAAAGAAAAAAGAAAATAAGAACAAGAGACTAAATATAAATAGACCAGGATTTTGGATAAACCAAAATACTCCTGGTCTAAAAAGAGGTGAAAATGTAGTGATCAAATGACTTCTAATGACATTCTGCTAAAATAATACACCAGTGCCTTGTTGATTCATCTTCAGAGAACCATCCTCTTGCAGCAAATGTGGAAAAACACAGAAACTCATACCAAGACATTACATAAAGAGAGAAAGAAAGACCTTTGGACATTAAGTCTGAAATGGTATGAGTCCATCAAATCCCTTCCCTTCAGAATTCAGGGAAGCAAGTGGATAGAGTATAAGAGTCAGAGAATATGGAAGACACTAAAAAAGCAAGGTCCTCTAAACCAATATGAGCAAAGCACATATGAACTCCCAGAGACTAAAGCAGCATGTATAGGGCCTACAAGGGTCTACACCAGGCCTTCTGCATATATATTATCACTTCCAGGTCATTGTTTCTAATGAAATATCTAAGTACATGAATAAGTGGCTCTTTGAACTTGTGTCGTCTCTTGTGCCATCTTCCTTCTGTTGGTTTGTTTTGCCCAATTTCAATGTGCTAATTTTGTTTTGACTCATTATATTTTATTATTTTCTCTTAGAAGCTTGTTCTTTTGTACAGAAGGAAGGAAAGGGAATGAATCAGGAAAAGAGGGGAGGTGAGGAACTGAGATGAGTAAAGGAATCTTTTATCAATAAAATAAAAAAATCATGTCATTTTATACACAAATTTATCTTCCATATCAGCACAACAAAGGTGTAAGAGAAACTCTGGAGATGCCCTATTGGCTAAGCAAGGGACTGAAAGTCTATTTACTAGAAATTACCAGTCTCCCAAACACATGTAAAAATAACTAAATAATCACTTATATGTTATCTATACGTCCTGTTCAGACAACGCTACAAAAAGGATCATGGTTTTCAGATGTTCCATTTAGCACATGCCAAATCTCAAGACAGTTTTAGGGTCTTTATTCTTACATATGAACCAAATGTTGACTAGCCATTGTAACTATGAATGGGAAACATAGACAGAATAAGAACTGTAGAATACACATAAAACATAAGGAAGGTTTATTTTTGGTTTTTTTTTTTACTATTCTGCTAACCTATAAAGAGGATCATCAAAATGTTCTTATATTTCAAATATCCTAGCTGAGGCAAGCTATTTATTGATCATGATATTAATGATGACAATAGGCAATATATCATACTGGTTAAAACATTAAATCTAGAGCCAAATTCCTAACAAAGAGAAGTTAAATGCACAGTTTGTTTGCAAAACTTCACCAATATCCTTACTGTTTAACTTTTATAACTTTGAAATACACTTGAAAATGATGCCTAGTAGAGCAAGGAATAATACATTGAGG
Organism: Dicrostonyx torquatus; assembly: GCA_028555095.1. Taxonomy (NCBI): domain Eukaryota; kingdom Metazoa; phylum Chordata; class Mammalia; order Rodentia; family Cricetidae; genus Dicrostonyx; species Dicrostonyx torquatus. Next base: position 6,991,443 of record JAQHUG010000049.1, read on the forward strand.
AGTAAATGTATTAATATTTGTAAAGTGCTTAGGAAATATGCAATACTCAAAGAAATGCAATATAAATGGTTGTAGCAGTGTGGCATGCCAACACAAATAAAAGTATAGTATAAATGCATTATTAAAATGCATCAATATAAATTTCTGTGTTTGTGTGTATGCATGCATATAGAGGTGAAATGACAAGAGAGGGAGCTGTGTAATAAGTTCCTGCAATGAAAGAGGCACTGCCATACTGGAGAAACCTAGGAGAAGTTGCTTACAAATGTTTAGAACTCTACAGGGCCTTGTCACCGCAAAGAAAATACTCCAATGTAATTCTAAAAAAAAATAAAAGTTGAAGGGAAGGGAGGGAATTGTGACATGATACTCATCTGTAATAAGAGTTTTCAGGACTTGAGGGATGACTTGGTGTCTGAGAGCACCGGCTGCTCTTTCAAAGGACCCTAGTTTTATTCCCAGTACCCAAACTG
>JAQHUG010000049.1:7005754-7020236 GCA_028555095.1 Dicrostonyx torquatus
AAGAGTTTGACTTATTTTCCAATTTGCATCCTCTTGATCTCCTTTTGTTTTCTTATTGCTCTAGCTAGAACATCAATAACTATATTGAATAGATATGGGGAGAGTAAACGACCTTGTCTTGTTCCTGATTTCAATGGGATCGCTGGGAGTTTCTCTCCATTTGTTTGGTGTTGGCTGTTGGCTTGCTGTGTGTTACTTTTAGTATTATGAAAGGAATTGAACCCAGCATTTCATATTGCTAATATGTGTCTGTCATAGTAATCCAGCTCCAGGTGCTACAGTTTATATAGGAAACAGAAAACATGAGAGCAGTAAGGAGTTTAGAACAGCTGGAAGGGTACAAGAAGGTCATAGACACAAGAGCTTTCAGAAAATCATTGTCATGGTGATGAAATGACATGGAAGAGGAAAATTAACAAAAATGAGTTTTGCTTGATAGTACTACAATGAAACCTAAAAGTTTCTATGCTACTTACAAATGAAAGATGAAATAAATGCTCACATGACCTAAAGTGGAAAAAATAAGAAAGACAAATTTTAATGCAATTCTATAATTTCATTACAGAATTATATTCAGACCAGTTTAGCGATTAACTATTTGAGCACTCAAGAACAATGAATCCATTAGGAAAAATAAGATAAGATAAATGGAATAAAAATATCTCCTGATGTTCATTCACATAGGAAGATGAAAAGTACTGCATGCATTGCTAGGCGTTTTCCTCTACTCAGAATAATGGGAGATGTGTAGAGTTTAAATCAAAATCATGATTCCGAAGGGCTTATTTATTAGTAACAATTTTCTTTCAGAAGTATTTAAACACTTTAATTTCTGGCTATTTAAACTGTAGAAAATGAGAAGCAAAGGAAGAAAGCAATAAGGGTGAATAAATAATCTTAGTTAAGTGTTTATAGTCAAATCTAGGCTTTTTTTGTCACAGTCAAGTAATCTATGCAAGCCCTTGTGTTAATGAAGATCCATGGCTAAAATATTATTGATATTACTAACTAAAACATAGTAAATGCTGATAAAAAACATTTCAAAAAATAAAACTCATTTTATCCATGTCATTCATTTCAAAACTATTCATATCACATTTTGTCACCTAGTAGGTCATAGACACAAGAGCTTTCATAAAATCATTGTGATAGTGATGAAAAATGAGACTTCCTTTTCTTCTCTCATTTCCTCCCACAGTCTTGGGGGGTGATTGAAACATGGTTTTACTCATTAGCCTAGTCTGTCGTCAGGTTCACCGTTCTTCTTTTATTGAATTTCTGGGATTACAGGTATGCTCAAGTAATTCTTTATCTGAGAAGTTCTATACACAAAGATTTTGTCAATGTCATAGTTAGACAGATACAAGTGAAATGTCATAGTTAGACATACATAAACAAGTGAAAAGCTGGCTTTTTGCTGAAAAGTAATAAAGGTACTTTTCACTGACCTCTCAGCCTGGAAACAAGGTTCATTTGCTAGCATAACAAATTGCTAAAGGTAGTGGCATGGAAAATGACTACAGAGCTCAGTAAGGCCCCCGGGGTCAGGGTCACTGCATAGGACCTATATCATTGAGTTAAAGGACACAGAAACCACTCTTTTTATAAAAATATCATTCATCTAGAATGGTTAGATGCATTTGTAACAAACATAGTATTTAAAAAATGTGCCTCGGTCTAATATAGACTAGTGACTAATTCCTCCTAATGCTTGGTATATGATGCCAAGATGGAGAAGCTGTCATTTTTATCTTTTGCATGAATTTAATTTTTGGATACAGTATCTCTGTTACTTCATTGGAGAAAAATTAAGGTAGTGAAAATTATGCCAGGAACATTCTTCTTGTTAGAATTGCTGAAGGTAAAAAGAAAATTGTAGAAGGCCCTGATAAAAATTCTCTGATCCCTTTTGTTTCTGAAGAACCACAAAAGAAGAGACATCTCTTCCTTGAGAAATATATTTGCTTCTCAGGAAAGAAAGAGATTTCAAATTTATTTTACTATTAATATTCTATGTGGCAAGATGGGCTATTTGAGGATTAATTGACTATGTGGCAACCTTGTGCTTGAGATCCCCGACAGTTTATGACATTCACAGTTGTGCTCATTTTTCTCAATGTGTTGCTAGATGATCTGTGTAAAGGTAATGCCCTACGAGTCTACTCTCAGGATTAGATGAATAACTTTGTAAATGTGCTGTGCTGCTTCATGGTGCATCTCTCTCATTTTAAGTTTCTTAATTTGGGAGAAGATACATTAATATAAGTCATGTGCTTTTTTAAAAATGTTAACTACTTATTGACAAGGGAAGTATAAATACATTCATTTAAATAAGATAAGGGTCAGAACATTGAAACACTTCTTTCCTCAAATGAATGTAAGAATCCAGGATACAAAGTCAGCAATAATTCTGTCTTATGAATCTTAATTTTTTTTATTTTTTTATCCCTCAGAACCCACGATATTTATTGAGTTCTACATTTTTCTCTGCTCCCCTCCCTGCTTCTCCCCTCCCCCTTTCAATCCTCCTCCAAGGTCCCCATGCTCCCTATTTACTCAGGAGATCTTGTCGTTCTATACTTTCTACTTCCCATGTAAATTATATCTATGTAAGTCTCTCTTAGTGTCCATATTGTTGTCTAAGTTCTCTGGGATTGTGGTTTGTAGGCTGGCTTTCTTTGCTTTATGTTTAAAACCACTTATGAGTGAGTACATGTGATAATTGTCTTTCTGTGTCTGGGTTACCTCACTCAAAATAATATTTTATAGTTCCATCCATTTTCCTGCAAAATTCAAGCTGTCGTTATTTTTTTCTTCTGTGTAACACTCCATTGTGTAAATGTACCACATTTTTCTTATCCTTTCTTTGATCAAGGGGCATTTAGGTTGTTTCCAGGTTCTGGCTATGCCAAACAATGCTGATATGAACATAGTTGAGCACATGTCCTTATGGCATGATTGAGTAATTAAAATTTTTGAATTGTAAGGTTTCTATTCAAATACATGCAAGATAGTAATCCAGTGATATTTAGGAACCAATTTTTATTGTCAGTCCTAGTTTGCTTTCAAAAATAGATTGGAAAGAAGGGTTTATTTGGCTTATATTTGCATGTCACAGTACATCATAGAAGACAGTCAGAGCAGAACTTGAGCAGGAACCTGGAGACAAGAATAAATGATGGAGACATGGGTAAATGATGCTTAGTGTATTCTTATTCATGGCTTACTTGATTCATTTCTTATACCATTCAGGACCACTTGCCTATAGGTGGTACTGCTCTTATGTAGTCAGAGTTCTTTTCATATTAATCAGTCATCAAGAAAATTTCACAGTCTTATTCATGGATAATCTGATAGAGGCAAACCCTCAGTTAAAATTGCCCCAACCCAAATGACTCTAGATTTAGTGTCAAGTTGATGAAAATTAATTAAATAGCTCACATGGACAGAAATTGACACGTAAAATAGTTTGGACCAGGTGTCAACAAAATTACTCCATGAGCTACATTCAACTTTTTGACCCCTTTAAAATATCATTTATCAATTTATTTATTTACTTACTTACTTATTTATTTGAGATTATGAGATAATTACATTTCTACCTTACATTTCCTCCCTCCAATCCCTCTCACAAGTTTCTCTGTAGTGTCCTTCAAACTTATGGCCTCCATTTTTACTAATTGTTATTGAATGAATACATGAATATCATGCTATTTTTAAAGGAGTAAAATTATATCCAAATAAAGCCACACTTCCTTTACTTATGTGTATGATTTTTTCTCACTAGAATGTCAGAGAGTATGTTCAATAGAGCATAAACTATATTTTTGTTCTTAACAGAAAAAAAATTATTTGTGCATCCCCTAGGCTGTGTAGTATGCTTTAATCCCATATTATTACTCTTTTACACACCTGAACAATCTTATTAATTAAATAAATGAATAAGTAAAGCTTAATTTTATTTCCATCCTATTTGCTCTTACAAACATAATTTAATGTCTTACTAGTCTTACTACATCCATCCAAAGGAATGTAGTCTGCAACTATCCAGAATTTTAAAATTTCATCCTAACCAACTCACCTTCATTATTCAAGGTGTTTAGAGACACAGATATACCCACAATCCCTCTTGAGAGCTAAAGTGGTCTACATGCCTTCATTAGCATATTGTACAAAACTCTGCATGCTTTATATCAAAACTTACATAAGTCTTAATTAAGGTCTTAAGTAAAACCCACCATCCCTGCTGTCCAGGTCCTTATATTGTTGCCTGTATTCAGCATGGTCATAAACACCTCAATGCACCAGAAAGACTGGTACTCATATTTTAAGTGTCCTTTTAAACAATTACAAACACTAATGCCTTAGATTAAGAACAGTAAAATATATTCCAAACAATTAGAGGTCCTTTTCCAGGATTTAAATACAAGCCAAATGTCAAGCAATTTGTGTACTATAAAATTCCTTTGTACCCTAAGGAGAATTAATTGGAAGTATAGATTTAGGAATATCATATTACACTAATGGCAGTAGAATGGACAATACTACATTCTAGGTTGTAGATTGGTAGTGATGAAATGCAAGAGTTACTGTTCCCAGGAATCATTACTGAAAGCCCTAACTAATGAAACTAGATGCAGTTCCCAATTACTAACTATGTTGATGAGTCTGTAACATGTAGTGATGACCCATTCATTGGATCTGATGAGACTGTAACATGTAGTGATAACCCCATTCCTTTGGTCTGAAATGAATCTATGAACTTCAAAACTCAGAATGTACATAGAATAAATTCATAAAGTCATTCGTTTAGCACAGGGGTTGACAATTATTTCTTAAACTACACTACATTAACTATTTAAGATCCTGTGGTGCATTTAGTTTCTGTCACTGCTGTCCATCTTGCACATTCAACATCATCCAGTCACAGATAAGAAGTAAATGAAATACATTGCCGTGTTCTCAGAACACCTTCTTTACAAAATAGACAAGATGCCCAATTTTATTTTCATGCTGTAACTTGATAATCTCCAATTATGCATGTGGACAGTGTGCTATGAAGCAAATAACCCTCTGAAGACACAGATTACAATTGCTGTTTGACTTTTCTTGGGGACTGAAAAGATATGAAGAGATGTCTGTTCATTTCAGGTAAAGAAAGGACAGATCAAAGGAACAATTCCATGTGAAATGACCTCCTTGAACCCCAGAGTTTATTGGACCCTCTTATAGGGATATGGGTGGGGTTAACTTACAGGTGTATAGATGATTCAAAGGCAGCTGAGTTAACAAACTCCCATATCAATATGGGTGACAATTCATGAAAGCTGTGTTCTTATTCTGCATGATTTGCCCTAGTCTCATCTCCCAGGCAATTGTTACTTTTCGTGTGACCTTGGGGAGAGAACTTGTGGATTTTGTGTTCTTCAGGACCTATTCTGAGCTTTATAATTTTCTTTATTTCCCGAGTCTTCTGGAACCTCCTTCCAGAAGAGGATGTATCAGCTTGTAAGAAATAGTTGAACACCAGCAGTATTTAAATCTATGGTATAAATTTCTTATAGTATATTTAAAATCATTATTATATTAATTATAATTACAAATGCATGATGAATGTAAGTAATTGACCTTTATTATGTAATCTATTGACATGTAATAAAGTATTGAGTAATTGACATGCAGTATTTTAGGAAATTTGAAAAAAAGCAACATATCAATGCTCATTAGATACTTTTCTCATTTATCTGGCCATATAGCCAACAAGGCATGCAAGGGAAGAAAGGGCTCATGACTTGAAAAAGTAGTATATAATGGCAGGGAAGACACAACGCAGCAAAAGAAAGTTTGTGTTTTCAGAGAAATATGAAGAAGCTGAGTATGTGACATGGCTCAATGCTTAAAACAGTTGCCTCCTAACTGGAGTTCTATCCTTGAAATCTACAAAAACATGGAAGGAGAAAACTGACTCTACAAAGTTGTCCTCTGGCGTCCATGCGAGCAATGAGACATGTACCCTTCCTACATACATATCAGACAAACAGGTAGATACACATGCATACACTCTACTGTACACATTATACAATACAATGATTATATATACATTCACTATATATGTATGTGAATACACATGTATATATATATATACCTTCATATACATGGTGTGTGTTACAGAGAGAGAGAGAGAGAGAGAGAGAGAGAGAGAGAGAGAACTGATGAAACCTACAATGACATATTCTGCCCAGTTCTCTCCCAGGATTTTCTTCTATTGTGACCATTGTTTCATGAGAAATCCTGGACAATGTGGAGAGTTGCAAGTAGAGACTAGATGACGCTTCTTAACGCTGCTGTTTTGGGGACATTTGTTTGCAGTGACAGAAAGCTATCAAAAATAATAAGATGTCATATCACAATCGATGCTGGGAATGGAAAAGGTTCTTTTTAACTAATTTTTATGTTGATGGAATCAAAAGAAATACAAACAAGCCATTATTTTTGAAAATATTTTCCTGCGGCTGAGATCATGAATTCATGTTGTTACTAAGTCTCACAGTGATTTTTAAATGGTAGTTTTTTTTTTTTTATTGATATTGTGGTAATGGTGGTGGGGCTAGTGGTGGTAGTATATTTGTGTATGTTTGCATGTGTTGTGTGTGTGTGTGTGTGTGAAGTTGTTTCTCTCTTACCTTTACATGGTTTCAGGAGGTCAAACTCTATTCATGAGGTTGCCCTGTTACGAGCATTTTTCTCCTAAGCCATCTTTTCATCTTTGTCCATAATTTTATAGTATTTGTATTTACTATTTATCACTTAGTTCTGTATTTTAAATAAACACTTAAAAGTATTTTAAAGCAGATTTGGTTTTAGTGTGAATTTAAGCAGATAGTGTACATTGGCCCCACACATGCAGAGCCTCCCTCTGTAGGCATTACTTCCTTCATTTTTCATTGTGAAATTGGAATTCATATTTTACAAATTGGTTTCTATAGAAACAGGGTGACTTAAATTATTGAATATTGTGTATACTTAAAGGAATTTTTATAGAATCAAGAAAAAAATAAGTGTAATGCTCAATGGTTTTCACAAAGAAAATACAGTAGTATCAAGAGAAATAAGAGGAGGAGGAGGAAGAAGAGGATAAAGTACTAATAAAGGCCTCATTCTTTTTTTTTTTTTTTTTTTTGTTTTGGTTTCTCAAGACAGGGTTTCTCTGCAGCTTTGGAGCCAATCATGGAACTAGCTCTTGTAGACCAGGCTGGTCTCAAACTCACAGAGTTCCGCCTGCCTCTGCCTCCCTAGTGCTGGGATTAAAGGCTTGCGCCACCACCGCCCAGCAAAGGCCTCATTCTTGTCACTATTTAATCATAGAATATCCACTAGCCTGATCATTTATACCATAAATTAAATTTGCCTAATACATGTCAGCATACCAATTTTACTCCAGCAACTTTGAATAGATATTAATGTGTTCATATATTATATCATATATTTTTATTAATTTAGATTGTCCTCACAACCTAACACACTAGCATAGACAGGCATTAGGGGTATTTTCAGCACTTTGAATGATTTTGCGTGTGGGTAGAGCTATCAGGTCACAGGTTTCTAACACATTGTATTGAAGGAGACATGCCTATACCAGTTGCACTAATTTACAAATTTTCACTCCTGGCATAAATGCGGGCAATGTCCACTGTTCCGCAATCTGACCAATAGTTGGTTTTGTCTGTCTTTTTTTATTTTAAAAATTATATTGGTTACATAAGAAATTTCAGTGTGGTTTATTTCTGATGATAATTGTTGTTTGAATGTATTATTGTTATGTACTTTTCCTTTGTATATCCTACTTTGTGACCATGCCTGTCTTGGATAGAGAATTTTTATTGGATTTGAAGTTCTAATTGGTTATATATGCAGACATAAAATATGGTCATATCCCCCTATACCCCTCCCTCATCTTCCTTCCCAACTTCATCTCTCTCTCTCTCTCTTTTTTTTTTTTTTTTTTTTGATAACCAACTAAGTCAAGTCAGTGCTGTGAATAGATGCACAGAGATGGGCCATCCATTGGAATGTGGAAATCCTGTCAGTGAGTGGTTACAACCTCAAAAGGAATGACTGTTTCTGCCCCAGAAACTACCTACTGCAAATATCTTTTCATTAGGGGTGGGAGTTGAAGGTCATATTATTTCTCCTATCCTGAATTACGGCTGAGTAGGTCTTATGCAGATACGATATCCATAACACTGACTGTGGTTGTGACAATCATGCAATGTCCAGAAAACAACAGTCCACAGCATTACTCGTCATCCTACATCTTTTACATTCTACCTAATTCCTTTTTTGTGTTGTTCCCTGAGCCTCTAGGCAGGAGTAATTTAATTGTCGCATTTAAGGGTGAGCATTCAGTCTTCTTTTGCTCCTTATCCCTTTTACCAATAATGTATCTGTCCATATCTTCTACTCACCTCAAACTGAAGCTTCTCTGACCAGGGTTGAAAGCAGCCTAGGTCTATTGGAATAAAATTAAACACTTACAGGGTATGTTGATAATGTAATCATCTAGCAAATTAACAACAGCAGGCTCTACCCTAGGTCCCATGACCTCTGTGGTGCCTGGCTTTTCACTAGAATTATAATAGTAGCAAGAATAAAATTCTTTCTCATAAAGCAGAACTCAAATCCAAGCACCATGTGACTAACTACTCCATAGCAGTTATGTCACTATAATACCAGTGGGTATATCTTACCTGGCAGGTTGGTATTACAATATACAGAATGGAACGCTAGGCATGACCTCTACAGCCTATTCTACACAGTTGTGGCAATGGGACTTGGGGTCGGGCGGGTAGTGTGTACCTTACTGAAATGTTCTGATTAGTTAATTAATTTCAAACTGCATATTTAAAAAAAAAGTCTAAAAGAATTATTCTGCATGGGTGGACACTGTTACTCCTAGAAGATACGGTAATTAAATGAAAATTGAAGTGCAATGCATGGGATAGGTTTCTATGAGGTATTGGTCACTGAGGTTCCAGGGGTCAACAGAGGTTATTGTCATTGCCCTTAATTACCTGTCATCAGGACACTGTAAGGCATTTTAGAAGGCACTACATGCTTGGAATGCAGGATGCAGAGAAATCAATAGCAAACTGACCAGGAAACTATTTTCTACTGTCTTGCTTTCATAGTACTTGTAGGTGCTGGTGCATATATTGTGTATCTATAAAATAATCTCATATTGTTGTAATTCATTATGCTGATAGTTAATTACAATTTACTGATCAGCATATATTGAAATGTCCACATATATAATGGCTTCCACTTGACTTGATGTTTGACCTTGGAATGTCATATTAAATTCATCCAGATAATATTTTTTTTGGAAAGTGTCCTGACTGTGCTCATAAGTGTGCTGTGTATACATATAAAAATAGTTTCTTCCCTTCTTTGTTTGTTTTTTTTTTCTGTTCTTGTTTTGGAGTCAGGAAAACTCTGTTCTCACCAAAATTCTTTGGTGGAATATCTTAATAAAAACTAAAAATAGTTTGATTTAAATGTTTTACAGAAAATTCCAGTAAAGCAAGCAGGCACCCAGTTTTTTGTATGAGAGATTTTTCTCTCCCTGCTTCAATTGCATAGCATGTTATTGTTGTGGAAAATTTTTCTTTGCTCCTTTTCAGTCATTCTTAGCAGGTTTCATGTTCAGGGAAAATTTTTCTAATTTTTCTAGTATTTTCAGATATTTCACCTTCTGTGGAAATAGATAAATTTTAGTGTTTCATCTCTGACTTTACATATCTGAGTCATCTCTCTTTTATTCTTGGAGTTTTGATTTATAAAAAAATAATTTTTTATATTAATTGATACTTACATTCCTTTTATTTTAATAACTTGTGGTTTTGTATGTGCCTTACTAAATTTTGGAGGCACGTATTTAGGTTATCTGAATTTTTTAGACTTTAAAATTTTAACTCCACTTATTTTGATTGTGTAGAGTGGGGTGGGTATCACGCCGCAGTGCAAATGTGAAGGTCAGAGGAAAACATTGAGGTCTCAATTCTTTCCTGTCACGGTTATGTTGGTTCTGAAGTTTGAACTCAGACAGTTTGGCCTCCAAAGAAAGTGTCTTTATCTGCTAAGGTTCTGTGCCTGGGATTCATGCAGTCATTATAAACTTCTTTCTAGTGTTGATTTTGCTACATCCCACAGATGATGCTATGTTAATACGCTGAGGTTTTAAACAATAGAAGCTGCAATCCTAAGACCATAGGCTTTGTAAGAGAGCTTCCTTCACTTCTAGAAGGTGAATAGTAGGGATGAGAGAATAGTGAGAGCCATGTACAGAGTGGTTACTTTCCCAAGGCCTGAAAACAAACAAACAAACAAAAATGGGTAACCCCAGAAGTTTGTATGTAGGTAGAATCACAAGGTTGTGGATTGACTTAAGGAAGACTTTTTCTAGGTGGAAGTGGTGCAAAACAAAAACAAACAAACAAAAAAAACCCAGCTATATGGTGTGTCTGAAACTTTGCAACATTAGCTACAGTACCAAGATTGTGGCCTAGAGATGGGATCAATGCTTCATTCCTAGGAAGCAATCAACAGTATGACTTGCTATGATTTGCTATGATAGCCACACTGATCCATAAACTGAGCCATACTAAAAGAACTGTCTTAGGCTGATGTGGTATTTCTTGTTATTTTAATATTTGCTCTAACCTAATAAAAGGTAACACTAAAAAATAATTTTTATTTTAAAATGTATCATAAGAAAATTACTCATCTTAGTATAGGATTCTGTGGATACACTTGCCACCAAAATTGAGCTGCCTAATTAAAAATACTATCAACTAAAACAAACAAAGCAATCAAACACATACCAAAAACCCCCACCATTTTGTAGCCTCCCTTTGTAGCCAACTCTACTTGTAGCTCCAAGTCCCTCGGTCTAGCTATGGCCAACTTAATCAGTCCCTGAGCACAGTTAGAGTTTGACTCTTCAGCTTGGCCTTTTCTCTTGCAATATACAATTGAAATCACATAGTGGCATTGGAATGCTTTAGTTAAGGAATTCCAAATAGAGCCAAAGAAAGAGAAACAAAAGATAGAGTTTTGTTTCCTAAACACTCTAGATGTTTGCCATCTAGATGTTAACTTGTGTATCAAGAATTTTAGATTCCTGTCTAAAGGAAGTTGACCTTCCAATATAAGGTCTTTGTGGGTTTTGTGATGTTCTTCCCAAACCCTTCTTCCCTGCAGTCTTCAGGCAAATCCTGATTGAAAGCTATGGATGCTTTTTTCCTCTTTGGTTCAGATTATATTCACAAAAATTGCTAGGGAAATAGCACCGTGGCTCTCTCTCACACAAATCATGATCCTCAGAGCTGACCCACTTTGTGGTCACACAGGAAGCAGCTGCAATTACCACTCAGAGTGTTGAGTAATCTAGTGTGAGCACCAACAAAAAGAATAACAAAGACACCTTAATCAGGAAACATAACTGCTATGGAAGACGATTTTAAGATGTGTTACATTTGTTTATGCGGTAGAACATTTATTTAATGATGCAAAGATGTGTTGCATTTGTTTAACTCTGTAAAGCTGTGTTACTTTGCATGTGTAAAGCATTTGTTGGTCTAATGAGGAGCTGAATGGCCAATAGCTAGGCAGGAGAAAGGATAGGTGGGGTAGGCAGGCAGAGAGAATAAGTAGTAGATGCCTGGGAGGAAAAGATTGGGGAGAAACAAAAAGAGAGAGGGGGACTTCAGAGGCCCGTCAACCAATGACTCAGAAAGCCATGGAGTAAGAAGGAAAGAAAGGTATATAGAATAGAGAAGATGAAAGTCCAGAGGCAAGAGGTAGATGGGATATTTTAAGTTAGGAAAAGCTACCTAGAAATAAGCCAAGCTAAGCCCAGACATTTGTAAGTTAAATAAGCCTCCACATATTTATTTGGGAGCAGGGTGGTCGGTCCCCCAAAGAGCCAAAGAGTAAGCACAACCAACTACACATATTTTATATAGAAACATTAGGAAGTTGTGAATTAGTTGATATAAAAAAGACCTTAACTTACTGAGATTTTTTTGATATTCTCTTTTGTGAAGTACTTATTCAAGACAATCGCCTAATTTTTTACAAGGTTATCTGCTTTGTTAATACTGACATTTTAAGATTTTAAAACTGTTTTTTTAGACACAGATCTTTTCTCAATATATTATAAATACTCACTAATTCAACAGGTTGTTTTTCTTCTTTTTTGTTGCATTAAAATTATTTATATTAATGTATATATCAACTTGGTTTTTGAAACAGGTCTCGCACTGGCCTGGAACTCACCAAATATGTTAAGCAGCATAGACATTGAGCCCTGAGCATTCTCCTATCTCTAGCCTTCCCAACACAGAGATTTCAAGTGTGCACTCCAGCAGCAAGTTTGTCAGTGTTGATGCCGGTTATGGGGTCAAGCTGACATAGCCATGTTTGTAAGGCAAGCCCTACTGACTGTTGTAGCCCTCAGTCTAATGTGATTCATTTTCATTTATAACTTGTATTTTTCTGGTTACAAGTACTTGATAAACCTTATATCATATACATATTCTCATCATTGTTTAATTATCTCACATACATATAATTAATATAATATCCTATATTGAACTTTAAAAATTAGAGTATGTTCATAACAGTATGTCATTGACCTAAATAGTTCTAAAACCCTAACAAATGTGTGTACATTTGTACCAAAATTCCCAACTATGTCATTTTTAGTATTAAAATACCTTGATCTTTCTTGTCCTATAATGACATGGGCAGGGAGATTTAATGCTAACACATACCTTAGCATTCACAGAAATGCCTGATGGTTTCCTGACACCTCAGACTGAGTGCTTCTGACTACCATTTGTTCCAGACCAAAGACTTTAAGGCCAGAAACAGACATCTTTTAAATTTCATCTGATTAATGTCTTTCCATCGCATATTTATCACGTCCATAAGTTGCGCATGTTGACTTTTAAGGCAAACCTACCATGAACTGCTTCGGGGAAAGAAATGAGGTATGTTGGACCAGTGCTATCAGATTTAATATGACTGAAATTCTCTAAGACTTACTACTGGAAAGTAAACATGAAATTTCTAAAGCAAGGTCATTAAAGAAAAAATTCCCTTCATCCTTCTAAGTCTTGCTTCACTAATGTGATAAGATCTAAAATATCGATATGGCCAATAAGGTGCAGGGTCAAGTAGATGCTGCACAGTGAAAGGAACACTGCCTACCAAGTTTCCATATGATTTTTAAGGCAAGCAAAATCTATTTCTAAGCATTTTGAAAAAGGTAACAAATGCTTTTCCCCTGTGGCACTGCAAGGTCACCTTTGTCACCTCGGTAAAATGTATTTTATTAGATCCTAAGCCTAAGAGCTCTTTCAAACTTAAAAATTATATTTCCTCTTTCATAAGTAATCTTTGACCTCCAAGTGAAAATGGTTTCTATTCACTTTTAAGCACCATAAGGACTCATCACTAGAGAATATGTTTTTGTCTCCCTGTATTACTTCAATACAATTTAAACTTCACAGGAAACACAGGAAGCAAGTTTCAATCCTTTGGCTCTTTTAGAGAATATGTCCCTTTTAAAAGCTCATCTATTAAGTATCTCTTCCTTGAAAATGATAACAGGAAGTAACTTTCTATTGATTGTACCAGATGTTCATGCTCTGAACATTGCAAAAGAAATTTGCTGGGGCAGCATATTCTTGAAGTCATATCCACCATCGAGTACACATGTATGCAAGACACATTTTGCAGATGCCTCACTAAGCAAAGCAAGTAAAAAGGACAGGTGAAAATAGTTTTAGTAATGCATGTTATATGGACAAACCAATGAAAACCTTAAGAGTTTTATGCTTGTGATTTGTATCAATTTGAACTAGTCAGAAAGAAAGTGTCCAGTCCACACATGTTGGTAGCCATCATATTAGGCAAGGCAGGAATTCCATACTTACAGTTTATTGCCAAAGGAGAAGCATTTGGAGAAACCCTCCTAGGTTTTTATATTTGTCTTTTAATACTTCATTCTAGTTCCTTGCTTTTTTTTTCACTTTCTCTGTATTTGCAGGAGTAGATGGTTTAACTCATCCCAGAAGCCAGTAAAATATATGCGGGAATTCTGCAATTGTGATAGGGAGGCATGAACTCCTAGAGAGACATTGATGTTTTCACATCAGAGAGTGATGTTTATGGTAATTCTGCTTTCACTTCAGCAAATTATTTTAACATTAATAAGTTCAAGTTTCTTCCCTCCTAATGTGGAGAAATGACATGTTTTCCTAATATATTTGTCATGAGAGTTCATGAGTAGAATTTCTGTAGCTAGAACAGTGCCAGGCTCATTATAAGGATTTAGTGGGCATGAATAAACTAACTTGTTTTAAAAGTATTTTTAATTGAAAGACAAAATAAGAATGATTCATTTCTATGTTTTAAC
>JAQHUG010000049.1:7033779-7044216 GCA_028555095.1 Dicrostonyx torquatus
ACCATAGAGAAGCTAATTAACAAGGTGAATCCTAAGAAAAACATATATATATATATACATATACATATACATATGTGTATATATATATATATATATATATACCCCTTGAAAGGGAAAGTAGAAAGATCTCCTGACAAAATTGGTGGAATTGGTGTGGGGGAGAAGGGAGGACATTAAAGGTACATGAGGGGAGAAGAGGAAGAGGGAGGAGAACTTGAAGAAACAGAATTGTCTAGATAGAGGAAGGATAGAGATGAGAGCAAGGAAAGAGATATTTTGATTAAGGGAGCCATTATGGGACTAGCAAGACACTTGACACTAGAGAAATTTCCAGGAACCCACGGATCACCCCAGTTACGACCCTAAACAATAGAGGAGAGGGTGCCCCAACTGGCCTTGCCCTGTAGTCAAATTGAAGAATATCATAAATGTCACCATAGAACCTTCATCCAGCAACTGATGGAAACAGAGTCAGAGGCCTGCAGCAGAGCACTGGGCTGAGCTCCCAAAATACAGTTGAAGAGTGGGAGAAGTGAGAATATGAGCAAAGAGGTCAAGACCATGATGGGGACACCCAGTGAAACAGTTTATCTGAATTAATAGGAGCTCACCAACCCAAGCCAGACAGGGAAGGAACCAGCATAGGACCAAACTAGACCCTCTGAATGTGGGTGAGAGTTGTATGGCTAGAGCAGACTGTAGGGTCACTGGCAGTGGTTCCAGGATCTTGTACTGTCTTTTTTGGGAACCCATTCTCTTTGGATGGACACCTTGCTCAGCCTGGATTTAGTAGGGAGAGCCTCGGATCTTTCCCAAAGCAATGCGCCTTACCCTCTCTGAGGAGTGGATGGGGGGGTTAGAGGGGGGGGGAGGTGGGGGGGGGGGGGGAGGGGGTGGGACTGGGGTTGGGTTGGTAAATTAGGAAAGGGTGGTGGTTTTTTTTAAAAAAAATAACAAAAAACTACCTTTCAAACAGACTGTGAATCAAAAATACTTGGGAAAGACATTTTTTCCCCATTGTGAAAATATTCAAAGGCATAAACTCAAAGGCAGACAAATAAACACACTTGCACATAATAAAAAATGTTCCAAATGTTAAAGTTTTTTTCCATCAAATCCTAAAGGGTTATGTTCTTAATATATAAAATCTTCTGACAATACACACAAAATCAAATACTCTGTGAAAATGGAAAATTAATACCTGGGATTCAGCTAAGAAAATTATAAGCAGCTTCAAATCTTTGAAATATTTTAATCTTAACTCAACTATAAGAACTGCATGTTAAGTTGCAAATTGCCATTTTCTGCCCACCAAGTTTTCAAAGTTTAAGCAACTAATAAATCATCAAAGTAGTTAAATTATAAGGATAAGGAATCTTTACCTTGAAATAGTTCAACTATGATGTAGGACTACTAACTTCATAACAAAGTATTTTGTGCATATGCCTATACCAGCAACTGTTTTTTTAGAAATATGTCCTATAATTTATTATAGAACTATATTAAAGGGTTTATTACAGTATTGTAGAAATGATAAGACACTGGAAATATAGTCACATTCATACCTGAGGACCTAGTTACATCAGTGATATCTATGAATATGATACTAAGCTATGAAGAACCTAAAAGGAACTGTATTATTTCTGTGGTATGTCACAGTAGAGCCAGTAGGTGCTATGTTAGAAATGTGGGCTGAAGAAAAACATGTACAATATGGTAAAAACCGTCTTGCACGCAAAAAGCCACATTTGCTATGTTTTAGTTATTTTTTTTTCAGTTTCTGTGATACAATAGCTTTATAAAAATCAGTTATTTTGAAGAAAAGAAGTTTATATCAGGATACAGACTATCATGTCTGTAGACCATGCAGGGACTTTAAAGAGCTACTCACATCCCATGCAGAGACTATAGCAGGGAGAAATGAGGATATGAAAGTTCACTGTTCAAGATCAGCTTGACTTCTCCAGGAGCAGTAAAGGAACTGCTCCCTATCCAGAAATTGGTACCCTCTTCAATGGCCTGGTCAGATCAGTCAGTCAAATCAAGACAATTCCCCTTAAACCTGCCCACAAATATGTCCAATGTGAAAAACTCCTTATGGAGGTGATTCCAGATTTCATCAAAATGGCCATTAATATTAACCACCACAACTTGTGTTCTCATGCATATATTAATACCTTCAGCGTGAACTGAGAAAGCTAGGAAAGCTAATGGTCAACAGATGATGAGAGTATAGAGCCAAGAAGCAGACTGTGAGGAAACTTTTTTCTTTGTTAATTTTACATTCATATAAGTTATGATATTGACTAAATGTCTATTGTAATAATATAAAATAGATAATGAATGATATCATTATAAATCAATCATTCAGGATAAAATTTAATGCAGAAGAAAATGTTTAGCAACTTATGCATGCTTTCACAGCTGATTTTAAAAAAATAATTCAGACTATGGCCATAGTCTATGTATACATATGGAGGCACATACATGTGAGTATCTGTGAGGGACACAATTCAAGGTCCACGAAGCTACTTTTTAGCGCTTTTCCTGGAAATTACATGATAATTAAGATTAATCTTGCCAAAGTATTTTAAGGATAATGGGTTTTCTCTCACTGTAAGAACATACCTGGGATATTTAAGTTTTTAAAAGTGCAAGACTATTTTAACTCATGGCTTTGCAAGTATCAGTCCAATATTAGAGAGATCCATTTCATGAGCCTCTGGTAGACAACAAGGCAATGGAACAGGGTATAGCAAAGAAATGACTGCCCTCCCCACGACCAGGATATAAAGGACTGAGAGGAAAGGGAAGATCTACATGATCCCCTTCAAGAGCAAAACCCCGTGACCTAATGACCACCAACATGCTTTTCCTCATAAAGGACAAGAACCCATAATAGACTTACTCCAGGATATTTTGCAATGACATTTGAATCCTTAGCATAGAGACCTTTAGGACTGTTCACCCTCCACACGAAGACCTGATTTCTAGGCACCTGTCCTCTTTGTGAACATTTGGGAACTCTGAGATTAAAAACAAAGAAATCATTTGAAAGATGATTCCAGAGAACCCTAAATCATGAAAGCAAAACAGAGAAGTTATCCATTGTTCTGGGAGTCACTGTTCTTAGGCCTTGGTACATTATGCTCTCAGTGTCAGGTGTGTACACCTGAGTTATCTAGAAAGAGGAGAAATAACCCAAATCTATTCTCGTGTATTTTAATTCTCTCATCCTTCAAAGCTATCAGGGGCCTAAGCAACTTTGGTTGTGTGTGCATGTTGGGGGGGTGGTATCTGAGTGGTGGGGCTACTATGCTTCAGATGAGCTTGAAATACCTTAATGCTGAACACAAATGTCTTTCAGATATGGTGCTCTGACTTGGGTCTTCAATGCACCTTTTCTCTGTACAGCTTCCATTGAACCCACAGAAACCTGTGTAGATAGCAGATGCAGCCGGAGAAATGTGAAGCTACATGTACCTTGTGTCATTTACACCCACGTTTCTGTACACAGGGAGTCATTAGCTTCTGGAAAATCTTGTTTGTTTCAGAGTCCCTATCCCTTACTCATAATTCTCAGCCCACATGAGTGCTGATGGACAACTGTCAGCTAAAATCAGGACAAGTAAATAAGGGCAAATAGATCCCAGCGTCTCCTAAAAATATGAAAGAAGGCACTTAGTTTTTTGCTCTGAAGCTGAAACAGATTTTTTTTTCTCCTTATGCTTCTATTTGTCACTAATTGGTGAAGGGAGATCCTTTCTCTTGGAAAGGGCCAGTAAAGAGTACGAAAGTCAAATTCAAGACAAGGAAATGAGCACATGAGTACCCCTTGTGGGAGGCCCTTGTCTAACAAGGCCTAAGGTTCAGTGGTTCTTCTATGGTCAGAACATCCTGAAGTATTTATTATTGTTATGATTAGTGTTGTTATTATTATTTTATTTTAGCCTATGTCAATTTTGCCTGTATGTATGTCTGTCTACGATGTGCATAGATACCAAAAAAGTTACAGATGGAGCTGTAGTTACAGTTGCCATGGAAATCAATTTACAGATAGTTGTCACCAATGATATGGATTCTGAGAACTGAACCTGGGTACTCTGGAACAGTGACCAATGCTCCTGCCACTGGTATCATTTTAAAATGTAACTTTAGATGATAGACTTACTACCTTGTAGAGTGTAAATTTAACAACGTACTTGAAGAATCCATACCTATAAGCACATCTGTAGAAAGCAGGAATCTACATGAACTTAAGTGAGTTCTTCATGATTAGATTATGTATGCCATAGAAGAAGGTTGGGAATTAAACAAGCTGGTAAATGGAATTTTCATAGACCTTGATATATAATATGTTTAAAAACATCTATGAATCCAGGCAATGGTCAATACCACCTGTCTTAACCACTATAAATCTTGTAGCAGCAGCGCCACCTGCATATGAAAGCAAATGTATCTTACATGCATTAATAAAGAGAAAAAGGCAGCATTGGTCTCTGAAATATTTAATAACCAGTGTGGGACTGGCACCACCATCACTTACTGAGCAATTATAAACAACTGGGTACTCCTACTGATACACACATGTGCTGTCTTCTCTCTTTTGTTGTATATGAGCTGGGATAAAAGAGAGGCTACATTAACATGCCCAAAAGTAATGTATCTGAAACTATTTCCCAGGCAAGCAGTACCTATATTATGCTTTTCAGTTCTTTTATTAAAACTACATTTTGAGATTAGGTGCTAGATACAAGCATGGAAGCAATATTCTTTAAGTAGGTCAACATAAGCTGGATATTTTTTGCTGTTTTATTTGAGTCATGACCCCTGTTCCACTTTTGTTTTAAAATATTTATTTTGTGTTTTTAAATTTGGTGGGAGATCTGCACATTCAGAACGTAAGTGAGCATGAGACTTCTTGGTGCTAGCATTGATAGCAAGAGCTCTCTTAATCACTTAACTATCTTTCTATTCCAGTGACATCTTTGATTAGTACAGCATTCAGTGCTCTCCTCCAACAGCTAAGAAAATGAAAGTATGAAGTTCGACCCCATATGACTCAGAATTTACATCCAGTGTGGTGCAGGTATATCCTGTATCTATATTTACTGCATATGAGCTAGGGTGAATGAGTAGTGAACATTAGCTTTTCCAAGAAGAAAGAGCAGAGTGGAACTTTGTTTTTACTTCCAGTTCCTTAAAATATACAAATCTACATAGCCCTGGAACAGACTCGTCTAGTGAAACAGAAAGGCATGTTTCCAACCATTACACAACACAGGAATGCAGCAAGCTGTCTTCTCTCTTCTGCCATCCTTCCATCACAGAAAAACTTTGTAATACGTCATTTACTCAAGGATACTCTCTTCTTTTTTGCCTCAAATCTTCTGGATCCATCCACAGAAAACAATGAATGGATCTCAGTATACATTTTGTATAGCTCATTTACCAAATGTGTGATTTGTGCTTAAAAAACACACTCTACTGCCTAAGACTGATTAAACCGAAACATAATGAGGATCATAAATCCTCTCCAACAATAGCATCAATAGGGTTGAAGCATCCAACTTTCATATTTGTCAAACTCAGCAGAAGATTTTGCATCAAATCATGACTCAAATTGTCTCTTCCCAGAATAAACAGTTTCGCCATGATAGGCCCTTGATGGGGCAGAACAGAATTACATATGACAGTCATTGGATTTGGCAATTGGCATCACTGCTTAATCAGTTACTTTAAAACATTTTTTTCATTTGTCATTATTGTTGCTAAATTATAAGGAAGTCAAAGATCAACAATTATTTAGTGCTTTACACTTCGATCAAAATAAACTCAATGGGGCACATCAATTATATTCAAACCCAATGATCTTCAATTGTCTTGAAATTGAAGTAATAACTTTTCTAAAGTAGCAGATATGTATCTCTGAGATAAATTTCGCTCATTTTATGTCAACACAGACTACATTTTATGGCAGATAAGTATTCCATTTAATTTTTACTACCCACCAAACTCCCTTGATGTAGAAAGAATTTGAGAAGGAATCCAAATGTAAAGAAATGTTCTAAAAGAAGAGCCACTGAATTGGAATTTCACTTCAGTTCCTGGAATGCTTTTGTTGTCCATAGCTCTCTCTCTTTGCACTCAAATAATAGCTTGAAAATTACCTGTGTTGTTTCACAATAAATTACATATTATGGTATTCTGGTAGTTTTATAAAAGGTCTAAAACATTTTCTAACATTAGTATAATTTAACATTGTCTAATTGTTAGATAATGAATATAATTGTCTATTTCATTATACTCTCTAAAAATTAGAACAAATACAATGGCCATTCTTTCTGAAGTGTTATCTTCTGACACTTTAAGATGAAATGTTTAAATAATCAAGGGCATGTTCTGGCATTTTTATTTTTTATTTTTTGTGAATGTTATAAAGCACAAATTAGAAGTAAGAATTAAAAAGATGTTCCATATTACTTAATAACTTCATATAATTAAACTTGAAGGATGCAATATTTACAAGGTAATTAATAATGATAATCTTTTATTTAACAGCTTGGGTTATAATGTTGATTGAAGATAGGATGCTAGGGGGCTGGGCAGATAAATTAGCAGTTAAGAAGACTTGCTATTCTTGCAAAGGACCCAGGTTTAGTTCCCAGATCCACATCATTAGTTCACAATCATCCTAGTACCAATTCCAAGGAATTCAAATTTCTTTTCTGACTTTTGTCTTCTATGGTTACCAGCCATGAACCTGGTTCATATATGTATATGTATGCAAAACATTCATACACATAAAAATAAATCATAAGGTAATTGTAGTAAATAACATTCATCTACAATGCAATAAAATCACTACAGTATAAAGTAGTTAGAAATCTTATACTATACTTTGTAATTTATGGTGTATATGTAAGTCCAATGTATTAGGTGCTGAAATAACATCAAAAAACTCCAAGTATCTTTATTAATTCATTTTATTTTTGAGACAAATAATAATTGCATCTGCCATTCTTTCTCCTCCCTCCAACCCCTCCCATGTACTTACTCACTTGCTCTCTCTCAAATTTATAGACTGTTTCTTTGGTTGTTAACAAAGAGGACATGAATTAATACTTTACTGCAGCATTTGAAAACCTGCTGAAGGCAGAAACAACTTAGCTTTTTCTCAGGAAAATAAATTTACCAAATGTCTGCTTTCCTAGCTATGGCTGAGAGAAAGAACAAAAGTTTTATTGCGTCATGCCCTTTCAGGGACATAAACATCTATGTAAGCTCTCTGTTATCTAAATTATATTTCTCCTTCAATAACTTCTTATCTTTGCAAAAGTAAAAGCTGAAGGTAAATGCCTGGGCCTTCAAGTTAGAGGTTGGTTTTTCAAACATAGTCAAACTAATGAGAAGCCATTCCCATCCTGAGCACACAGGTTTATATCCACAGATGAAACTGAGTGGATTGAGCCATGGCAAAGGAAGGTAATAAGTGGAACACAGTGAATATCACTAGAGCTGAATGAGCAAGTGCATGAATTAAGGAGAGGTACAGAAATGGGAGCTTAGCAGAAAGTTCTCCAATTCCTGGGCATTTCCATATTCTCTCCTTCCCCAAACTCAAAAGTGAATCCTAAAAAGTATTCTGAGGTGCCGGAACAAGCAGGAGAGAAGGGCTCAGGAAACCCTTCATATACACAGGTGGAATCACTTTCTGCAGCGTGGATCTTCTCAGTAATGGAGTCTCACACTATCAGTATGAGTATGGGTGGACACAAGTGAGGAAAGTGCCATGTGCTGCCTTGTGTAGTGAAGGATGAGGACAAATCCTTACATGTTTAGGGGAAACCAGTGTTTCTAAGCTCATGTAAAGATGAAAGAGAAAGGGAAGGGGAAGCTAAGTTGATTACACCAGTAAGTCAAGTTAAGGTGGTATACTTTGTTTATGGATACTGTGTGGGAATAGATAGTGTAGTTTCCAAATAGTGCATTATAAAATTGACATTTTAACTGCTTTAGGCAAAAAAAAATATTATGTGTCCTGTCAGTATATCTCCTCACACTTACAAATTAGAGGTACAACAATGAATGCAATCTATTCATGCCTGTCATTTAAACTATCCAAGCTTCGGTGGATTGTTTGATGAAAGAAGTCCTGCATACTAAGTGGAAAACAAGACTTTTCTTAATATTGCTCCTATTTTAGGCAAGTGTCAAGAATCCCTACTACATCACAATGTAGCTACCTAGGTGCCTGGCTAAACAGAACTTTGAGATCTGAATACTAAGAATAATGGCAATATGGTAACCACTATTTCAGAGGAAGGATGAGAGCTGATAAGTTTCTTCTGGCACTGGAGATGGCAATGTTGCATCTGGGTGTTCCTTGAGTTCTCACAGAAAATTTTATTTACAACATCTTCGGCTAAGACAGAAGTTCTTTCCAGTAGTAGAACTTAGAATCTGACCAATCTGTCATGACAAGCACTGCCTTTGGGAATCCCAAATTTCTCTAGTCTAATGACATTAGAAATGCATTGCAGACCTCATGTATACAGTTGGATCATTTCTGGGATTTTTTTCAGCGATTTCTTGTCTTGATAGTGGGGCTCCTAGGCTAGAACTCTGCTCTAGACAGACATGATCTTGCTATTACACTTACACCTACTAAAATAAATTCTGAATTTGGTGCAATCTTAGTGCCCTGAGACTGTTTCTGTCAGGTTCTCATTGGCACGGTGAGATAAATCTGTGTCCCAGAATGTGAGGAGGCTTATGAGCCTGTGACTGTGGCCATCTTTGCTGGGGGAGGATGTCTGTGCAAGAAAGCTGACTGTAAGATGGTTCTCAGACTGCACTTCGATGGCTCCAGTTTTTCCAATTTCTTACTTGTAGTTTTCAAAAATAAGTGTAAAATGTGCTGGGAATGTAATATCCTGAAATAGGGAAGAGCTGGCTCTAAAAGTCTAGGTTCTATTCCAGGCTGTCCTACAGCTAGTGCCCTTCACCATTTTTAGACCAGTGTGTCATGCTTTTCCCTAGTTAGTATAAAACTCACGTGGGTTGCTTTTAGGGGAACCTCAGCTGCAGTGGAAATGTGGATTCAGATGACTTCAATGAGCCTGGACAAGCTTTCTTGCATCCTGGGTGACTAACTTGCCCTGGTACCTAATCATTAATTGTCAGTCTAGTTTCTGCTCTTGTTCTGTTTCATTTGATTCAGATATGTGAGTGAACCCACTTCGTAGATAGGTGCCGACATAATGATACTGAGTTCACAAGCTGATCAGGTTTAAACATGTAAACTTAGAAAGCAAAAATCCAAATTAAGGTTGACAGTTATAGAGGAGAAAATATATTTTCATTTTCTTTGGAAAAGGTTGAACATCGTTAGTGTTGATGACAGAATGACTCCTAAAGTTATCCATCATATTTTCACATGATTTGATGTTATGGAAAATTCCAAACATGTTTATAGTTAATTTGCTAGTTGAGAATGCTATGTATTAGGTTCTATCAGGTGGTAAGAAAGGGGCATCAAACCACAACATCTGGCATAACTTCTCACTAAGGAGACGTGATACACCAAATTTCTACATGAAAAGAAGACACAGAAAATATAGATTTTTAAAGCAAATACTAACTCTACCCAGCTATTACAGTAAGAAAGGCTTTGTTCAGTTCTCTATATAAATCAGTTTATAATAGTCTTTTGAAATTATTTTAGTGAATTTGACAATTGGTACTTTCAACAGCTCATGTATAATTCCCCCATAAGAACAGAACATTGCTTTCCTTCCCCAAAGCTTGTTTCCCACCAACTACACCATAATGTGACAATCTACATTAAATAATAATAGACAAATAATTAATAATTATTCAATGATATAAATGAAAATAACACATGTGTAGAAATACCTTTCCAGGTTTTTTGTTGTTGTTAAGCTAAGTCTTGGGTCACTTATGACTTGACCAGCTAATAATGTCAAATAAGGGTTAGCACAAAAAAATAATACCATGTTTGAAAGGACAATAAAAAACCTTCAGCATGTCTTCCTTGCAGAAAGTAAAATTCTCTCATGACACCAATGATAACTTTTCCGACACAATCTAGGTGCTGCTAGAGTGAGCCACAGCCAGAATACCATTCACTTGGTGCAAGAGGCCCCTTAACATCAGGAACAGCATGTCTCTCCACAGTTCTCATCCGGATTAGATTCCAGCAGTTGAGGTAAGAAATTGTTAATGGCTCCACTCTTCCCTAAGATCCCACCAGATCCACACAAAATTATTTCAAAATTCCAAAAGGCATGTTTTTAAATATGAATGGAATTTGGATGATAACTGTGAAGTGTATTTATCTAGGGGCGTTTCAGTGAAAAGGCTCTGAAACATAACCCAAGGGGATAGTTTCAGAAGAAAACTGAATGATGGTAA
>JAQHUG010000049.1:7078868-7089862 GCA_028555095.1 Dicrostonyx torquatus
TAAAACATGATTGACAGAATACAGACACATCTCCCGCACCATTAAAGATAATGTCAGAGAAACTAAAATGTGTCAGTGTCACAATAAGGAAGCAAAGCACTTCCTCTTGGATTAGATTAACCAAAAACAAACAAAAGCTCAAATTCTGTACTTCTTTCTCTGTGTGTCTTCCATTTGTCTGTATGGTGTGGTTTCTGGTCTGTCTATAATTTATAGTCTGTACTATACCTATCCATACCTGCATGTTTGTCTGATTGTTTGTGTCCCAAAGAGCTTTTGCACTGAATTTATTTAATAGCACAGAAGGAAACAAACAGAGAAAGAGTGAAGTTTTATAGAAATCTTACAATAGTTATGTAGGGGATGTAACTACCAATTCTGAATTACCGAGATAACAAATACTACTGCAAGTATACCACTTATCAAGCAATATCTGTATGCTGTTTCTCATACTTATGATAGATATTTATTATACAAAGTCTATTTTGACTGGTTTTCTGTTTTCAGAAATTATTCTAATTTGCACATATACACATATGCATTACTCTGTGTCTGCGTGATGAAAGAATGCTCAATGTAAGACCACAGCTACACTTTGCTTCAGTAGTGAAAGCTGATTACTTTTTTTTTAATTTGGGAAATTCAAGGCAAGCAAGCTGGTTGTTATAGTGTTCTTTTAAAGACACGTTTAAAAATAATAAAACAAATAAACAAAAAGTTTGAGTACAGAGTTCCTGCTGTGTATTTGAACTCGATCTTAATTGACTTCCAAGTATATTATTAGCATTGCCATGAGGTCTAGCAAAATCCTCATCTCTAAGAATATAAGAGGTATTTATATAGTAACATATCACCTCACAGTCAGATGATAAACCTTAGAAGACCTAGTACTTTTAACTTGCTGCAAATAAACCATTTTAAGAACTGTTGCCAAAAAAATGCAGATAGTCACATGTGCATCAAACAGCACATTCTTTTGAAGATCACATGACTACTATACCCTTTCAAATCTGGAGAGACATGCTCCTTTAACTATTAAATAGGTAATCAGTGTCAGGTAATACAGGTTAACAGCCCTTTTAATGTTAATCAAATGTTAGCTTTATTATTTTCTCTTTCTTTTCTGATGATAGTTGTTTTTCAAAAATTTTCTTCTCTGTTGTCACATCCCAGCACAATTTAAAGCCTCTGGTTCTACACACTAACATATATATGTCAGAGAGTTTTGTCTGTGAGTTAGAGCACCATGTCCCCATTGAGACCTATGAAAGCCTGCCCCTAACCCCTTCATTGCCTTGCTGGATAAAGAATTTCTCCCCAGTTTGAAAGTTCTACTTGAGATCTTTGGATAACATTTTTGTGAGAAATCAGCATGACTGCCTTCATCACACTGAATGATTTTTTTTGACTGAAGAAAAAAAGTAATTAAGTGACTCACTACAAATCATTCTAAATTAATCAAAAGAAGACAGACATTAATTCAGACAGGGGAATTCTATCAAAAACAAACCAAGTTAAACTCATAGAATCATTAATATCCATTTCACAAGACTGAATGCCATTAGCTCTAGTCAGTTAACAGCGCGGTACACTTATTTTCCCTTCCCTCTGCCACTGGTCCATGGAAAAACACTGCTTACTGAGTGTATTTTCAAGCAACTTCATTTGCTTCTTATTAATGGGGATTGATGCCTAAAAGAAGAGTTCATTAAAATCAAAATTGAATTGGAGAATGTTTAAGCTTAAAATTTATAGAGAGAGCTTATTAATCCTTTGTTTTATTTCCTAATACCTGCATGCTTATGGTGATCTACTTAAAAATGTTAAAAGATAAACTGATTGACCTGCACCAGTCAGTCACCCATTCAACTAAAACTTATGGAGCAACTATAACATAGTTAAATAGAAGGTTTAAGAAAAATGCAAATATTATCATCACTCAAGTATAATATAGACAGTATCAAGCAGAGATGACATTGGCTCATCTCTCTCTCAATCTTAGTTCTTTTGTGTGGATATCTGCCCCACCAGAATAAGGCTTTAGTGTGTGTGTGTGTCTGTGTTTAATAAACTCTAAAGTAAATCTAATATATTTATATAGTTCTGGGGACTGAGAGTCATAGATTTAAATTCAGGTAGCTAAAGTATCCTAGCTTTGTCGTCTTGAGTAAACTATAAACTTCTATAAAATTAGAACATGTAATTGCTAAAATAATAAAATAATTCACTGTAAGACTGTTGTATAAAGCTATAAAGCAGTAGTTAAAAACGTAAGTATAAAATCTAGTTACCACATAATAAAAGCAATATTCTTGCAGTACTTGTTGATTACGAGATTTGTCAATACTACACTGATCATGACAGAAAATACCTAAGATCATATTTGTTGGCAGGCAAAGAAAAAACTGAGGGCAATTCAGGGCTGAGAGAAACAATTGCTGTTATATTTAAGACTATTTGCAAAATTTATATGACTTGTACATTTATAGGTTTAAAATGTGTGCTGCATATGTTTATATGCTTGTGTGCATGTATGTGGGGTGAGGTGTGGGATTAATGTGTGTGCAGATGTGCTCATGCATGTGGAGACAGTCTTTGATGTTAGGTGTCTTCCTCAACCACTCTCCACGTAATCTTTTTGAGATAGGTTCTCTCTCTCACTGAGCAAACTTGCTGAATCATCTAGCGAGGCTGGACATTTAGTTCCCGGAATTGTCCTGTCTCTGTAACCCAGTTCTGGGATTTCAGGCATGTACTGAGGCACTTGGAATTTTTAAACAGTTGCTTGGACTCAAACTTATATTCTCTTACTGTCATTCCAACTATCCGATCTTCTACATTTAAATATTTCTATGGAGAATTTATAGTAGAAAAATTAAAAAAATACTATTCATAATCTTTGTTGAAGGTAGGGAGAAATGTACATTTACATATGCATATATATATGAATATTTATTATCCACATGCATAAGACATTTTAAAAATATTACATATATTGCACATTTAAATTTCAAAATCTTACAAAAACTGCAACATTTCACAAGTAAAACTATACTGATTGTGGCAGACAAGATGTGTACAAATATATAGATGATATCTGATTTTCACAGGACCAAAGGAACTCGATTCTCAGAATAGGCCTTGATAAAAGAGCCTATGATGCAACTTTAATACTGACAGTTTTATACTGAGAGACACAGTGTTTCCTCCCTGGGGAGCCGTGCATTGGCTGTGGCTAGCTGGAAAAAAAGGACAAAGGTGATCTCTGCAAGGATCTGTAAGTATGTATCAGAATATCTGAAGCCACTCCCTCAAAGTGGGACCACAAAAGACCTTTTTGTGTGGCTGCCATGGATGGTGAGGACCTCCTCTTCTGTTACTGTCCAGATGGTTTCACGGTGTGAATGTTACCCTCAGCAAATTTAGGTCCTCTACAGGATACTTGTTTTACTACCTGCTTGGATAAGACATCCTTGCTTAGCTTCTCTGGCTGAGTAACATTGAGAAACCCAAGAGTAACATATATAGATCCCCCTTGGAGAGGGAAATAGACAAGATTTCCTGAGAAAACTGAGAGCATGAGGGTGGGGGAGAAGGAAAGAAAAGGGTGAAAGAGGAGGGGAGAAGGGGATGGGGCAGAAGAACTTGAGAGAACAGAATAGTCAAGATGGGTAAGGACAGAGACGGAGAGCAAGGAAATAGGTTTCTTGATTGAGGGTGCCACATGGGGCTGGAAAGAAACCTGGTATTAGAGAAATTCCCAGTAATTCACAAGGATGACCCCAGATAAGACACGAAACAATAGAGGAGAGGGTGCCCGAACTGGCCTTGCCCTGTAGTCAGATTAATGACTATCTTAAATGTCACCATAGAACCTTCATCCAGAACTGATGGAAGCAGAGGCAGAGAGCCACAGCAGAGCACTGGGCTGAGCTCCCAAGTCCAGTTCAAGAGTGGAAGGAGTGAGAATATGAACAATGAGGTCAAGACCATGATGTGGATACCCACTGAAACAGCTTACCTAAGCTATTAGGATCTCATCAACTCCAGCCATTCAGGAAAGGAACCAGCATAGGACCAAACAAGTCCCTCAGAATGTAGGTGACAGTTGTATGGCTGGGGTAGACTTCAGGCCCACTGGTAATGGGACCCAGATTTATTACCACTGTTTGGTGTAGGAGGTCCTTCTGTATTTGTGTTGGTTGAATAAAGAAACTGCCTTGGCTTTTTGATAGGGCAGAACTTAGATAGGCTGGGAAGACAGAACAGAATGCTGGGGAAAAGGGAAGAGTGGCAGATGCCATGAAGCTCCTGCCTGAGACTGACACTGTTTAGAATCTTTCCTCGTATCCCATGACCTCAGGTGTTATATAAATTACTAGAAATGGGTTAAAGCAAGATGTGAACATTAGCTAATAAGAGGCAAGAGATAATTGGCTAGGCAGTAATTAAATTAATACAATTTCTGTGTGGTATTTCAGGGTTTAAGCTAGCCAGGCAGCAGGACACAGCCCACTCCTCCTACAACAAGTGCTTGTACTGTTTTTTTGAAACCCATTCTTTTTGGAGGGATACTTTACTTAGCCTAGATATAGTAAAAAGAGCCTTGGTCCTTCCTTAAAGCAATGTGCCTTACCCTCTCCGAGGAGTAGATAGGGGTGGAGTGAGGGGCAAATTGGAGGAAATGGGAGAAAGGAAGGGAGTAGGAACTGGGATGAGAAAAGTTAGGTTTTTTTTGCTTTGTTTTTTCATAAAATAAAAATAAAAAAAAGACATCCTTGATTCAGTCACTTGTAAGCCTGACTCTCTTTCAGCAGAATAAGTAATGTTTCTTCCTCTTTAAAGTGTTCTAGGGCATGCTTTTAAGAAGTGAACCAAAACTGGGTGGTGGTGGCTCAGACCTTTAATCTCAGTACTCAGGAGGCAGAGGTAGGCAGATATCTATGAGGTCATGATCAGCCTGGTCTACAAAGTGAGTTACAGGACAGCCATGTCTGTTATACAGTGAAACCCTGTCTTAAACACATACCCCCGAAGAAAAGAGAAGAAGAAAAAAAGAAAGAACCTAAATATTTTTTCTCACTTTATTTTATGAATCAGTGCATAATAGTGATCTGCTTACCCAGCAATCATCTACACTAGATATTTGTTTTTCAAAAAGAGAGATTTGTTTTGCCTTTGATTTTATGGCTCCAGGATCAGTGACTGTTAAGCAATAAACACTTTATGAATAAATATGTTTGTTTCTTGTAAATGGCCATTGTCTTAAATCTGTCAATGCATTTTGTTGAGTTTCAAAGGCAAAGTGTGCAGAAGCATAACAACTCATATTACTGAATATTTTTACTTTGGCAAGCATGAAACTATTATTAACCCCATTTTTCATAAATTATAAAGAAAGCTGAAATTTAGAGACATGATGAGACTGTAACTGGAGATACCTCTGTAGGCAAGAACCAGGTTTCAATCTTGAGTCTGTCAACCAATCCACTAGAAGTGAGAATTGATACATGGTAATGTATGCAACTGTCATGATACTCAGAAAAGAGCACCAGTGAGGTGGTTTAGAGCTACAAATGCTTTGAGTCTCTGCAGATAATAAAAATACATTTGGACAGGACTCCTCACATTGCTGCTCATAAGACATACGCTTAATTTATTGTAGAAGATGTAAATACATTTGCTCTGTTTGACAAGGTCAAAATAGTTTGGGTCATAGAAAAGAAGTTGCTGTTCTGCTTTTTTTTTTTAAAATAGAAAACTCCTAAAATAGAGTTTTTAACTGCAACCACAGCTATGATGATGCAAGGGGAATAATTATTTTTGTTAAATGTCACTAACAATTAATGGGGACATTTTCGACTTTTGCTAACCATGGGATAATGTGACTAATATCTAAGTAACAAAGACACTTACTCACCACTTAACTAATGACTTTTTAATTCACAGATGTGTGTCTTTTATGAGTATTTTAAGAAGGAACATGTACTTAAAAATAAGACAACATTATCATGAACAGTGAAAAAACCACAGAGTTGGGTAAGATTATTCCTGAGTGGGTAGAAAAACGGGCTCTCTAAGATCATTAAAGGTGGAATCGGAACCTCTCCCTTTCTCTCTTTGCTTCTCCTCATCTTCCCACACACCAAGAGTAATATGCCATGTCATGCTCAGAAACTGTGCTTGGCAATCTCAGACACTATCAGACAAAATAGTGTTCATAACTCTAAAATACTGTAGCTAAAACACTTGCCTGTGCTTGATGACCTGTTCTAAAAGTGTCTTTGTGTACTGTAGAGCCAAGTTTGCTCTTGTCATCGTCAAGGCAGAGATGGCCAATCTGATTTGATTTCTGAGTCTTTAAATGAGTTTAGTGTATACTCACATGCACAAGTACGTTTGGATATGTATCTATATTACACAGTTACCTTTTTATTCCATGTCTTCGTGATACTCTCTCAAACAAGATCTTGAGAAGGATCATTTTTGTTATCCAGAACATTGGCTGGATGCTTAAAAGTCTAGATGCTTATGTGTTCATAGATATAAGCATAGATTGTACATATTGGTTCATAGGAAAGAATAACGTGTACTGTGATTACATCATAGATCATATGATTTCCAGGAAATTTAGCATATGAAAGATACATCTTAAAGATAAGAGATACAGGAGAAAAACCATAACATTTGCTGATCAAGGTTAGTAAATGCTTAAAGGTAAAATTCTGAGGAAACTCTTGACCCAGACTGTGTAGCCACAGGCAACAAGAAAAGATATCATGAAGAAGAGGTGTTGTGTTAGCTTTCTCTGAACAGAAAGGATTAGCCCCTTCTTTTCTATGCACTAACTAGATTGTTTTGTTTGATTTTGCTGTCTACACTGGAGAAATATTTCTAGAAAAGAAGCACACAGGAAAGAATGTGGCACCCTGGAACCATAAAGTCCAGAAATGTGTGGCCTGTCAAAGTATGTATTTTCAGTCTACAAAGTAAAATATAAGATGGTTTTGAGTACTGGAGATGCAGTACTTTGGTAGCTCAAATAACAGCTCACAAGGAATTGTGCCTGCCCATAGAAACACAACGGGAGATAAGATGGGGCAATAAAACACATACGCAGACTGGGAAATAGAATTCTGGCTAGGCATAATATCTTTCTATGCTTATCCTATAAATTTGAAATATTTAGTTATGCCCAACATCCCATGTGCAGTTGATGGAACTATATAGAAAACCATATGGTCGTAAGCATTCTTTATTATCTATCGTAAGCATTCTTTATTATCTATCTTCCTACTTTCATTCTGTTACTGGAGGCAAGCCATGTAAAATTTACATGGATTAATTATTTTCCAACTTCACTTATTACCTTGATTGTCAATTGTAAAGAATTTTTTGATTACTCAGGGAATGAAATGTTGATTTTTATTTTTAACTAATTCGTGGTTCTACTTCAGGTCACTGCATCCAGAGTACACAGAGAATGTAAAACATCACTATCCAGCACCTGGATAGAGATAGTGTCTTCTATATGTAAATGAAATATTATGGTTAGTGAACAGAATGGATGGAGATTAAGATATGAAAACTCATCTTGCACACACATAGACTGATTTCCTGCAATTTTTTGCATCTCAGACATATGTTTGATTTCTAGAAGACAAAATATGGATAGAAAGTGTTCATTATATTTTATACTTACCCAAGAAAAATTGTTTCTGTGTCACTAGCCCCTTCCATCATGTCAGATACCTCTGGATTGACCAAGCCAACATGAAATGAAAGCCAGAAGCCTTCAGATAGCTATGGTTCTGAATTAAATGTTGGGGGAAAATGTTTCAATGTATATCAAGTTGATATTTACAATAAATATGTTTCTGATATGTGATGCTTATAGGGTCCTAAAGTTTGCCACTCCAACTAGGCCTGTGTCACCACCTTACAAATATAAATACACATATGTGTCCTACAATCGTGCAGTATGACTGTGGTGATTTGAAAGAAAATGGCTCCCAAAAGGAGTGGCACAGTTAGGAGGTGTGGCCTTGTTGGAAGAAGTGTGTCATTGTGGGGGCAAACTTTGAGGTCACTTTTGTTCAATCTTCCCTCAGTGTGACTCCCTGTCAACTTCCTGTTGCCTATAAGATGTTGAACTCTCAGCTTCTTCAGCACTATATCTGCCTACATACCACTATACTCCCCACTGTAGCTAAAGTTGTTATCTGTTCTGTTGTTGCCATGTACCAGCTTCTTTCCTGCTTGCAGGTCTCTATAGCTACTTATGCAAAAGAAATTCATGTGTGTCAGAAGAGACTTTGGATTTTGGACTTTGAAACAAGTTTGAAACTTTTATAGACTATAGAGACTTTTGAATTTGGACTCAATACATTTTTTATTATGATATAGCAATAAGCCTTTGTGGGCCAGGGAGTGAACCATGGTGGTCTGAGAGAAAATGGTCACCAAAGGGAATGTCACTAGTAGAAGGTATGGCCTTGTTGGAGGAAGTGTTATTGTTGGAGTGGGTTTCGAAGTTTGTTTTGCTCAAGCTTCCCTCAGTGTGACAGTCAGTGAACTTCCTCTTGCCTGCAGGATGTATGACTCTAAGCTCGCCTAGCACCACATCTGTCTGTGTGCCACCATGCTCTTTGTCATTGATGATAATCAACTGAACCTCTGAAAATGCAAGTGAGACACCCCATTTAAATGTTTTGTTTATGAGTTGTAGTCACTATGGAGTTTCTTTGTAGCAATAAAAATCATAACTGAAACAATGACATGATTATATAAATAAAATAAATCTCTTAAGGTTCTATATGCTAGATCAATTCAAAAGACTGTTTCCCAAAGAATTTGGTCAACAAGTCCTTATCACAGTATTTAATTTTAGGAGATGAAAGTTGTTTCAATTGAGCATTGTTAGTTATGGATTTACTTTCCTGAGATTCATATCTTATTTGAAGATTAAACAGACCTGTAACACAGAGAATCTATAACTGTCTACTTGTGTGGACATTTTTGGTTCACATATCCTCTCCCTTTTAGAGATCCTAGCACAAATTTTCTTTTGGGGAGGGGTCTATTCCTAAATCTTAGTATGTAACATCTTGTATGATTTAAATCAAACTAAAGTCAAAGTAGATGTATTATATAAGCTTGACTAAAATCAGAGTACTTCAGGCCATACCATTCATAAAGGATGTATATTTTTTTTTGTTGATTGGCTTGTTTTGTTTTTTCATAGACAGGACTTTTCTATGTATCAATCATGTGCCTGTCCTGGAAGTCCCTTTGTAGATCAGGTTGGCCTCAAACTCACATGGATCTTTCTGCCTCTCTTTACTGTTGGGATTAAGGCTCATGATGGCGAATTTTTATTGAGAGGACATTCACGAGGCATTCCTAGGACTGTGAGTTTGTAATCTTTCAGTCACCGAGGAGAGCTCAAGTGACTGTGAGAAGAGGACAAATAAGTGGTAGAGTAAGTTACTTAGGAAATTTTGAACTTTTATATCCATTGGGGATTGAAACTGTAGTTACAAATCCTACTACTTTAAGTGACAATGATTAACCTTGTTTTTATACTTTTAAAGTATGTTTAATATGATTCCTCCACTTGTAACTTGACAGAGTTGAAGGGTCATACAAATATTTATCAAACAAATCTATCTTGTAATCAAAGACATATATAGTAACATAACTTCTAATTTATCTGTGTCTCTTAAGGGGTCTCTCATTCCTATCATGAATAAGATAAAACAAAGAACAAAAACTTATTCATCCTGCAAAAACTTGACATTGCAAATCTTGTATAACTAGCTCATACCTTACTAAAAGAAACCACTTTAAGGTTAACACATTTATTTAGCAAGTATATGTATATAGTTATGCAAATTATACAATTTTTGTTGTTTGGCCATAAAATAGAAACAATTTTTGAAATATAATAAAATTTTTCTCAAAATTTAAATAATAGTTTTTGATAGTCTTATTTTATTTTTCTCCTTCATATAGTAAATACAACCCTAAAAATACTGAATCATTTTAGTTCACTGGTTTGCATATCGTTTGGAGTAGGATAATGTAAAATTTATCTAAAACAAAATTGGATACTTAGCCAGAGTTTCTTAAAAATATTCTTCTTTTCCTTAGCTTCTGTCTGGCTGACCATTTTAGACAGGGGAATCTGGGTCACCTTATTTATAACTGTGGATTCCTTTCCCAACTATTAGGTTTTAGCACAAAGAATTAAAAATTAATAATTTTATTACAAGTATGTGTTAACACATATGGTATTTACATAATCCACACAAAGTAAAACCTATGCAAGCCTACACATTATCATTTGTTAAGGTAGAGATAGATAGGTGCCATTTAAAAAAAACAATGGAATTAAAAGATGAATGTATTTGTCAATTTTTATTAGTATGAAAATCATAAGTAATTGTAATACTGGTTTCTTTTTTATTGAATTTTGTTGAACTCTACATTTTTCTCTGTTCCCCTCCCTGCCTCTCCCCTTTCCGCTTCAACTCTCTTCCAAGGTCCCCATGCTCCCAATTTACTCAGGAGATCTTGTCTTTTTTCTACTTCCCATGTAGGTTAGATCTTTGTAAGTAGCTCTTAGTGTCGTCATTGTTGTCTAAAATCTCTGGGATTGTGGTTTGTAGGCTGATTTTCTTTGCTTCATGTTTAAAAAACACCTATGAGTGAGTACATGTGATATTTGCCTTTCTGTGTCTGGGTTACCTCACTCAAAATGATGTTTTCTAGCTCCATCAATTTTCCTGCAAAATTCAAGCTGTTGTTATTTTTTTCTGCTGTGTAGTACTCCATTGTGTATATGTACCACATTTTCTTTATTCATTCTTTGTTCGAGGAGCATTTAGGTTGTTTCCAGGTCCTGGCTATGACAAACAATGCTGATATGAACATAGTTGAGGACATGTCCTTGTGGCACGATTGAGCATCCTTTGGATATATACCCAAAAGTG
>JAQHUG010000049.1:7092592-7104715 GCA_028555095.1 Dicrostonyx torquatus
TTTTTCGCTCTTTATATAGAAAACCTTACTGACATGACTATAAGTTAGGCTATTATAAATGAGTATTTATTAATTTGTAATTTTTAATTATGCATTACATTTTTAAATGAGCTGTCTTAACATAATACTTTAAACAAAATTAGAAATACCTATACACAGTGTAACAAAATTGACCATAAATTTGTATCAATTGACCAAGATCCATACCAATGCTGGAACCTTACCTGTAGGCCATAGCCTTGCAGTGATAAACAGATTAGTAGAAATGAGAGCTAGCTAGGAATACACCTAAGCAATGAGCCACAGAGTATTGCAATAAAAAAAAATAGAGGTGGCAATGTCAGTGTGCATCTTCCAAAATCCTGGTCTAGCACACATGCAGTTTCTGTCCTTGTTTAGTGATATTCTGATGACTCAGGATTGGTTTTAGTAATATTCTGAGAATTCGCAATGGATTTTCCCCAGATTATTGCTGATATTTCCAGAATTTAGAGCCTTATACATATCAGGCAAGAGGTTAATTTAGTTATATGCACAGTCTATGTCATATCTATCACTTTGTCTTCTAAAGATGTAATTAAAATATTTCATATTTTACAAGTTCTATCTGTGCATATGTTTTTTATTTAGAAGATATTCATAAGTGTTGATTCATTATGAATAGATTGACTTTATGACACCATTATAAATAAAGGTTTTAAATGGAAACAAAAAGAAGTTACTTTTACAAATAAAGAGTTCATTTAGAAAGGTATTACTTATTCCTATTAAATAGATTTTTTTAGAATTATTAAGATATATTAAGAGTTTTAATATATCAATGTGTCATTTGTATCTCCAAACCCATTTCTGTAGTACAGTACATTAATTAAAACTTTTTTCAGATCTGGGTTCTCCTCACCCCTTCTCTCTTTAACAGAACAAAGTAATGGAACCATTATTCTGAAGACTCAGAATTATTGCTGATGTATTATTAAAATGAATTGTGGAGAGTGTCTAGTGAGATGTCACTGGCCTTAACTTTAGGAAGTTCATGATTGGGATACTCAAACTCCTGAAATTTGATCACCGTGTTGGCTATTCAAATAAGAAGCAGAGTCAAGCTCTGTTAAACAGCAATAGGGGAAGGAAAAATGCGAACTGGAGTGATTTTTCCAGCGGTTTTAAAAAGAGGCACACTTCCATGACATCCAGCTACCACTGGGATCAAGGGAGCGTTTGCTGAGTTTCTGTTATGGTATGTACACTTGTGTTAGGTAAACTCCTTATTGCAGAGTTTTAGAAATACCAAACTTTACCTACTACAAGTTTTTGAAGTTACTTGAATACTTGAAGCAAATAGTGAAGGTTACTTCTGATGTCTCTTAAGCAGTACAAATCAAACATAGGAGTAAAGAAACACACACACTTTTCCCACACACCCACACCATTTTAGATACATTTACAGGTGTTTGAAGGCTAAACTTTGCTTAGTGATGTAGGAAGTTGATGATAGTTCTGAGTAACAGCTGGGTAATTAAAGAATGTATTAAACAAATTAATAATTAAAGTGTAAAAATCAGTAGTATTTATTTTCCAGCAAAACAGATCTCCAATGAATCCAAGATAGGTCATCCCCTCCACACACACCCCCTTTTTTTTTTACAAGGCCTGTGTTGCAATGGAGAAAAATTCACATTGTCAGGAAATGGAATACCAGAGTCTTGACAGAGAGAAGAAAGTTACTCTTGTAGTCACTTGATACAGGGGCTTCCAAATTTTAAGCACATACTAAAATTACACAAAGGACTCAACAGAGAGATTACTGGTTGCAAACCTGGTGTGGGACAATTCTGTCAATCATGTTTTAAATAAACGCTGACTAGCCAGGCAGGAAGTATAGGTGGGAAAACCAGACAGGAAATAGAGGTGGCACAAGGAGAGCAGGAGAAATTGGGAAGCAGGAAGCTTCCCTGGCATTCCTGCGCAGTCCATCTACGAAGCAGGATGTAAGCTGCTCGCTGAGAAAAGGTACCGGCCATGTGGCTTGCATGGATGGGAACAATGGTTTAATATAAGTTACAGGAGCTGGTAGGAAGACTGAGCTAATGGGTCAATCAGTGTATAACCTAATATAGACTCTCTGTGTGACTTTCTTTGGGGCTCGCTGGCTGTGGGGTACTGGGTGGGACAGAAACCCCAACGAGCAGGACCCTCATGTTACACAAACCAGTAACTCAGGATCTGGGATAAATCATAAGAAAATTCACATCTAACAGGTGATGCTATTATGTTTATTTAGATGCACACACTGTGGATGGGTGTTTTTAAATACTTCAGCATGATTCCAACCTCAATGAACTGAAGGCAGATATAGCTTCTCTAAATCATCTGTTAAGATTGAAAATAGTTTAATGACACAGTCAAATGCAATAAAGACAAGGAGAATCCTATTCATGTCTGATAAGCATGGGTACAATACAACTAATGCCTGGCACTCTGCATTGCACTTGCTGGGACAATATTATAAGCCATGTCAGTTAGACAGAATTAAGTCCATGAAAAACACTATTCATCCTGCATTTGTTTTCTAAGACTTCACTATATTCATTCTTGTTCTTCTTCCACATTCTCTTCTTTCTTTGCTGTAACACATCACAAAGCAATCTTCTTTCCATGGGTGTCTACCTTAAAATATGTTCTTACTCATTTAAAATATGTTGAGTGTCTAGTGGCTCTTTTTAATATAAATTCATTGTGCTCACCTCTATCATTCTTAAGGTATATTTTTTCTCTCTGTATATGTGTTAGAACCATGGTATCTTCCATTTCATTGTAATAAATGCATATATAAATATGAAAGAACATATATATTTAAATAATTTGTTTTGTCTATATATATTTTTAAAATATTTTGTTTTGCCTTTGTTTTCTCATTTATCTCTTTTTCTTTGAGCTTATAACTTAATTGTATCATTAGACTGATCTCTCCATTAAACACAATAATTAATTATATTGAAAAGGAATCTACAGGATCTCTATGTTCACAGTATCATATTTTGATAGAAGTATAAATTAATTTCTTTTATAAAATATAATTAGATGAGTCAAATAAGGTCTTTTATCAGCATAATAAAGCTTGTGAGAGACACAGATAAATTGGGCTGGATTTTGAAAGTTAGAAAACAATCTTCTCAATATTTATAAATTAAGAATTATTATAGTAGCTTGAGTTGCTTGTTTCTGTTTGTCAGCTTTCTATCCTGGTAACAAATAACCTAAGTCAATCAGCTTATAAGAAGGGAAGTTTATTTTGGCTTAGGTTTAGGATCTTCAGGTTTTGTGTGTTGGTGTCATTGTTTTGGGCCTTTGTTCCAAAGGACCTCACTTGGAATCACGTGAGACAATAAACCTGATTTCCTCCTGGTAGTTGGAAGGCTTTTAGATGTGTTTTTGGTAGATTCCATAGTTCTCATCAAGGTCCTCATGCTACAAGCAACCTACTTCTAACGTTTCCTATTTTTCCCAATAGCACTAGGCCTTCAAACACATATGTCTTTGGAGATATTTAAGAGCTACATCCTAACATGTTTGTTTTTCTGACTCCTGTACTCACAGTTGTTAATTCAATTATTTATTGGCTAATAATTATGCTACACAATTTTATTTTCATATAAACTGGGAATTTGAAAGAAAAAAATCATGAGTTAATCATAATATATCTTATATTTGACCCTATTTTTGTCCCACCTTTTTGAAATTGTGAAAGATTTTTTTCACCTTTCAACTCCACTTTATATTCTATCTTCTGTTTAACATATAGATTTAACAGTATCTTCCTTTTATTAACATATATTTATTTTCCTCTCTTATTGTAAATTCAAAATGATAAGATTACAGAGAACATCTACATTTGCATCAGAATAAAATTACAATAGTAAGTATTCCTAAAAAAAAAAAAGAGGCTCTAATTTAATATCTCCTTTGTCTTTGAATTGTCACTTTGATACTGAAATTTTACAGTGAGCTTTTCTGTGCTCAGGCTATTGACTTTTAAGCAATTTATCAGTGGCCTCACAAGAGTCTGTGGCCACAGACATAGATAAGAGTGAATCACAAACTGGAATGAAGCAGAAATGTCGCATTAGTTGTGTTTGAGTAAGTCAAATACTGAATGGGCATTTGAAGGCTCTCCATCAGCAGCGTTTTTCTTAATCAGGAAAGATCATGTTCTTTGAAATCATTTTACACCCTATGTTTTTAACAGGGCCATAGAAAAGAGGTCACACTCTGCGGGAGAATATTTCACTATCT
This sequence comes from Dicrostonyx torquatus, assembly GCA_028555095.1. NCBI lineage: Eukaryota > Metazoa > Chordata > Mammalia > Rodentia > Cricetidae > Dicrostonyx > Dicrostonyx torquatus. The sequence continues at coordinate 7,096,886 of JAQHUG010000049.1, forward strand.
TGGGAGAAAGAAGCAAACGTGTTATTAAAGAAAGGAATGCGTGGCAGGGATAGAAGAGAAAAAAAATCTCATTCTTAATACCACTGAATCCTTTTGTGTTGTCTCTTCTGAGCCAACTTTAAGTAACAACAGTCAATGTTTTATTTTGACTTTCATTCCAGGGCACACAACAGAGCCACATGGAATAGTAGACATAAGGTCAGCCCCTAGATAGTTTTATATCCTCCCTTCCAGAACTGCTAAGGTGGTAGATTACATTGCAAAAGAGATGTTAAAATTTTAAATAGAATTAAGAATCCTATTTGGCCAAACTATAATGAGAGATTAATGGAACATATAGATGGGCTCAATGTCATCATGGGATCCACAATTAACACCATATTCTAGTCTGGTGATCTGACTATCATGATTAATTAAAGCTTTTAAACAAGGAAGAGTGCATTACACACATACACACGTACACACAATACAAAGATTTGAAGAGTAATTGTTAAAACAGAGTTTAAAAAGATAAGGCATAATTTAATTTCTGCCTTTGAATGAGGAATAAGCGGCCATAAACCAAAGTAAACCATAGAAAGAGAAAATGGCAGGAAAGAGCTCCTGCAGAAGGGAATAAGTTCTCTCATCTATTGTCACCTTACACTTAAGCCATGAAAGTCTCAAGCAGCCTTTGAGTTATAGATACATAATATAATAAATTTGTAAATTTCTGTTTCCTTTATCCTATTCATTGGTGTAGGAGCGTCCTTTCTGTATATCTGTGCTCTCATTGGTTGAATAACGGACTGCTTGGCCTGTAGAATAGGACACAGCCCTTAGGTGGGCGGAGTAGACAGAACGGAAGGTGGTGAGAGAGAAGGAAGTAACAGATGCCATGATCCTCCGGCCCAAGATAGGTGCAGGTTAGAATCTTCCGATAAGTCAACACCTCGTGGTGACATATAGACTTTTATAATGGGTTAGTTTAAGATGTAAGAGTTATCCAAGAAGAGGCTAGTGATAATGGGCCTGGCAGTGTATTAAATGAATCCAGTTTGTGTGTAATCATTTCGGGCATGAACTAGTGGCCGCATCTGGGAGCCAAGTGCTGGGAACAAAAGGGCCCGCGTTTCTCTCAGGTGCTGGGAACAAAACTTGCACCTATTACAACAGTTCATGTTGCTCAGTTTGACACTGAACTGTAGGCTTTGGATTCTCCTTCCCTACCCTGTGGAATGTTGTGTGCTAGAAAGTTTATGTTCATTATGCCACTAAGTTTTCAATAATTTAATAATAGCTTATTGTCCTTGTGAGGTTCTGTTCCCTTTCAGTATTGACTCTCAGTTTGAGGTAGGAAAGAGGCACAAGGGGTGACAGAAAACTTTGTATGTGGCTCATGAGTATGAACAGGAGGTAGGCCTCTGGGAGACAGATTCAGTGAATCAGCTCAACTTTATTCTAAAATATAAGAAATATATAGGATTAGGAATCCCATAGACAAACCCTGATTTATATTAAGTGTCGTACTCCTATATCAAAAGGCTTATTATGTGTCCTATAGTAGAGGCTCCAGCACAAGTCTTCTTAGCAGGGATCTGTGCCAGGATTCAAGCTAAAGATAAATCAGAAAGCTGGTTTAGAGACAGATTTTAGATAAGGTCAGTCCTCTGGGCCTAAGGTCGTTCTTCAGATAAAGTAGAGAACAGTAAGCTTTCCTGGAGGGAAGGAGGCATAGAGGGAATTTTCATATTACCAAGCTAAAAGAAAGCTGTCAGGCTATGGCAGACTACAACCTTTAACCTGCCAGCAATTTATTTCAAGATAAAGTCAGAAATAAATTCAATTACCAGACCCCATTCCTGATCAACTATAATAAAACCAAACATTTGAGAGAGATCCAAGAATAATAACTTAGAAAGTTCTAGGATGCATCCATAAGAATGATTTGCCACCCTGTCTTCTTCATGAGGCACAAAACTGGTTGGGAATGGACACTTTCTCAAAGGACCCAAAGCCCATTCATCTAAACAGATTCTACACCAGCTCTAGGGAATAATCATCATAGGAACAAAAGAGTTATGATTTCCTGGTGCACCAAAAGGGTTATTGTTGACACTTTTATAACAGTAAATGTAGCTCAACCAGAGAAAAATAATGCAAATATATTTAATCTTTATTTGTTTTCTGTTACCAAAAATATTCAGAGTTGTAAGCTTTATTTTTATTCTTAGGTTCAAGAAAGAATGGAAATCATATAGAAAAACTATAGCGAAGGAATGATATGGAATGGAATGGGATCAGATGGGATGGGAAGGAAAGGAATGGGATGGAATGGAATTATATGGAATGGAACCAGAATGAGTCGAAAACCCTGAATGCCTATCCAGAGTTTTCCAGTTCATATGGGCTCCCTCCCTTCTTCCTGGGGATCAGCCAATATCCACCTAGAATGCTGGTCCTCAAGGGACCTTGGAGATGAGAAGGAAAAGCATTTTTTTCCAGGTTCTAGGACTTGTTTATTCAAAGGACTTCATGGAGGAGGAACGATTCTGGTTTCCATTACTGCCTAGTGGGAGAAGCAGGGTCAGAAGACAAAGTTAGAGGAAGACATTGTCTACCTATATTGTGCTTCTGAGGGGTTCCAAGCATCTCTAATTGAAAGTTCCCAGAACAACGGTGGCATACTTTAAGGTACTATTTTCTGGGTCATTTTTGACATATTAATAATGTTTCAAGTTTAAGTTAATTATAATAAATTATAACAAAAATGTAGCCAAATCATACTAATATGAAATAGAAATATAACACAGTCATAAATTTTAATTTAGTCTCAATGTTATATCATCAGATTAATTTTTAAGCCTATTTTATTTATTCTGTGTTTCTGCTGGGAAGTTTACTTTATAATCATTGTGAGAAAATTCTGCCTTACATAAGATTTAAATCTCCTTTGTTGTAACTCAATATTGATTAAAATCTAACCTTCATGAATTGGCAGGACTCATATATTGGCAGGAGAATGACAAAATGAAATTTCAAAGTGAGAAATATGATCATAAATCTTGTTCTCTGGAAAAAGATCTTAACCAACCTCACATCTAACAGAGGACTAGTCTCCAAAATATATAAATAACTCAAGATGTTCCCAAGATGGTTATAGCTGGGGCTTGTGGTAGACTGGTTTCCATTTTTTTCTGAGAAGCAACCATATTGATTTCCAAAGTGGCTGTACCAGTTTATACTCCCACCAGCAATAGAGGATTGTTTTCCCTGTTCCACATCATTGCCAGCATGAGTTGTTATCTTTGTTCTTGATCAAAGCCATTCTTACAGGTGTAAGATGGTATCTCACCGTCAGAAAATCTTTTTTCAAGGATTCTAACAGTGAAAGCAGAACTTCTCCTGGCACTTAGCTAGCTTTTTGGAAACTGTCCCTCACACTGGATTACCTTGCCCGGCCTTTATGCAGGGGAAGAGATCTGTCCTACTTCAACTTGATGTGCCATACTTTGTTAAGCCCAAGGGAGGCCTGCCCTTTCTGAATGGAAACAGAGGAGAAGTGGATGGGGAGGGACTATATTGGAGTCACAGGGAGGGAACAGGAGGAGAAGAAGGAAGGAAAACTGTGGTTGGAATGTAAAAACAAATGAATAATGTTAATTAAATAACATAAAATAAAAAAATTAATCTTGTTCTCATTTTTTTGCCCTCAGAAGCACCTTCAGTGCATCCTCATTTTCCTGTATTAATGCGGCTGTACCTTAATGCTTCTTCATAGTACTCTTAAGAATAAGTCAGTGAAGGGTTTGGTAACTGATGGTTACTTATTCTTATTTGTTTTATTGTAATCTTTTACTTGATTTTCACAGTCAACCAGGGAGCTAGATGTCATTGTTCTCATTTTTATGAAGAGAAAACTATCACTTATGGGTATAACTGCTTTTTTTCCTCACTTGAGACTCTAGTCTAGTTTTTCCTGATTCCAAGAGTCATGCTGTTAAAACTCTGCTGCCTGCAGTGGGGTGGCCTGATTTCTTGGCCATGGGAGTGACAGGAAACCACACATTAAAGGACTTTCCCTTGAGATATCTTAGAAAGGACCCTAGTGACCAGATGGACCACTTGGCTCTTTTTCAAGACTTTTGGTCAAGAAGCCAAATGTTTGTAATATTGCTTCATTCTAACTCTATAAAGTTCATTTATAGAAAATTTGTCTAGAAATTTGTCATTTCAGGTCATATTGAAATGGCTTATGAGATCTGCAGTAAAAGACCATTTAGGTTACAAACCAATAACTCAGTTCGGACTGAGTTCCAGTTATTGGCTGTTAGTAAATAAAGAATTTCCAGACATGCGAGATAACTTTGTTTACACAGAACTTTCCCAGTTGCATAGCATGACTTTTTCTGAGCATCTGTTTCATTAGGATGAAGTATTATGAGAGTGACTGCTAACTTATTGTTCCATGAAATTATGGATAAACAGTTTCTTCTTTGAGAACATTACTTAGCCCAGGTCCTCAAAGACTCTGCCTATTAACTAGTTGGCAAAGCCCTCTATCCGCCATGAGGGAGACATCTGAAAGGCTTTTCCTACAGGAAGTGTCAGGAAGGATTTCTGGTCTTACTTAGAGCCAGTAGGTGTCATAAGTCACACCTCTGACCGTGTCCAGGCATATGTGACAGTATCTGATAAGACAGAAAGATTCAGTCAGTCCAACATGCCGCTGACTTTGAAGATGACCACAGACAGAGAGAACAGAAGCTAAGGATCACTGCCAGTTACACCATAATTAATTCAAAACAGTTTTGTCACAAAAACAGAAATTAAATTCATCAATGTCAAGCTTGAGGATTCAGGTCTACTGGTCTGTAAAACTGAGCAATTCACTGAGCATTTTTGAACCTCAATCCCATCCTACTTAAAAATGGAAAGGTGTGTGATTAAGGTATTTATTCCATACATTATTTAACATATATTATGTATGCAATTTATATATTATCTAAATTATATTTTATGTTAAATAATTCATTAGTGCCCTTAGCCCTACTTCCTCTAGAAGGTAAAACAAGATTAGTAGTTTTATAACCCTAACTCAATATACTTTGTGACTTAAGTTTAAGTTCAGGACAAAAAGTTTCTTATGGAGTGTATATTCCTATTTATTATAAAGTATACAAATTTGTTATGAAAATTCAATAACTTTTGAATGGAATTTCTTTATTTTTACATTTGTCTTTGTGTGGGTATGTTCACAAGAGCACAGAAGTCGGCCAAATCCAGTCATGTGCTCTTTGGAATTGGAGTTATAGTGGGTTGTGAGATGCAGGATGTGGGTACTAAGACTCAAACTTGGGTCCTCTGTAAGAGCAGTAAGAGCTTTTAGTCTCTAAGATATACCTTTAGCAAGATCCCCTCTTATTATGTTTTCCTTTATACATAATGGAAGCAGTTAATTGTCTTAAATACTATTTTGATGATAATCATTAATTTTCTACTTTATGTCAAATATTTTGTAAGTCCTAATAATAGTTTATTCTTGAAACACAGTCTATCAGAAAACATTATATTAATGGAATCATTAATCCTATAAATTTACATATTTATATGCAAAAAATACAGAATTGTGAACAGAAAAGGTATTTTTTGGAGGTAGCCATTGTTTTTAAAATTTTATTTGATTTATGTGTATGTCATGTGCATGTGCGTACCAGGGGAGACACAAAGAGGGAGCTGAGGTCTCAGATGTTTATGAGCCACAAGTTATGGGTGATAGTATCTGAACTCCAATCCTTTATGATCAGCAAGGCTTCTTAAGTGTTAGAGCAACTCTCCAGTCCCCTGGTTAGTAATATAAACAGACCTATGGTAAGAAGAGAACTTTTAAATAGTAGCTAAGAGGTCAATATGCACACTATCTCAAGTTTATGGAAGAAAAAGAGTGGCAACATTTTAGATGTTTATAATTTTGACTCTTAGAAAGCAGGTAAGGTTCAGAGAAGTGGAGTGATAGAAGTAAATCTCATTGATAGAAACAAGCAATAAAATAAAAATCAGAGTAAGATAACACTTCCAATAACTTGTCTTTGAGAATCCTGTTTTTTAAGTTAGTAGAGCCCACCCAGCAGAATATACAGTGTCCTCCCAAGCCTGTGGTTCTGTGAATTGCATTCACAGATGCAATTAAAGATTTGAGGCTATGGATTATGGCAGAATGTCCAGATGGACCCGATTTGATTCCAAGTGAGAGCAGGAAGTGGTGACAGTGTAGAGACTGGGCCAATGGACGATTGTGATGTAACGCTTCAGGCAACCTCCCAAATCCTGAAAATGCAATGTTTGCACCAGTCAGAGCAGCAAAAGCTTGCTGGATGAAAGTAACCATATTGATTTCATTATCTGTAAGTTTTTGCACCTTGACATTTACATGATGATGAATGATATTTTTACCACAATCACAGTGTGCCTATTATTTTTATAATATTTTTGCTTATAGTTTGTTTCCCATATGTGCCTGTTACTTTCATTATAAAGCATATATTTTCATCCCAAATTATTTATGAGACTTGTTTGAGGTCCTAGATAAAAATAAGTTCGTCTCTACTCTTACCATTATTTATTTAAATGGTCTCAATAGCCTTCAACTCACTCTATAGCTTAGGCTTGCCTTGAACTGTAAATCTGCTTCAGACTTCCAAGTCTCTGAGATTACAAGACTCCACATTTATAAGGTTATAAAATAATTACATCACTCCTCTTTCCATTTCTACCTTACATAGCCTCCCATATACCCCTCCTTGCTGTTTTTTCAAGTTCATATGACCTCTTTTTGATTCATTGTTGTTACATGTACATTATATATATATATATATATATATATATACACATACATACACATGAGTATGGGTATATGTGTTTATATGTTATATATTCATAAATATATAAATACAACACATTGCTGTTCTTTTTTGTCCTCAAATAAATTGTCCTGCTTATACAACTGTAATATCTTAATTTTACAGTACAGGATAAAAATATTCTGTGCTTGTTTGTAAGACAAAGCTATGCAGCACTGTGGATAGATGCACTGGCCTCTTGGTGAACACACCACAACTACAGGTCACTTCCTGCAATGGGGAGAATAAGAAATCGTAGTCAAAAGATTTCTATGCAGGTTCTTGGATGAAATGGGAGAAGGTGCATTTGGATATTCACATATTTATTTTTTGTTATGATTCCTGCCTTTTTTCTCAGTTTTAATTGATAATTTTTCCTGCCTTTATAATCCCATTGCTTTTCACTTTCCCTATACTTTTAAAGAAATGTAACAATTTAGAAAAATAGATTAAATTTTAAACAAAGCAGAAATGTTGTCTATGTATTGTACATTCTTTATAAATACTTGAAAAAATCTTTAAATATTGACCAACTAAATGTCCAAGAAAAATGATGTTTTGCTAGCCAGAAAAATAAAACTAAAAATGTTTCATGATGTATTCAGATTTTGTGAAAAGATGGATGGCTGTAGAGAGTGGAGGCTTTTCAGGTTTACAGGAATATAAACATTCAAGAATCATAGATAGTAGTTTTTCATTAATAACTTTACATCAAAGATTTCATAGAAGATGCATGTCCAGATACGTCCAGTAAATATTTTGATACTCTAAAGACATTACATGCCTTAACATTATGAAATTCGATGCTTCATTGCTAATATGCAGATATATATGCTAGCAAAATAACACTATTTTAAGTATCTTAATCACAAAATTAGAAATACTAGTTAGTACATAAATCTTGACTTTTCAAGCATAGGATATTTGCTTATAATTAAGTATGTATAAATAT
>JAQHUG010000049.1:7123515-7167022 GCA_028555095.1 Dicrostonyx torquatus
ATGAGCTCCCATGGCAGATGGATGCAGGTTAGACCTTTCCAGTAAGTCACCCACCTCGTGGTGACATACAGACTTTTATAATGGGTTAGTTTAGATGTGAGAGGTAGCCAAGAAAAGGCTAGAGATAATGGGCAAGGCAGTATTTGAATTAAAACAGTTCTCCTGTGGTTATTTCGGGCATAAGCAAGCAACCAGCGGCGGGCCAGCAGCTGGGGGCTTGGGAGCCAGGTGGCTGGGGAACACAACACGCACCTCTCCCCCACTTACAACAGAAGGGGAGGTAGGGGAAGGGGTGAGGGGGAAGGAGAAGAAAGAAAGAAAAGGCTGGGGAAAGCTGGGGAGAGAGGGAGGTGGAGATGGAGGAAGGGTGGTTATTGGAGAAGGGAGTCATTTTAGGTTTGGCAAGAAACTTGGCCCTAGAGGGCATCCCAAGTGTCCACAGGGGTTTCCCCAGTTAGGTATTTGGGCAGCAGAGGAGAGGGTGTCTGAACTAGCCTTGTCCTATAGTCATATTGATGAATATCTTGATCACCATAGAAATCTCATCCAATGGATGGAGATAGAGGCAGAGACCCACATTCACATCAGAACAAAGGACTGAACTCCCAAGGTGCAGTCGAAGAACAGAAGGTGGGAGAAGATGAGCAAGGAGGTCAGGACTGCAAGGGGCTGGTCTACCCACTGAGACAGTGTGCCTGATCTAATGAGAGCTCACGCAATCCTGCTGGACTGAGACTGATGGAGCATATGACCAAATCGGACTCTCTGAACAATGCCAATGGGGGCAGACTGAGTAGTCATTGATAATGACGCTGTGACCTATCTTCTCTTCATGATTAGGCTTTTTGGGAACCCAGTCTATTTGGATGCACACCTTCTTGGGCCAGTATGGAGGGGGGAGGGCCTTGGACTTTCCACAGTGCAGGCTACCCTGCCCTCTCTTAAGGAAGCAGGGGGAGGGAGAAGGGGTAGTGGGAGGTTGGGGGGGCTACTGGAATAAGGGGAGAAATTGTACATTTTTGAATGAAAAAATAATAATAAAAAACGGTTCTAAATCCTAAATGAAACTTGATTAAGAAAAAAAAAAAGAAGTTTATGAAACTTTGCAACTCCTCTCCACCACTGATGCTTCCTAGGTATGATTTCTTAGCTCAAGAATTATTGTATCTGACTATAATATTTTAATAAATCTATAGAATTCTGGCCAATTTGGATAGATGAGTGGTATGATTTATATTGAATGGATTTGCTCCTGCGAACAGAGTCTGAGCAGCTAACTTTGGTCATCAATCAACAGAAGGTCCACAAGACTGACTCCTGGTGAAAACCTTGAGTTTTCTGAGCACCCATAGGTGCTCAGAAAACACAATCCCTGCAGAACAAATGAAAGGACCTGGTTTGAGCTCACAAACCCGTATGAAATTTGGGTGCTGCTGTGTGCATCTGTTATCCCAGTGCATCTGACATTTACACAGGTAGATCTCTAAAGTTCGCTAAGCAGACCCGACTGATGAGCTGGGATTCAGTGAGAGTCTGTCACAGAAAATAATTTGAAGAATGATAGGTCACCAGCAACATTGATTTCTGGCTTGTAGAGGAACTTGTACAAACATACACACAAACCTTTAAAGGCATACATATACATTGCATATGCATATACACATATGTAAAAACATAGTAGTTAAAATCTTGGTAAACAAAGCTGGAGCAAATTTATCTAGATAGCAGTTCTTGGCATGTGCGGATACCTGGGGTTACTAGTGGAACACAGCCCACTTCTGAACATAGGGAGAACTGCAACTTGGAGCCCCTCCTGGTGTCACCTCACATGCTTTTTCTCTCAACCAGTTCTAGTTTCCACCTCCTTTCTGTTAATACATCACAATACTGTAATAGCAGCCTTTACCACTTGCAAATTCATCTGTTAGAGAAATGAGCCAGAGGGCAGAGTTGGGAATTCCCTGCATACTTTATTAACTCATTTATCCCTCATTAGGACCCTATCATACTGGTATCAATGCTTCCTTCATTTTCAAGATGGGGAAGCAGAGACAGAGTGATAATTTGCTTAAGTATTATTCCCTTTCTGTGCTAGAAGATGAGCAATGTTTTATTACAAAAAATATATCCTGAGTCAATTAATATGTGTTATAAATCTTTTAAGTGTACACAAGTAAAATAAAATTATGAGTTTTATTGTGCCATTTTCATATTTACATACAACATATAATGACTGTTAGGAATGTTTCCTAACACAAGCTCTCTGCTGATGCAAAAATCCCAACCAAGCCAAATCAAATTAAGAAATATCCAGGTTTAATGGGATTCCTGTGCTCTCGGTCAAGATTTTGGCGGCTCATCTTGACACTCCTCCAGGGAAGGGTCAAGGCTTGGTAGGCACAGGGACAGGGCCTCCAATGATTGAGGCCAGAAACCTAGACTTTGGACTTATAAAGATCATGTTCACCTTCCCTGTTAGTCTCTTTATCACCCTCCCACTGAGCAACTTTTCCTCCCAAATGTTGTCCCTTCCACTTTCATTTATTGTTTAGGATCCAGAGTTCACATGGGAGCTGACGTGCATTTATCTTTTTGAGTATGGCTCACTTCTCTTAGCTTGATGATCTCATTTCATCCCTCTTTCTGCAAATATAAGCTTTTCCTTACATATCTATTATATTTTATTTCTATCCACATGTTGATGGGCATGTGAGATGACTATGTAGCACTCATTCTGCCTACTGCTACCATAAGTATGAGTATGTTAATATCCCTATTGTATGATGATATATATCCCTTTGGATATACTCTCAGCAGTGGCATAACCAGAGCATAGTATACTTCTATTTAAATTGTTTTATTTTCTAATGTCTACACTACTTTATATCAAATCAGCAGTATATAAAGGTTCTTTTTTTTTTCTATTCTTACTTTCATGTGGTGTTTGTTTTCATTTCAGGCATTCTGGCCCAGGGAAAATGTATTTTAAAGATAAGATAGTTTTGATTTAAAATTTTTCAACTTATTTATTAATCTTTTTTTTTGGCTTTTTCGAGACAAGGTTTCTCTGTGGCTTTGGAGCCTGCACTGGAACTAGCTCTATGTAGACCAGGCTGGTCTCGAACTCATAAAGATCTGCCTGCCTCTGCCTCCCGAGTGCTGAGAATAAAAGCGTGTGCCTGGCCAATCATTTAATTTTTGATTTCAAAACTATTTATTTCATTGGGCTACTTGTGTTTGTTGGTTTGTTCTTTCATCTTTTTTTAATTATTTTTTAAGTTTTCTAGATATTAATACTATATCAGCTAAATAGAAGTTAGAGATTTTCTGAAGTTTTATGAGCTACCTTTTCACTTTAACAATTGTTTCCTTTGATCTAAAGAAATTTTAACTTTTATAAAGTTCCATTTATTAGCTCTTATTATTTCTTGAGTTATTTTTATTTTTTAGAAAGATATTAACCATATAGGTATCTTGAATTAATTTTTCTCTGTTTTTTTAATGACACACACACATATGTAAATTCATTTGTCAATAAGAAAGCAGTTTTTTTAATGACACACACACACACATATGTAAGTTCATTTGTCAATAAGAAAGCAGGCAGATACCAGATTTCTATTTTAGGTGCACCTGTTAACTTTCTAGTTTTACTCACATTCTTTTCTGACATACAGTCATATGAGTTTGAGGTCACTTTTCTGGAAATGCTATAAAATGACTTATGCTTGCCTGTAACTTTTTAAAATGCTGATAAAAGAACATTGCAAACATACCACTACTTAAGCACACACACACCCATTTTGTAAAGAGGTAAAGTCGCTCAATTAGGAACAAAGTTAAAAACCACTAGACAAAAATCAAGTAAGTTAAAATGCTAATTTTATAAATCTGTTGCTCCCATCTTCACTGTTTATCCCAGGATGGCCTGCTGGTATTGCAAGCCTTCATTATCACCTTCAGTTTCTCCTCTATTTTCAATATTTTAATGTCCTAAGTGTGTCTGAGTTTAAACTCTTCCAATGAAAAGCTGATATGGATGGAGTTATTATCACAGGAGTCAAGGATTGAGAGGCATAAGGCAAGCGCATGGCACCACTGAATGCTGGCCATGCACACTCTAGTTAGAACAGACTACCCATGCTGGCTGGTCTAAGATGCTGACCTGGGTCTTGTAGGTAATTCTTACTTAATTGGTTTCTAGTTTGTTTTATATTTGCTTGTTTCACTATTTTGTAATTAGAATAAGGTGAGAAATTTAATTAGTCTAAAAGTACTTAGCCACACCCCAAACTGTCTTCATCAATTATTTCTAATCCTTCTGAATTATCTAATAATTATCTATCATATATCTAACTTTCACCTACAACTATTTTAAAGGTATACAGTAAGTCAGCTGAAGAGGCAGGTAAGGCATGGGGCTAAGAATTGACAACATCCTTGGTCATGACTCTGGTGAGTGAATTGTTCAATGTTAGTGGGCAGGTCCATCTAGTGAGTTTTCTCCAGGAAAGCCTTGCAGCACCTGAGTCATTGCTGGTACACCATATTGAAGTCAGAATCACTTCCGTGGTAGGGATTTTCAATAATGAGTTGTTTCATAGCTCCCAAGTAGCTCAATTTTAGCTTTGCAGTTTTTAACTTGATTACTTTTTCTATTCAAATCTCTGGGAACCAGGGTCTGTACCAAAAGATGGCAGAGGTTACATCTAAGTCAATGCTGTTCATGTGTCTTGGTAATATTTGCTGTCACCCATTGCAGAAGCAGTTTTTAGAAAACTGGTAATGGATGAAAATGTTTCATGTACTTAGAGAACAGTGTGGCTATATCTACCTATGAAGTGGGGGATCCCCCCAACTATTGGAGACAGAAATGCATGAAAAAAAATGACATCCACATGAATCACGTTGCACGGCAGATTGCAAGAGAAGACTTTGCCACATTAGATTATATGCTACATATGGATGAAGCAATCTGAGAGATTTGAATAGAAGTAATCAAACTCTGCTAGTTTCTTAATTAACACGTAATTGCCAATTAAGTGTTTCCAATTAGTTTTGCGTTTATTTTTATATGGGGTGAAATATAAGGATCTAATATCGGTGATCTATACAGGCAGTTTTTTTCATTATTGATTTTGATTTTCTAAAAGTTTGTGTTAATCACTGTCCCTGCCATAACCACTTAATGCTTAGATTAACTTTAAACAGTTTCATGGCAGCTTCTGAAATCTTCCAAGAATTTTAGTTTCTCATCTCCTTCCCTGACATTAACTTAATTTGCTTCAATTCTCACTTTAAGCTAGGTAGAGTGGAGCATGTGTAATTTTAATACTGAGGCTGAGACAGGAGGCTCACAAGTTCAGTGCCGGCTTGCACTACAGAGAATGATATATCACTCAGAGAGGAGAGAGAGGGAGAAAGAGAAAGAGAGAGGAAGGAGGGTGAAAAGGAAGGAGGGAGGAAGAGAGGGAGAGACAGAAGAGAAAGAAATTTTCAGGACCTTCGTGAAAGTTCTCTTAATTATCCCAGGAAAAAGTATTTAAAGAGGGAGAGAAATGAATCCTAGTATTCAAACAGACTATTGTGAGCCGTTATGCAGTTAATTAAAGATTGTGTTTTATTTTATAGTAAGAGCCTGTGTATTTTCGCCTTATCTTTCATGTGTAGATAATTAAATGAATTAAATGAACAAAAGACCATACCATACATTCACTCCCCCTTGAAGATCCTAGAGATGCAATGCCTTACATTAGTAAACAGATTTAATTTATCTAGAGTGGGTAACACATTTTAGACATTTTGCTAATCCTTTTATCTCAATATTCAGGCTGACTAAATATTTTAGGCACAAAATAAATGGCTCTCAGCCAAAGCAATGCAGATTTTCCTCATTCATTGTATAATTCTGCTGAGCCCTGAGCATCTCTCAACTTCCCCACAGATTAAGAAATTCAGCTACTTAACTGATGAAGTAAAAAGTAAACAAAATGTTGTTTTCTGCTATTCTTTTCATCTTTTTTCAGTTAGCAAACAGCTTTCTTTTTTGCCTTTCCTTTTGCATAGAAAAATAAGTGTGATCAGTCATTATCATGACAATATAAGATCATGATAGACGTTTTGAAACACAGGGGCACAGAGGAGATATAAAAATCACCCAAGGTCAAGAGTTGAGCATGTTTAATGTATATGGGTCTGTATATTTCAATATTTGTTGCAAAATAAATAGTAGACAGAGTGCCATATGATTATATGTAGTATTAATTCAAAAATTAACTTTTATGTGTGAATAATCGTTTGCATAATGAAGAGCATTAGGGTATTAATATGCTAGCCTGTATTTGCTTACTTTAGTAAGTTATAAGAGAATGCCCATATGAACCTGTAATGTGATATAATGGGCTTCATTGGGCCTTATAGGTTATGTTCAGAACAAATGCTTCTAAGCCTGGTTTTCAAGACATCTACCCTTAGGGGCAGCATTATTTATCTTTGTGTTATTTGATTTTGAAAAAAATAGCATTTAAAACTTCAAGACTTTTATGGCTTTCTCAGCCAAAGAAACGTCTTTTTCCATTTCTCCATTAAGGAGGCTAGCAAATATGTAGCCAGAATTTAAAGTGAAGGGACTTTAATTCCATTGAGCAAAGTCTTTTGTACAGCCTTTCTATTTTCTGGACAAAAACAAGAAGAGACAAGGTGAAATATCAAAGTGGAAACAAATATTTTCTGAAATATTAATCAAGGCACATGAAAACTCAATTAGAAGACAGCAAATTTTCTACCACACCTCAAAACCAGTGATGTTTATGGTGTTTACTTGGTAACCAGTAAATAGAAATATCCTTTTTTGTTTTCTCCCATTTTGCATGCTGTAGAGAAAGGGAGAAGAGATACATTAGGAATTCTTGAAGCTGTCTGCTCAGTTTTTTTCTTTTATGTGAATTGAATTTTAAGTTGGATTTTATATCAAAAATAAAATTTCATATTCATAAATTATACATTCTTTGGAAAAAATTAGAATTTCTGCTTAGATATGTTGGATAATACAAGGAAAATACAGTATGATACTATTAAAAGACAATAGCTTGTTAGCTAAGCACTATTAATATAAATTTTTGAATAAAAAGTAGATACCATGTACATGTTAACAATTTTTAAGAAAAATAAACAGAAGCAGTATTCATGACAAGTATAAATTGATATCAAATTAATAGTTAATTATCTCCTACAAATGTATATCTTCAAACAAGTTTTCTAAGATGTCTCCAGATAAGTTCATACAGAATAAGAATTGCATTTCAAAAATTCAGGACATAGAACTGGAGAGGTGACCCAAGAATTAAAGACTAATCTCACAATAGGACCAAAATTGTAGGATATACATTTAAGAAAGATGTAATGTCTTTCTGAATGACTAAGATCTAGAATACAAATGACAGCTCATGCTGGTAAGGATATGGTGCAAGGGGAACAGGCCTCCATTGCTGGTTGGAGAATAAACTTATTACCATTATGGATATCAATATGACAATTTCTCAGAAAATCAGTAATTGTTCTACTCTAAGACTCAATTTTACCACTCTTGAGAATATACTCAAAATACACTCCATCCTACCACAGGTGTACTTGCTCAACTATATTCATTGTGGTTTTATTCAATAATTGACAGAAATTTGACAGAACCTATATACCACTGAACTGAAGAGGATTACACAATCGAGGATTATTCAACTCTTTAAAAAAATGACATCGTAAAATTTGAAGGCAAATGGATGGAACTAGAAAAAAAAATCCTGAGCGAGGTAACCCAGACCTAAAAACACAGAGAGGGTATGTACTCACATGTAAGTGGCTATTAGCTGTTAAGTCAATAATAATCAAGTTACAATCCACAGACCCATTATGTAAAGAAACGTGGCTCTCCCTAGGTGAAGTAATAGTA
Organism: Dicrostonyx torquatus; assembly: GCA_028555095.1. Lineage (NCBI taxonomy): Eukaryota > Metazoa > Chordata > Mammalia > Rodentia > Cricetidae > Dicrostonyx > Dicrostonyx torquatus. The sequence goes on from JAQHUG010000049.1 coordinate 7,131,461, forward strand.
GAACAGACTTTGAGAATTTGCTGAAGCTAGGTGGGGTATTGGAGGGTGAAGGATCCAGTAGGAGAGGAGAGATGTGGGGAGAGACCGCAGGGAGAAACAGTTGAAACCAGGGGTGGGGAATGGGGGTATCTGGGAGATGATGTGGAAACCTAGTAAAGTGGAAACTGTAAGGGTGACCCTAGTGAAAACTCTAGTACTCGAGGTTACAGAGTCTGATTGGCCATATTTTGTAGCAAGTCAAAGATTCCAGTGGTGGGAACAGGTCTGGTGCTAGCTTGCCCTCTGTAACCTGAGAGTGGAGCCCCACTGTTGAGGACAACTTTCTACTCAGCTTATTGAATGAAGAGAGGTTAAGCTAGTGCCTGTATGAAGTTTTAACCTCTACATTCCAGTCTCTTTGCCATAAGAAATTAATCTGAGGACCTCACAGAAAGAGAAGCCTAGACTCAAATCCAGCCACAAATCCTTCTATCTACAATCTTTTCTGCCTTCAAGATGTGGTGGGAAATGGTGGCACTGAACATATAGGAGTTCCTAATCAATGTTAAGTATAATTTGAGGCCCACCCCACAAGAGGGAAACCATGCCCTACACTCTCTGGATGGTCAGGAACTAGTAGCTGGATGGCTAAATGATCAAGAGGAGGAACAAATGCAACTGAAAAAAATCATGAAATAATTCTTAATAATAATTTGCTATACTCATAGATGGGGGCCTTTGGCAGACATCTTTAGAGAAGCTTCATCTGGCAGCAAATGGGAATGAATAGAGAGACTCTTGCCAGACATTATATGAAGAGAGAGTATAAGTTGGAGGTCTCTATTGGGTCTCTCCCCTTGGAGATTAGAAAGATGGTGTGGAAAGACTGTTGGGGTCAGAGAGGCTACCAGGAAAACATGATCCGTTGAATTAACTAAGCTGAGCACACATGGGCTCACAGATTAAAATAGCAAGCATGGACATGAATGGGTCTGCACCAGGTCCTCTGTATATATGTTGTGGGACTCCTAATGGTGGGAGTGATTGTATCTCAGACTCCTTTGCCTGCACTTGAGAAAAGAAGAGTCCATATATTTTTACATGTATATAATGATTTTGATACCTTTCACATTGCTCTGTTCCTCCCTCTCATCTCACCTCCTCCTCTCATTAAAATCCATCTTCTTTCTGACAAACCCTGCCCCCCGAAACACAATGGTACATGTTCTTTGTGTGTTTGACCCATTGAGTCTAATTAGTGGTGATTTATGAGCCTGGGTAGAAGACCAACTATGGGAGTCTGTGAAACTTATCAGTGGATATAACACTGAAGAAAATAACAACTTGTTTACCAACAACATTTAACTGCCAATAAGTTTCTCAAGGAGGGTCCCTTCCCCACACATAAGGAAACATGAATCTGTTCAATCTCTTGTAGATCCTGTGTAGATAATCACAGTTGTGTTGAGTTGATGAGTACTCTGGCTATGTATTGTATAAATATATTTCTACTGTACATCTAGCTTGTCTTACTCTTCTATTATCTGTTGCCCTTCCTCTTTGGTAAGTTCTGCATTTTGAAGAAGACAGATGTTGAGACAATTTTTCAATAAAACAAAGAGAAGAAACTAATGGTTCAGATTTCAAATAAAAGAGAGAGAAAACTTGACTTGCTTAAAATTGGTAAGATTATGTAGAAATTTTGAAATAGTAAAAAAAAAGCAACCCTCCAGAGGTAACAATGATCGATAGTGTAGGTATTTCCCAGCAAGTTTTGGATTTTTGTCACTTCCTTGAACATCAGTAATGATCAAGTGATATTTAGAGTTATAAATCATAATAGTACATATCTGTACATGTCAAATGAAATCTTAAATATATAGAGAATTTATAATATATCCATAAAGAAAATTTTAATGAAAGAACTAAACAAAACTAAGCAACATAAGAGGCTCTTTAACTTATCATTGAAGGAGATGCCAGTTTGTCAAGTCTTCCCAGTGTGTTCTACAAATTCAACATAACACAAAGTAAATCTGCTTATCTTCAATATTGAAAAAAACTTACTCTAAATTTTATAGACAGAGGCAAAAAATGTAAAAACCTATTTACAATGATGAAGAAGGAAAAACTAAGATGAATGCCATTTAGCTTTAAAATTTACTACAAAGCTTCAACCCATGGCAGTATAATATTGTTAACAGGATAAATGATTCATAGAACGTGGTGAGAAGCACATCAACAAACACACTGCAAAAAACATACATTATGTAATAAATTTAAATATTAGCTTTCATGAGCAAAACAAATCTTCAGACACTGATCTTACATTCTTTACAAAATGAACTCAAAATCTTTCATAGATCAATACTTAACACTGAATACCCTAAGGTTTCTAAAAAACAATATGGTGAATACTTGTATAAACATGAGTTTGGAAATAACAATATGTAGGAAACCTGCATAAATATTGTGTGGAGATAATCATTTAGATGAAATGCCAACAGCATTCTCTCTGAAAAATGTTGTTGAAAGGCTAGATAGTATTAAAATTTAGTAAGTATGAGAGAAAAATAAAAAAGTATATGCAATACCAAAGACACTATCAAGTGACTAAGAAGACAAACCAGGATGGGAGAAAGTACTTGCAAAACAGACATTTGATGAAATGAAATTATCAAAAATATTCAAAGATTCAAAAAACCCTACTATTTCTATACCCTACTCCTACACCTCACTAATAGAAATAATAAAATAATCTGCTTTAAAATTCAGTGAAATTCCTTAATAAGAACCTTCTTAAAGATATATATGGACAGAAGATACACATATGAAAAACACCTTTCCCTTATGTCATTAAAGAAGTTCAGACTAAAACCTATTACAATAGACGAATTCTGAATGCCAGTAATAAATGTTTGTGAGGAAGCAGGGTAAAAAGAACCCTCATTCATTGCTGATGTGGATGAAAATTCATGCTGTGGACGACACTTTAGAAGAGAAAGTGGTACTATATTGTACAGCTAAAAGTATGCTCTTCTAGCTGACCTTCCTGTGGAATCAAGTAGCTGAATGTTTTGGCAACTTTCCAAAGAACTTGAAAATGTCTGCACAAAAACCCCGCATACAGATGTTAGTTTCCATGTTATTTATAGTTAAAATGAGAAGCAATTAGGATGTCCTTTAGTTGCTGAATGGGTAAACAGCATTGCTCGGGACAATAGACCAGTGTTCAGCTATCAAGACATATGACATTGGGAAGGAAATTTAAGTTCATTTGACTAAGTGAAAGAAGGTAATAGGAAAAGATTGCATACTCCATGATTCCAGCTATACTCAATTCTAGAAATTGTAAAAGCATTAAGACAAAAATGAATTCATGGCTTCTAGCATTTATGGTACAGGTAATTATTGATGAACAGAAGGTTTTGAAGGGGAGTAAAAATCAAAAGTTTGATATACCACTATAGACACATGTGATTTTACAATATCCAAATATGCTGATTACACAACACCAAGAATAAACACTAATGTAATCTGTGAGTGGTGTGTCAGGATGATATGCTAAATTGCAGAACCACTCATTCAAATAAATGCATCACCCTGCATCATGGCAAGTCATGGGAAAGGTTGTGAGTGTTCAAAAGTTGCATACAAAGAACTTTGCAGTTTACTATTTTTCTCTGTAACTAAAAGTCCTTTGATCAAATAAATATTTAAAACTCCAAGAATTGATTAGGATCAAAAAACCTTAGCCTCTTCTTCCAAAATTTAAACATGAGAGCTATCAATGTCATGTCTCTTCCTTTTGTGGAAAGGGTTTTAAAGCGTATTTTTCATTAAGACACAATCACACTGCCATTGTAAAAGAAGTAACATGTTCGTAGTTTTAATAGACTTTAAGATAACCTGATATTCTTGATCAAACTGAAATACTGTGGCATCCGCTGCTATTACTCACATTGCACACCATGGCAATCTCATAAATTAGCAGGGCTATTTCAAAAGTGAAAGCTGGAGCATTGAACAAAAGCATTCCAAGGGTTACGCTCGTCAAGCACTTACAGTGAGAAGGTGGTTTGTTTGTTTATATAACTAAAACTGGAGATGAAGCCAAGGGATTTTTATTCCATATCATAAAACATGCAGTATGTGTTTGAAAATTTAAGAAGCTTAAAATTAATGTGTTTGAGGAGGCTGGACGGATACAATGCTTTAATACCTAACATGCCATGTTGCTCGGAAATGCATTAAAATTACCATCTGCTGGTAATGTCAAGCAATCTCTAGTTTTTCCATATCTGAAATTTTGTTTCAACCCCAGTAAATTCTTCAAGCATATGTAAAGCACTTATTTTTATTTTAGTGAATAAATTTATCCAAGTGAAGGTCTTAAAGTAACTTTACACATAAAGATATTAATTGAATCAGCATGTCCAACAGCAAAAGAAGAGTTTTTAAAATGCACAGACAGAAAGAAATTATAAAGTGCCTTAAAAACATTTTTAAAAACTGGAATGAATGCATCTATGTTGTGAAAGGCTATATTTATTTTGTTTGTTTGTTTTATATTTGTTGTACTGGAGACTGATATCAGGGCTCTATACTCATTGAAAAAGTCCCCTACAACTAGTCTAAATTCCAACCAACTATGCATCTTTAAAGAAGAGTCAAATAAACCCATGCAAGTAGACTTGGATTTGATAAGACAGTATACCAAAAATTGCTTCAAAACCATAGTTATACTATTGGATACTCCAAAACTGATTTAATTCATTTAATAATAGCTATATTTATTGCTCTGCAGGTTTATTTGTTTTTATTTTTGTGAAAGTGTTTTAAATTATCTCCAAACAAGAGGAGAGGAATGAATGACATAAAGACTTTAGTTCCTTTTCTATAGCCATTTCTTAAGAAATGAGAATATGTCCAAATCAGACGAGATACCTCTAGAATACTGCACACCAGGGCTTTTTCTTAGAAATATGAGAGAAGGGAACAAACACAGTGTGTGAGTGTGTGTGAGTGTGTGTGTGTGTGTGTGTGTGTGTGTGTGTGTGTGTGTGTGTCCTTCTATGTATATGAATAGCTCCGGAAGTTAGACATAACCATGTCAACTGACAATATGAAATCCTGCAAAGTACAGCAGCAAGGAGAAAAAGTCTAGAAATAGAGAGAGGGAGAGGGATCCTCCCAATCCACTTGAGCCCCTAGTTAACTGCTTTTCGTTGACACCCTGGAAGGAGAAAGTGGTGCATTCTTGTAGATAGGAAAGATGAAATTTGGGGGCATTAGTCCTCTTCTGAAGTAGTTGGTTTTCTATTGCTGTAATAATTCTATGACCAAAGCAAACTGGAGAAAAAGGGATTATGTTTAGCTTACAAGTTATAGTCCAATATCAAAAGAAGCCAAGAGAATAATCATGGCAGTATTTTGAAGAAATCAACATTTTGTTCTATTGATAGTATCCTTTACCTTACAGAAAGTTTTCGCTTTAATGGGTTTCCATTTATTAATTGTTGATCTTAGTGTGTGTGCTACTGGTGTTCTATTCAAGAAGTCATCTTCTGTTCCAATGCATTAAAGGTTATTACCCATTTTCTCTTCTAACAGGTTCAGTGGATCTGGGTTTATGGTGAGGTTTCTGATACATTTGGACATGGGTTTTGTGCAAGATGATTGGTATGATTTTTTTGCATTCCTCTACATGCATAATCCAGTTATACCAGCACCATTTGCTTAAAAAAATTTTCTTTCTTTTTCTATTGTGTAATTTTGGCTTCTTTGTCTAAAATAAAAAAAAGAGAAATATTGCTTACTGTCTCTATCCTAGGCTCAATTCAGCTACCTTTATTATGGACCACAATCATCAGCCTAGAAATGGTACCACTCACAGTGTGATGAGACCTTCTACTTAAATTAAAACAAAGAAAATATCTCACACAACTCTCCACGAGGCGATATGATAATGGCAATTTTTCAACTGGGGTTTCTCCTTACAGGTATCTCAAGTTTACAACTAAGATAGAATATCACATATATTACGGCAAAAAAGTCAATTTCAGCACAAAATCACCTTATTGAAAGGAAGCGAGAGGTGTAAGTCGAACCCAGAAACACAAAAATCCCTTGTGAACACTTATTTCCATAGCCTAAACCATCTCACAAGGAATAACCCGTTTAAGGTTTCCTCACCCCTCAAAGTGTCATGAAGAAAAATATGTTTTCTGTTTGGTTGGTTGGTTGGTTAGTTGATTTTTGTTTACTGTTTGGAAATTTTGGACTTTTGGAGATTATCATATCTCAAATATACTATGGGTGAGAGAGGTTCTCTTAGTGATGAGCAAGAAAGCAGTTCCAGATTTGCTCTCAATACACGGAAGGATAAAACTGTTGGTCCACATTTGGGTTTTCTGTGGAGCCATTCAGGAGTGGGAAAGGGGATGCTATAGAAAGACTGAGGTTATGCTCCACTTCACCTTGAGGCTATGGGATTTTCTTCAATATATGCTCTGAAAAGCAATTGTTTAATATTTTCTGTTCTGGTAGGCTATCTTTTTTCTCATCTTTGTTTAGAAGAAATATTTTCTAAAGGTTGTTTGTCCTTGTCTATTGGTGTTTCTTGATTGCTGCATTTTTCATAGCCATACAAAGGAACAAAGAAAGAGAATTTATCAAGTGGCACGCAAGGTCACAAAGAAGTCTGCCATCTGTCCTCTTTCTCCCTTGTGATCTCCCAACAACATTCTCTACATTATGTGTAGTGTTTTGTGAAAAGGAGCTTCCTGAAGCATGGTTTCAAATTTGTGGTCCAACCTGGCCTACCTCCCAGTCCTGACTGACCCTCCCAAATGCTGACATTACTGATGTGAAGCACCATGACCATCTCAACCTTTTAGACTGTACTTAACAAAGGGGGTAGAAAACCCCCTTTGACCTCCTGAACAAGAAAGTATAGTGTTTCAAAGTTTCACACTTTATAAACATATTCCGACTTCCAGCTAAACAGAAATGGTCTAGTTTATTAATTCCCATGTGATTTTTAGTGGAATGAGAACTCTTTAGCTGTCACCTGAATAACCATATCACCTAGACCAACTTTACTTCTTTTTTTCAGATTGCTATATCTTTACTATATACTGTAAAAAAAATAAGCCAGTCCTTTCATTATAACTTAAGGTGCTATCTCATTGAAAAGGGCAAAGATGATAAGTCTGAAACTGATGACATACAAGCCTGACTTGTCTAATGACATTACCCCTATTAGTATTTAGATAGTTCATTTAATCTTTAACACAATTACATATGTGGAAACAATGTAAGCTTGGAGAAATAATACAACAGTAACAACAAGAAAAATTTTTGCCACCCCTAATTTTTAACTTCCCCCCAAATTGACTGAGAAATCTCAGGTAAAAGTCTGCACTATTTCATTCATGACAGATAAATGATATCTCAGAGATCAGAAGCAATTGGCTATTAGGAAGAGTCAAAACTCTAAGGGAGGAGTTGAACAGTTTGAGGAGTAGTTTTCCAAACACAGCAAGACTGCATCTTAATTAAGGAACTTTCCACATTGCATAGATTAATCTTAAAGTTGTTGTAGATATGTACCCCATACTCTCCCTCTTGAACTACAAAGTCTACAGTGCTCATCAGCCTTGGTTATTGTATGTGTTTTCCTCCCATAGATGCAGACAATTAAAGGAATGCTCCTGAATATACAATAAACACAGAACTGCCTCTGAGATGTTTCTTTTGCTTCTGGAATTTACTCACTTGAAATGATCCTAGATGTTCTAATGGGATAAGATGCATGTGGGAGAGGTTTATTTGAAACCACTGTTCCATATAGATTTTTATGAGACTCTTAACTGAGGTGTCTATTCCATGGAAGATCTGTCATGAACAACACTACATAGAAGACCTCAACAATGAGTAAATGGAGCACCTCACATATATCCCGGTGAATGTGGAGAAAAAGGCTATTTTAAGTAAAATGGCAGCTTCCATCATTACTTAACTTCGAAATCTTTTTTTTTTAATGGAGTAAAAAATAGTTTATTCTGGAGTCAAATTTGAGTGACCACGGCCCTAGAACTCAAACTTAGTTTACCTATGTACATTAGATCTTATTATATGCCTAATTAAATACCATATTAAAACATGGAAGTAGTCCAATGGGTTTTATACAGAAAAAAATAAAGAAAATTATACATTAAAGCATTTTAAGAATACACTGGTGGAAACGTCACATGAGCAGCTCCAGCATTCAGAGGAATCTCAAGTGTAGACATCCGATACTACCTGGCACATTCATAGCCCTTCCATTGAAGGAGGATAGGGTTTTGCTAATCATTCCAAGGATATTTATCTGTTCATAAGGATGGAAGGCTGATCCAGAAGTAAATAAAGCATGACTCTGTGGGAGGCTAAGATAGCACCAAAGAAACTGTAACTGTTATCTATCAGTAATACCCCAAAGTACATGGTCACTGGTATCAGTATCACTTGGTCAGCCTAGGCGCACAGCTTCCTTCTAGCTGAACTCCAGGTTCATGCAAGATGCTGCCTCTCCACTACCATATGGGAAATAAAGACTGTATTTTGCCTCATCAGTTTAGATTAGTTTTTAATGTATCCATTTATTTGTTTTGCCAAAAGAGTAAAGTGCAGATGGAGCTATTATAGATAAACAACAGATCTCCAGTTAGTGGGTTCTGAGACTGCTAGAACTCTGTTCTGATCCCTACTCTGTGAGGACAGAGGTGTATTCTTTCTTCGGGTGATACATGCAAAAACTGACAGATAAAGTGAGACTAGAAACCCAGCTAGCTGATGTATCACAAACATTGGGTCAGCTGAACTCCAAGGTCTCGGTGTGGTCCAAGCTCAGCTGCATCACCAGTGGCTGCCTTACTACTGGCTATTCCTCTCCATTGTTCTTGGTAATTGCTTCATTTTTAAGCTTCTCAGTACTGGATAGTTGCAGGAATTGCATTTTCCTTACTACCTCCCTGTTGGTGACCTCCTCTAGTGTGAGGGCTTTAAAACCAGCCAATTCTGTCTGGTTCCTTCTGCAACCTCACTGAATTCTAGACTCATGCAAGGTGCTACTTCTCTGAAAGACCTGAAAAGTGTTCTTAACGCCAAGGAGACCCCAGACTCAATAACCAGGTCATCAGATGCAAAAGCATTAGGTGGTTTATTTCATGATTGCAATCGGGTGCAAAGCTTAGGGATAGCTAAGCACCCCGAGTATCCAGGCAAGCAAGCTTTTAAAACAAAAATCACAAGTTTTCCATGAATTACAATATTAGGTACAAGAACAATCGGGATTTTATCCAGACATACAAGCCAGAGTTCAACCCAGAACAAAATTTGCATAGTTCAGCTCATCTCTGAGTATGTGACATTCAGCAGGCTACCTGATTTCCTGCTGACTACGTGATACCCGACATCCTGCGTATCCCCCTCCACCAATAGATAATCATTTGCTGCTACCGGTTCTGATAACCATCTGGCTAGAAGACTGCCACTGGTCCTTAATTGCTATCCTCCTGCCCAGATGGGAAAGGAAGAACCTGTTGGTCAAACCTCTTTGTCACATTCTGCAGTTTTTATTATCTATCCTTCCAGGCAGGATTGGTTGGGTCCTTTTACTCTCCACTTGAATGAACAGGAGACATATTTCAGCATGACACTTGCAGTACTAAGTGCGCCTCACCCTAAACCATTGCCTTCCTCCAAAATGGTCTGAAAAGTTCTTTTAGATATGAATAGTTTCTCTGTTCTCCCTTTAAAAAATATGGAACGCTTCACAAATTTGCATGTCATCCTTGCAAAGGGGCCATGCTAATCTCTGTATCGTTCTAATTTTAGTATATGTGCTGCCGAAGCGAGCACTTAACTTCGAAATCTTATGAGGGAAAGAGAATGCAAGTATTTACTCATCTAAGGTTTTCCCTGAACAGAGAATCTAAGAGAAGGTAGAAAATATTTCAAAAGCAAAGTAATTATACTGGTTTACTTTATTTTCTGTGCATCTGTGTGTGCTTGAGTTCATGTACATGCACTGTGTATGTCCAGGAGCCTTGGAAGAGGAGAAGTGTCAGATACTCCAGAACGGCATGTATGGATGATTCTGAGCTGATATGTGGATTCTGGGACCTGGATGCAAGACTCTGCAAGAATTGCTAGAAATCTCATCTGTTTTATGTTTTGTGTTTATTAAAGAGTGATTTATTACACAGAAGTATATAAGCAATTTTCAAGATGTTCTTAATGGGAACCCACCAAAGTGATCTACAAAGATGCATGACTTCTGCCCTTGTAGTTATTTCTATTTCATTGTACCTGTTGATGTCATCACATAGAGTTTATGAATTATTACTTTTTTAAGGTGAAAGCTTTCTGATAAAGACTAGCTCTTGATAATTTGGTGGCATGATTTGTCAGTTAAAATTGTGTTATTACTAACATACCACTGACTGTGTGGTAGTAAAATTTATGCCCCCACAAATAGCTCTGTGCTTTGTTTTGCCTTTGGAGAAACTGATGACTGACCAGAGTGAAAGAATACATTCTAGACTTATGGTTGCCATGGAATCCATAGTGTGGGGTGTATCTTTTATTTCTTCTTTTTTGGTCAAGTAGCTCCCAGCCTTCATGATAAATTTCTCTAGGGAAGTCAGAAACTCTCACACTCAGACATTGTCTACATTTCTTGACAATTAGCAATTTGCAGTTGATGCAAGGTGAGTCAGTTAAGGCAACTGTGTTGAAAGTCAATGAAATGGGTTGGTTAGAAATTTACCTTTGGTGCCTTTGCTGTTGTAATTTGACTAGGTTTCTGGCACTTCTCCTTTTTTTAATTTGTTCCTCATTTCCTTGTATCTGATCATAATCCACACTAGGAAATATTTCATAATTTATAAATAAGCCTAATATCTTTGAACGATTTCAGAGTGAAGCCTAATTTTCTCCTTTTATGTTAAATAAGATTGTCACTATTATGCTTCACACACCTGTATTAAAACAGAAAACCTAGAGTAAATGATGTTTCTGGCAGAGGTCTCAACAGACTCCCTTAAATCTTCACCTCGGCAGTGTTAGCTTTATGACCATATACTTCCTCTGTGAAAATGTTTATGTTTTCTTTCAAGGACAGAGGAATAGACACATTCTCTGTAATAATTTGTACTGAGGAAGCATTTCTCTAAAGCATTGTACTGAAACTAAAGCACCTACTGAAAACTAAAATTGATTATCTTACAGTTACAGATTTTTGCTTTTTTTTTTAGCTTTTATTGTGAATGTACAACTACTTTTGTGAAAATAACATTTTATCTTTGCTCTTTGTCTTTCTCCATATTGACTTTTGGTCATTTCTGTTCAGAAATTATGTGAGCTGAGTTTATACATTGTTTAGCCTGTTCTTTGTGTTATGTCACCCTCGGTATTTTTTATTTATCTTTTAAAAAGCAGAATGGCCAACTCTTCCACAATATGGAACTATGAAGTGAATTCTTGACTATATTTTTGTAATTACATTACTAGTATGGTTTGTTATTTAAAAGATTCTTTATACCACTAGAATAAATCTGCTTTTCCTTTTTTATGATTTTCATATTCTTTAGAAGTATATCTGACTTTATTCTTATGAACCAAACTAGAATCTCTGAATGTGGTTGCCAATGGGGGCTGACTGAGAAGCCAATGATAATGGCACTGGGACATATCTCTTCTGCATGTATTGGCTTTTTGGGAATCTAGTCTATATGGATACACACCTTCTTAGGCATATAGGATGGAGCTGGGAGGGCCTTGAGCTTCCCATAGGATAGGGTACCCTGCCCCCTCTTAAGGAATCAGGGGAAGGGAGGAGGGGTAGTGGGCGAGAAGAAAGGCCTGGGACAAGGGGAGGAAGTATAAATTTTTCTTTTAACAATAAAAGAAAAAATGAAAAAAAAAGAAAGTACATTCAAAATGGAAAGTTGGCAGGTAAGAGCATGGGTGTCAAAAAGCATAAAGCACTTTGGTGTGGCACAGGTTCATCCTGTCTTTCCAAGGAGCATTGCCAGCTGACAATCAGAATCAAATGGAGAAGGAATACATGGAGAGAGCAGATTCTAGGAAATGTTGGCAGAGCCATCCTGCATGAGATATTTCACAAGACAAAGAAAAGTGACCATGACTAGACATATATCAATAGATGAAAATATTTCATAAAACATCATACTGTGAGTAATGATCTAGATATACAATCTCAAAACATTCTAGGGGGGCTGGAGAGATGGCTCAGAGGTTAAGAGCACTGGCTCCTCTTCCAGAGGTCCTGAGTTCAGTTCCCAGCACCCACATGGTGGTTCACAACCATCTGTAATGATACCTGGTGCCCTCCTCTTGCCTGCAGGCAGACATGCAGACAGAACACTATACAAAATAAAGAAAAAAAAATCTTCAAAACATTCTAGGAATGTTTAATGTTTTAAAAGTCATAGTAATATTAGTAGTATTTTAAACAGGAAAATGCTTTAGCAATATATAGATATATTATTACTCACATATCAAACCACTTGTGGCAAAAGATCAAAACTTTCTTTATAATTTCCTTTACTGAAGTGTATTGAATAGTAATTAAATTATGGATCATAATCTAAAAATTATTTACTAAAATTAAAATACAGAGAAAAAATTGCAAGTCTCTTTTACCATGATTTAGATGCCTGCATAATGTCAAATCTTAAAATTTCTGACAATTTCTCTTAAATTTTATATGTATAAAAAATTCTTAATAATGCATAGTTTGTGGGTTGGCAGTGATTCATGGAAGAAACTTTAAATGGCATGACAGTAACTGGTTTAAAAAAAATGATGTAGTTAGAGCCCCAGTTCATGTTTTAAACAAGGGCAATTTTTCTCAACCTTGATCATAGTCTGGTAAACTTAAAAGGCACAACTTCTTCCCAGGAGTACTGATTTACTTCAGTAAATGAGGTTCGGATTTTTCCAAGGGCCTTCGTGTACTCTGCAAACTCTTTCTCATTTAATTATGGAGTGTCTATCTTTCCCCTGCTTTATACTTTAGTCTGTTAAAAAAAAATATGCCAATTTATTCCCTGTGGCTCCTGAGTTTCTCTCTATGTGAGGTCCCAAAAGACAAATGAGAACAGTAGTGATGAAAGGTGTCAGTAGGACATATGTGGTCATAGCCAATAGAATAATACTGTAAGGACAGACCTGTGCAATGGATAAAACACATGGATCAACACCAGACACTTTAATACCTTATTTTACTTCTTCCTAGATTTTCAAACATAGGTTTCTCAATCTCAACTTATTGTTAGAAATTGTTAGAATTTCATAGCAACTTTAGTTTTTGAGAATTTGTTAAAAGTATTACATTTGTTATGTTTTCACCCTTTCTCTTCCAACTCTTCCCATATATCAGCCCCTTCCCAATTTCATGACTTATTTGATTTTTATATAAATGTGTGTGTATGCTTGTGTGCAACATACCAGGTCAACTTTATATTGCTCATGTGCATAAGTGTTTAGGGTTGACCAGTGGGATCAAATAACTTATCAGGGGCTTGTCCCTGAATAACTCTCATTCTCCCTCTCTCAGCATCAATTCCTCCAAGTTTGAGGCTTTATCAAATTTCCCTACTCATGGGTGACATCAGTATGTAGATCATACTTAGGTGGTTATAATGTTTTGATATCATGGGTGTAACTTTCCTGTCATATCTAGGAGATACTATCTTAGAGTAGGTGTCCTGGTCCCCTAGTTCTTACAGTCTTAGCAACAGTCTAATACAAATAAACTGTCATTGTAGAAGGAGGAAAATAGTATAAAGTCATCCACTAAACCAAACTCTAAATTCCTTTATTAGTTCACAATAGAATACCTAGCCTTATTTTAAATTAGTTAATGATTTCACAGATACATAGTATCTGGCCTCATTATTAATACTTGTGCTCTTTTCTCACATGTAAACATTGGTGAATATAAGGTCAGACATAAGTATCATTAGAGGTAAATATGTAACATGTGTGTAACGCAAATGGAATACAACACGGCACATAGCATGTATCTAGCATACTGTATCTGTATATACAACTTTATTTAGTTTTAGTATCAAGATTACCTTGTTGGAGCAAGTTAATTTTATATTCACATACAATTAAACACAGGCGGGATCATGGTTGAACTTCTGTAAATATTTTATAAAAATGTTTCATAATTTCCCACTTTTAAAAATCTGTAGTTTTAGGGCTGGGAAGATAGCTCCAGAGGAAATGTTTTCCCCAGAAATCACACAAAAAGCTAGGCATGGTGTATGCACTTTTGGGAAGTTAGTATTGGGAAGGTAAGGAAAACTGGAATCCTGAGCCGCTCAAGTCAGCCAGCCTAGCATCCTTTGGGGAGCCTGAAGCCAGTGAGAGACTCTGTTTCAGAAAACAAGATAGGCAGTATGTGAAATGGCATTTCAGTCTGTTTTTTGAACAAGTGGTTATTAGCATGCGTGTTCATCCACATGCTTGCATATTTCACATATGAGTTTAGTCAAATAATTAAGCCTTGTTCATATATGTAAATATAACATCAAATTTAAAATATTGGCAAAGAAATCTAAAATGCAATGAGCAAGTAACAAACTGAGATACAAAGAAAAATAACAAAAGAAAATAAGACAAGTCTAATGACTTTAATAAAGATAATGCAAATAGTTTTCTTTCTAAAACCACATACATATTTTTAATGTTTTTAATGTTTAATGCTACCAACTTTTCAAACAAACAAAAATTCAAGATGTATGCTAGAAGAAGAAAGATTTTAATTCAAACCTGTGATGTTTGAAATAACTTCCTCATATTTTCCATAATATGGCTTATACAAATCACTGAGAGTTCAGCAGGGAATCTGTTCAATAATGACATTTTGGCACAGCTGTCTCTTTGATTGTTGTGAAGAAACTCAACATCCACTTACTAATAAGAAAAAAAACAAGAAAAAATGAACAGCATTTATTGTAAAACTTGAGTTTAAAAAAGAATACATAGATTTAGGGAAGGGGTGCAAATGGGAGGTTTTGGAGGAGGGATAAATATGAAAATTCCATTGAATATAATTCTTAAATAATTAATTAAGATGAGAAGCTTAATTTTTAACTTAAAATAAAACTTGCTTAGAAAACATAGAACCTTTTAGAAGTTTTAGGCAAATAAGTCAACCATATCCAAGTTACAGGTACCTATAGCTTTTGTTTCTGCTGTGGGTAACATATAGAATTTGTTTACATGGGTGTACTCAGAAAACTGATTATTATTTTCAAGAGCAGGGAACCTGAGAAACTAACAGATGAAGAAGCTGGCAAAAAGATCACCTCAAGAACAAGGTGTCAAAATTGGAGAAACGAAAACTGGATTTTGGCTTAGAGAAAGAAAAGGATGTACAAAGAAAGGCTAAAATGTTCCTTCTATTTGGTGCTTCTAGTTTCCAGCTAGTAACAGTTTAAAATGTACTTACGGGGTTACTTCCAATACTGAGTGACTGAGTGGTGGCAGCTGCGAATGTAAATTGGTAACTACCTCTAAGGAATGCGAACAAGCAATCATATTAAGAGTCCATTAATTACCCCAACTTTCACTGACAAGAATCATTTAGTGGGGTCCAGTTATTCAGAAACTTATTCATAAGATTTAATTCTGCAGACTACTTTATGATAAATAATGTTTTCACTTGAAACATTTTCTCCATGTCTGTCTCATCTCATTATCCTTAACATTTGCTCTCAGTGCCAGGGACTTAGGGGTCAACCAGCTGATCATAGTTTCGAAAGAAAGAAAATGATGTATTTCAGAGGACACAACTAGCCATACTGTTGCATTATAACTTTAATTATGGTCTCCAAACCACTGTGGTTTTGTTGTAATTTCCTCATGATCACTGCTTTATGTGCATGAAATTTAAATGAGTTGACCTGTGCAAACTTAAATACATCATTAGTCACTAAGAGTATCCTAAGGTAGTTTCTTGATGTATACCAAGACATTAAAAATTTAGGCTTTGCATTTCTTAGTAAAAGACATATGGGCCTGAATGTGTATTTGTTTATGTGTATATTTAAACAAGTTTTGCACAAAAAAATCTCCAAAAATACAGGTGGAAATCTAGTGATTTCGTTTTATATTTTTGATAATGTGCATGGGTGTATACATGTATATGTGCACATTTGTGTAGTACATGCAGAGGTCAGAAGATGTATTGGAATTATAGGAAGTTGTGAGCCACTTGAAGTAGATTCTGGGAGCTGAACTCAAGTTTCTCTGGAAGAGAAGCAAGTGCTCTTGATCACTGAGCCATCTCAGCAATCCCAGACAAGAGTGACTTTAGAATTTATGTTTCCAATTTATTGAGTGCCAACAGAAGCTTAACATTACTTTGTGCGAATTCATTTCAAAATGGAGTTTATATTATATTTAATTCTATATTGAAGCAAAAAAATCTAAGAAAACTTGAAAATTTCAAAGCTAACTGTTCTAAAATTCGCATTTACTGATGTGATATTAAAGACTGGTACAGTGAATTAATGATTTACACGTAGTGAGACTAGTAATATAAAGTTCATTATGTTTCTTTGAGAAGAAAATATACTAAAAATTAAGAAAAAACAAGCCTATGAAAAGCAATAACGCAAAAAAAATCAATCCTTTATTTCTTTGTCATTTTTCCTGGTGTATGTATTCAGGCACAATATGTTAAAAGGTATTTATATATGCATTTTCTTAATTAAAAACATGAGATAATAATCCTTAGCAATTTAAAAACACTGAGTAATATCAATACTGTGAAGGTGGTATATTAATAAATGCTAAACTGGTGTCTCAAACACGATGTTTTCTCTGAACTATTTATTCCATGAGAGTTATGAATACTTAGATATTATTGAAAGTAATGAGAAAATATTCAACGATGTTTCAACTTGAGGCAGGCTTATTTCAAAGATACTTAAGCATCTTTTATTGTTCTCCATAAACTTTCACTACTGTTTTTAAAGAAGGAATCTCATCATACTGTTTTGAATTTGTATGTTATAATAGCCAAAGAAAATTTACTGGTTAGGGGAAAAGAATGTGTTTATCAATTTCACAATTTAAAGAGGAGACCATTCTCCAAACTCAATGTTTGTAAGATGAAGAGAAAATTGTATCAGGAAGCAATAACAGTTGACCACAATACAGAACCTCAGGAAATGATGATTAAAAGTTTAATTCATCTGGCTAGCACCGATTGTAAATCCAGTGGTAAGTACATGCAATGGAGCTAAAGAGATGAAAAAGACTTGATTAATAATTGAGGTACAGACGGTAAGTGCACAGCAGCTAGTTGGGCCACCACTTTATGTAATACATTTCTGAGAAACAATAAGGTTGCTTTTCAAAAGAAGACTGTCCTTAAAATACTGATGAAAGAATATCTGTGAGCGTTATGAGCAAAAAGTCAGGTTTGAGGCATGAACTGAAAATTCTGTGCACAGTAATTTAGCTTTTTGTACCTCACCCACAACCTTGAGATTATGTACTTGGCATACAACCTCACTTCCTGTTGATTACTTTTGTTGTACTTTTGGGCATTATTAAATTGTCTGGTGCAGCTGACAATAATTTTAAAAACCATTTAAAATGTAGTTAACATATTTAATATATTTTAACAAATAGATTAAACTACAAAAACTGAATGTTGTGATGGGTATTGTATATGAGTTTAGGATGTGAAATATTATATATATGTATATAAATGTTTAAATAAGGTTAAATATAGGTGTTTATTATTCAAGACTGTATCACATGTCTATGAGTTTTATTTTAGAAATGTTTCTTCTAACATTTTGAAATTCACATTTAATTCTTCTCATCTATGAGCACATTCCTGAGCAATCAAATACAAGAAATCCTTGCACCTATCAAACTTTTCTGTTGTGCCCACTGACCAACCTTTCCCTATCCATGTCCTTCTACCCTTCTCTGCTTTGATTATCTACCAATCTATGACTAACTTCTATGTGTTTGTTTTTAAATTTTATCTATGCATAAAGATCATGTTACTTTGGGTGTTCTATGTCTGGTCTGTTTCACTTAACAAAATATATTGTAATTCCTTCGATGCTGGTATAGTAGAGAGGATTAAATTTGCTTTATTATTGAATAACCCCACCACCTTTCATAGTGCTTGTAAAGTAGTTAATAAGTGCTCCACTTGGTGAGTCTCTGTGATCATCATTACCTGAGGATATTAGTTGTCATATTGTCCTGCCATTAATATTTTCATGGATACCACATGTTTCATTTTCTGTTAATGTATCGTCATTGTTTTAAGGAATTTCTTTTTTTTCATTAAATAATGAATTTGCTCATGTTTATTTTTTACGTGCTTATATACTTTACTCCAAAATGGGAGAGGGGAGACAAAAGACTTTATTAACATGATATAAGGAATAAACAGAGCATCCTCAGTCAAGCAGTCTATTGTTTGGACAGGACATGTAATGACCACACACTTAGACCAAATAACCTGTGATGATGGAAGTTACAAAATAACTCCACACTAGATCAGAATTACAAATAATAAAAGGTTATTTATTTAGGGGAAACTCACAGATCACTTATCCTAGACCACAGTCATCTGCACAAATGGGGAACAGGAACAGAGTCTAGCAGCCGGAAGTGAGAGCTGGAAGCAAGAGAGCAAGCATAGGCGTTACAGCTGCATTTATAGGAATTCTATCTCTTTACATATTATAGGATACTGATGTGGGATTCCTCTCTGCATGCTGTGATTATGTTTTATTACTACTGGTTATTAAAGAAGCTGCTTTGGCCAATTGCTTTGTAGAGTAAAACCAGGCAGGAAATCCAAACAGAGATATACAGAGAAAGAGATGCCATGCAGCTGCCAAAGGAGACAGATGCCAGCTGCAAGCCAGAAACTTACTGTTATGCCACAGCCTTGTGGCAATACATTGATTAATAGAAATGGGTTAATTTAAGATATAAGAGTTAGTTAATAAGAAGCCTAAGCTAAAAGGCCAAACAATGTTTTAATTAATAAAGTTTCTGTGTGATTATTTCAGGTCTGGGCAGCTGGGAAATGAACAAGTGTTCTCCATCTACAGGATATTGAAAGTTAAAGGTACCAGGACTTAAAAGTTTAAGATTTATGAGACCATATAAGAAATACTCTATTTCTACATGCAACCCTTTGCATATCATCAGAATGTAAGAGAACAGGTTATTATTTGATCCATGTAATATATCTGATTTATGTGGTTGCTGGTAAATAATGTCAAGGCAGATGGGCATGTCCAAAATTACCACTGTATGTTTATAAGGCATTCTGGATTAAAAACCTTGTTTAAACTTTAGCCATAAGGTAGTGTCCATAGCAGTCTTACAAGTTTAACAAATACTGGCTTTAGCACTGATAAACCTGAAGCAACATTAAAAGTCAAATAACTGAATAGCCTTCTGAAAACCTCAAGTACCAGAGTTGTATAACAGATTTATTCATTTATTTTATCATTATTTTTATTTTTTGATTTATGTGGCAGGATTTCTCTGTGTAGTCCTGGTTGTCTTCTAATGTACTCTGAAAACCAGACTGGCCTTGAATTCACTGAGATCCACCTGCCTCTGCCTCCCCAATGCTGAGAAAAAAGATTGTGCCACACTCCCACTCCCTACACCACCTACCCCAGGTTGTCTTTGAATTATTTCTGCTTCCACAAGTAGCCCCAATAAAATTCATTGGTTCACCATGTCAGACTTTGAGGCTATACTTACTTTGGTCTGTCATGACCCATTTCATGATGAGCATAAGTTTGCTCATGCCTCATTAGGAATAGTCTCACACAATGACATGTTAAACTTGTTTAGTTTTTGTGAAGTTTAAATGTGGAAACTTGAAAGGATAGCTCAAAACTTACTTGTTAACCTTTAGCTACTTTCTAATAAATTATAGTTTACAGTACGAGCTCATTTGAACCTGATTCTTTTTAGAAGGGATATATTTTGAATAAATATTATTATTTGCTTAATCTTTATGATAAACTGAGTTGGTGAGTTGAGACCAGAATGAAAATCATAGACATTTTTGAAATTTTGTATGAATATTTAATCAGCTTCAAAATAACATGTTTAAAATGTTTCATTTTTACATTTGAAACACACAGCTGAGTGAATTATGATTTCTAATGTGAGATATTGATGCTGTCAATCTATTGTGTAGATATTTTCATTATTTAATATTCTCCAAATTAACTACTACTGTTTTTTAAAAATCTAATATTATGAAAGCTTTTCTGTTTGTAACATAGCATTGTTCCTTTAACATCACTATGCCAGTCAAAGCTCATGGTCCATTTTAAAATCATCATTTGATGTGGTGATTTGTCAAATAATGACGTATTGAACCCACTTGCATTGACTAAGGAAGAATTAATAATGCTGCCAAAACTGAAACATCAAAGTCTTTATGTATCAACAAAGAAAAATTTATATCCTTGAGGGAATTTTGAATCTGTAAAAGGCTCTGAATGTTTAGCTACAGATTTTGGAGGATAAATTAACAGGAATTTTGAGGAAACAAAATGAGAGTATTTAGTTATCAGAGATATCTGGAAAATATTTTGGAAGAGTTTGATAGATTTAATTTGCATTATGGTAGATATGGAATTATGATATCTAACTATCCAGAATATTTCAATTTAAAAATAAGTAAAGAATTTATATGTGCTAACCAAACTTAAAAATAATATGGGACTATAGGAATACAGAACTTTTTTCCATGAATTCTTCTCATGGGCACTTTGGGTTAAAGACATGGTACCCATATTCTGTAGAATAATCCCTCCTTTCCAGCATAGTATAACAGAATGTGAGTGAACCTCATTACATTTCTTTGCTTGTGGATGCCAAGTGCATACTCACTCACCTCTTGGTCTGAACATTTGACTCCTGTTAGCTTCACTGTTTACACTGCTCTGAGCGAATTTACTGTTTCAAAGCCTATGTCAAATTCAAAACAAAATAGTTTGGACATGGCGTGGTACAGGACTCATCCAGGATAAAATGACCCTCCAACAACTGTGTCTTCTGTGACAGAATAAGTTGGAAAAATGCAATGCCATCAAGAAGAAACAATATAAAATTATATTTACAGATTAACATCACATGGTAAAGTCAAAAGCCTCCCTGGAATTCACCAGTTGCTTGATTATCAGGCAGATTTCTAGGTTTCACTATCGTGTCTACAAATCTCTATGACATATCAATATGTTTTTAATTAACTATTTCTCTCTGAAAAGGTAATGGAACATGTAACCAAGACATTAAAACTAGCCAGTTATAAACAAATTTTGAAAATTCTACTGACTATTCCTCAGCAGAACAAGAAAGGATCCCAAAATACTTTCTAGAACTATAAATGGGGGTGTGTGGAAGCCTGAGAGAGCATCATTGAACTCACCTTAGAACTGGTATGCTTACATATGCTCACAAATCATCATGCTCCAAAATTGAGGACGTATCTCATCACACACATCATAGAGTCCAGAAATAAGTCCCATCAACACGGACAATTGACTTTTCGCATAGGTAGAGAGGTAATTTCGTAAAGAAGGTGCAGTCATCTGGGTAAATAGAGTCAAGGAGTCAGGCAATTGAATCTCCAAATGGAGAAAAAAAAAGAAAATTCTGATACTTACAATACATACAAATATACACTTCAAATGTGAATGTACAAATATGTAATTCCATACAAAGGATCTAGAAAATAACAAAGATATTTTTCTTTTCCTTTTAGAAAATGGGGGACAAGTTTTTATTACCTTGAGTTAATTACAAAGAAAAGAAACAACACCGACTAATAGAGAAAAACTCTAAGAGCCATAGACTAGCTAACAAAATCCCTAGTACCAACCATGGGAAACTTTCCTTAAAGTAGTTAGTGAGAGGAGTCCAATAAACTCATATAAATCATGTAGGCTCTTATTCTTGACCTCAGCTGCCTCCCAGAACTTGAATGTAAGATCCCATTTCTATAAACATCATGTGGTTCAGACCAATCAAGCTGCAACTGACCTGGATACTTCAGAGAATCTGATTAAACTTCAACAATGACTAGATTGGCACGATAGTCTCCGTGACGCAATAATAGCATCTTTTAAAGCATCTTTTTGTTTGTTTGTTTTTGAGAAGGTGCAAAGCTTTTCAAGACAAGGTTTCTCTGTGTTGCCCTGACTGTCCTAGAACTTGCTCTGTAGACCAGACTGGCCTCAAATCCACTGCCTGCCTCTGTTTCATGCCTCCTAAGTGCTGAGATTAAAAGCTTGCCTCAACATTGCCTGGCTGCATTTGAGGAGGGAATTCATGCTGGCATGTTACTATAAAACAATGGGAGATTTCTCTCTGATGGTTTATAATCAAGAAAGCAAAAGACGGAAAAATAATTCAGACAAGAATTCTATACACCCCCATATTATGGCTCAGAAATTAAGACAGAAAAATAATATTTCTAGATAAAACAAGGCTACAGCTAAGGCCAGTTCCAGAGATGGTACTGTTAGGAGCCTTTTGCCCTAATAAATAATAATATATTACAGGAGGTCAGCAAAGACCTTTGACTTAGAATGTTTAACAGAGCCAGCTAGGGCTATTGATTCCAGGAAGTAACAAAGATACTGAGGCCACTGTCTCAAGGATGTTTGCAGAGATTCCCCTCTTTCTTAGTTAGATATCCACAAAAGAATGTTTCCGTTTACACAGGTGTGCTAACTAGCTAACTAGTTGTTCATTTACCCCCAGTTCCTGCTCACTGCCCCGACCCCCACCCAAGCTAAGCTCTCCATTTCAGAGCTGTATATATACTGGTATTGTTCCTTAATAAAGGGAGACCTTGACAAGTGAACTTTGCTTGGTCTCCTTCCTTTCTCTCGCTCATGATTTTCAGGTAGAAGCCTCTTCAGACCCTGAATAACTGGACCTGCAGGTCGGGTTCATGGTACAAACTCAACTCACTCTCACTGTGTTGTGTCTTGCGTTGTTTTTTTAGAGACAGGTTCCTATTTTCTAAACAGGACTGGCTTTGAGCTTGTGATAACCCTGACTCAGTTTCCCCCATGCAAAAACTGCCTCTCTATCCTGATTTAAAACTCATCATCATCTTCTTCGTTTTCCACAACAACACAAGCAGGACCTACTAAAATCTTTTTACTTTATGCCTTTGCATATCTCAGAACACTCAAGAATGTTTGGTAGTTTGAGACAGTCCTCAAGTTATGACATTGTTTGAAGGAAGAGCATTTGCTGGAACCCTAACTGAGGGAGTCAGGAGAACCTTACCTTCATCTAAACTTCTAGAACTTGTTTTCTTCACATGAAAATTGAACATAATGCTGCCTAAATGACCAGCTTCAGAGAATTTTAAGGGGATTGGTGATATATTTGTATTTACTATCATTAACACTTAATGATGACAGTTTAAATGACAAAACTCTTCCAGGAACTGCAAATGTGAGCCTGTTTAATCCCTCAAAACTCTCAAGGGTGATTCACCCTAATTATACAATTTTGAGGGTTAGGAAACGGAAGTATTTTAGAAGTTAAGCTATTCAAGGGCACACATCTAACATTTTGCTCTATTGTCTTATTTTTTTTAAAAAACAAGATCTTAATAGAATACAGAAAAGCTATCTGTAAGAGGGAAGCAAACAGCAATCGCTGCTCATAATTTGATCATAAAAACATTTCATAGGCATGGGCAGAACCCAGAGAAACAGTGTTCTCACTTCATCTGCTTATCTTTGTTACCACCAGTGGCCACTTGAAGTCCATGCACCTGAGGCTTCCCTTGATATACACAAATACATAAACAAAAAGGATTTAGCCACGGACCCTGAAGTGCTTTCATATAGTGGCATTTCATTTGTATTTTAATAAATAAAACTTGCCTGAAGATCACAGAGTTAAAGAGCCCCACTGGTCAGCCTTACAGACCAGGCAGTGGTAACACGCACCTTTAATCCCAGTAACCACACTAGTTTGCCATAAAAACTGGAAAGTACATGCTTTTAATCCAAGTGGTTCATGCCTTTAATCCCAGCCCTAGAAAGGATTATAAAACTGGAGGAGTCAGCTCTCAGACACAGTCTCATTATGAGATTCCTGGAGGCAGGTTTGCCAATTTGAACTGAGGTGGAGGTAAGAGGCAGTGGCTGGCTGCTTTGCTTTTCTGATATTCAGGTTGGACCCAATATCTGAATCTGAGATTTAATTAATCATGCTTCACTTTTACACATACAGATGCACACACACACACACACACACACACTACCATCACCACCACCACCATCACCATCACCACAGTTCACACACTACATTACCTATGTTGCAAAGCAATAGAATAAAGTGTGGATGCTTGCATTCTAATCAGTTTCCCTCCCCGAGATAAGTACAGGAGCTGTCAGTCATGGACAGAGGTAACTAAGACAAGGATTTGCAGAACAGCCCAACCACAAGCAAGATTTTAATTAGAGAACCGAGAGACTGCAACATAGACACTACAGAGCAAAGAGCATACAGCCTGTCCATTTTTTATTTTGAGTCAAAGGATTTTTTTTATAACTTCTCAGAATTCATAAGTCAGTCTCCAAGCGTTATGGAAATTTACTTTCGATAAGGAAATCCTGGACATGCTGAGAAGCAAATCATCTTTTCCTCTTTGTACCTCAAGAATTGAGAACAAAACACTAGGCATTTGCTTTCTTATTAGTTTTCTTTTTTCTAAAGATCTTAGTGGAGATCCAGAAAGGCAATCTGTGGGAGGGTTAGAAATAACAGTGTTTGTGCAAAGTCTGGGTGAAACAAACACTTCATAGAGGTAGGCAGAACACAGGGATACCGTGTCCTCGCTTTATGACTTTATGGCATGATTTATTCCCACTGGTGGCCACAAGGAGCCTGTGCACTTGAAGCCTCATTTGATACACACAAATATGCTCTGGATCCCTCGCAATAAAAATTGCTCACTCTACACTAGTCTGTCTCCATTATGTCAACATTAAATAAGCATTATGTCCGGCATAAAGAACATTGACTGCTCTTTACTTCAAATGCCACTGGTTCCCTCTGTTTCAGAAGTAAATGTCAGTTGGTGGAAAAACGCACTGGTCCTGAAATTGAATGTGACTGAATTGCAAGTGTTCTGATTTCCTGCTGAAACTACTCAGGGCTGATAAGAGCGATGCCTCACAGACTCGGAGAGCCTGGGTTGAAATGTTCTGCTCCACTACTCCCAGCTTTCAATGTTTGCCCACTCCTGCTAAATTCCAGAAGCCTCGCTTTCCTGGCTGTCAAAAGTCCACATCTCTAACGTATATTGTAAGTTTTTGTAAAGGGAGACCGCTCTAACATTTATAATTCTAATGGCAGTAAGGACAAACCAGCAGTAAGAAAGAAATAAAAAAAAAAGAATCTTTATCATCATGTTATTTTTCTTTATGTAAAAAGAAGTACTATTCAAGTACTGTGTATACAATAATAACAGTAATTATCCTTACTGATATTTAAATTACATTGATATCATTCTTCCGGAATGTTATTTTCACACTTAGACCCTCCTGATAATCTCAAGCTTATCTGCTGCAATGAAGTAAATAAAAGCATTTTTCACTTTTTATTGGGGTAGATCAGAGTTTGACTCTCTATATTAGATGACAATCATTGTAGGCATCCAAGAACAGACTAAATTCCATGAGTGGAAATGAAACACCATCCTCTGAATTTTGTATATAACAAATGTATGATTTTTCAAGTTGACACAAACTTAAGTTATGATTATTGTCATTTAGGTGTAGGAGAACATAGACAAGGTATGGAATCAGACATGCGTTTCCCCACTGGTTCATTGGAGTGAACAGAACTGTCTGGCATCTGTTTACTGAGTTCTCACTGTAGATGAAACTCTATTAAACATACATGACTTACTTTTAGCAAACAGTAAAGCAAGGTTTATTAGTGTGTTGTGTAGAATCGAAAATTATGCTCATTAAGGTTAGTATGCTTTATTTACTGAGGTCATAAAGCTGGCAGATGAAAGGGACTTATTTTTACATGAAGAAATGGGAGAAATCGAAGGCATGTTTATTTATACCCATGTGATGGCTGCTTTTTGTTCTTCACCTGAAATTCCCAGGAAGAGGAAATTCAACTGATGAATTGCCTCCATCAGACTGGTCTTGGAGAATGTCTGTGGGAGCATTTTCTTCATTTACTTAGTTGATAATTGATATGGGAGGCCCCAGCACACTGTGAGTAGTGCTGTCCCTCTGGAGAAGAACCTGGGATATATATACACACACACACATCTGTGTGTGTGTGTGTGTGTGTGTGTGTGTGTGTATGGCATTGGCTGAGCAAAATAGAGGAAGTAAGTCATTAAGCAGCTTCTCTCCATGGTCTCTATTTCAGTTTAGTTCCTGCCTCCACTTCTCGCCTTAGCCTCCTATAATGGATTATAACCTATAAAAACCAAAACAAAGCAACAAACAAACTTTTTCATCACAAGTTGATTTCGGCTAGATTTCACCTCAGTAAAAAACAACTTAGGACACCCCATTACATCAGTACAATAAAACCTTGTTGTAAGTGACCACATTCAAATTTCTCCTTAACTACTTTATATACATTTATGTGTATGTGTTTAAAAGGTCAACACTAGGCATATATAGTTATTGACATACATATATATGTCACATATATATATAGCCTTAATACATTTTATACATATTATTGCATATATAACAACTTTATTGTCCAGCTTCTTTTGAAGTAGATGACATCAAAAAATAGAAAAAAATTATCAGAGATGTATCAAATATTGATCTTTGACTCTTCACTTATTTTATGCTATGTCTATAACATTTTGAAGCAAATTTCATTCTCTGTTATTTAAGCAGATCAATAAAAAAAAGGGAGTCCATGTGGCATGGATCATCTCATTGTGCCACAGCAGATATTTAAGCTGTGTGCACTTCATTGCCCCTCACCCAGATCTCCCCTGCAATGTGGCATGTGTTACAAAAACATGATCCTATAGTGACTAAGGAATCATACAGGCTTGAATTCAACGATGAAGTTCATGGTCTGTTTATCTGAAAAGGCAGAGGTGAGCCACTTAACCTTTCTAAATCTCATGCATAAGATGAAAAATCAACTTATTATGAGAATCCCTGAGGCAATTCTTGTGGCACTCTGCTGTACCTGGAAGATAGAATATTGGGTGAACTATCTCATCCAGGGGATCTCTCTGTTTTTTTTTGTCTTAGAGCGCTAACAGTAATAAAATATTTATTGTTAATAAGTCTACTCAGTAACTGGAGGAAACCTTAAGTACATGGCTATAATTGTTTTTACAGTTGCTTGTTAAAATAAATTCCATTCTCAGTCCTGGTCTTTGAATGTTTTCTATTTTCATATTCAGTCATGAAATATTTATTCTCTTGATTTGTAGGACTAGATCTTAATAATACCCATGGCAGGTGGGAACTGAGACAAGAGGGAATGATTAGGAGCCCTCCTGTTTTGTCTAGAAATTTGTCAACTGTAGGAGACATACATAAATATAACTCCAATGAATATGCAAGGTTAAGTTCTAATAGGTAAGTAACAGGAAAATTAGGGCATGCAGAAGGCAAGAAAAGGTAAGCATGCTTGGAGGGACTTGCAAACCCAGAGAGGGTGGACCTTAAAAGTGTAGGCCAGAAATCACCATGAAGACAAAAATGGAATAACAGCATCCAGTTTGGGAGAAATGTGCAGTAATAGTTAGCAATTAAATGAAAACCCCCTTGACAGTGTTTTTTTAAGAAGAGAGAGAGAGTGAGCATCAGGAAGGTAGAGAGAGCTGAAATGAGCTATGTCCAGGAGGGCACTCAAATCTAACAATGGATGAGGCACAGACAGAACATAAAGATTACTCTAGGAAACAACTACAGGATCCTATTCTGAATTCATGGCAAGTTTGACCTTAATCTTTTGGTGTTGGCAATTGATAGAACTTTAGAATGTTTTGCTGAGCTATTACTTCTTATGTTTTATACTTTTTACAATAAATTAATATGAAGTAAGAAGACTTCATATGTTAAAGCCGTTGCCCTCAGAACTTACTGCTGTCCTGGAATGTGAAGACCATTATCCCTAGAGCCCTGATGCTCCAGGTGTAATGTTTTTATGTCATTAGTCCACAGCTATGCACCATCGCTTTATGATTGGTAGTGAAAGACCCCAACTGATTTTTTTATAACTAACTAAATGAATTAGATAATGAAAAATTACAAAATGTGACAAACAGGTTAGGCCAACAGGTTCTTCCTTTCTCCCCCACTGGGCAGGAGGTTAGCAGCAATTATCAGGACCAGTTGCAGTCTTCTATGGTTATCAGAACCGGTCACAGAAAATGATTATTGAATTGTAAATTGAGTCACGGGGGGGGGGTTGGCAGGATGTCAGGTATCACGGTATTCAGCAGGAAATCAGATAGCCTGCTGAATGTCACATACTCAGGGATGGGCTGAACTATGCTAATTTTGTTCTGGGTTGAACTCTGGTTTGTATGTCTGGACCAATCTTAATTGTTCTTGTACCCCATATTATAATTCATGGAAAACTTGTAATTTTGTTTATAAAAGCTTGCTTGCCTGGATGCTCGGGGTGCTTAGCTATCCCTAGCTATGCACCCGATTGCAATCGTGAAATAAACCACCTCATGCGTTTGCATCTGATGGCCTGGTTATTGAGTCTGGGGGCTCCTTGGTGTTAAGACCACTTTTGAGGTCTTTCATTAGAAATCGAATTCCAGTTTCTAACTCTGGCCTTAAAAGACCTACTATGCTATGTCACAGAGTGGACAGTGCTTGTGTTTGCACCTTAGGCCAGGATCGCAAAAACAACTCTATATCATGAATTATTTTTCATTTGCCTGTCATGGTCCTTAAGGCTTTCACCTCTTCTGAAACTTCTCCAGTTGTTCACATTTGTGACTTGAAAATCTTTCCTGGTATGTGAAGTGTTCATTTTCATTGTTCTTACAGCTGTTTTACAGTTGCCTTATTAGAATCCATTTGTCCATCTGTATAATTCACCCACTTAAAATGCATTGGCTTCTAGGATATTCACAGAGATAGGTGATCTATTAACTATTTTTTCTGCTAAGAAAAGAATGAAACCTTATAACATTTATCTGTACTTTTTTTTGTTCTATCATCTCCAGCCAGGAGAAACTGTGAATCTACTTCAATAGATATGTTTGCTTATTCTAGATATTAAAAATACATAGAAATATAAAAAAATATACTCTTTATAGTTTCAAGCAGCTAAAATAACCTTCAAAATAATAATTTAAACAGTATCATATACAACGCTTCTGATTATTTTTATTTACTAAACAATATTCCTACTATATGGATATACCATACTTCCATTTCCCTTGATTAGTTGCTAGATATGTGGGCTGTATTTGACTTTTATCTATTCATGATAATTCTGCTATGAAAATCCATATGTAAGCTTTAGATTATTTTAGAGTTCTTATTTTCCAGAGTTGGCACACGAGTTTATTGTTTTAGGTGTACATATAGAGGTGTTGAGTAAGAGGTAATTCCGTTAGCTAGCATTGTAGCAATGTCAGACTCTTCTAAAGAGATTACATTTCATAGTCCGCTAATAGTATCTAACTGCGCCACTGTCTCCACATCCTTTATAATGCTTGCTGCTGTCTGTATTTTTCATTATTGACCTTCATTATGAGTCCTATTTCTATTTCTTGGATAGTTAATGATGTAGAGAAGTTTTTCATTTATTTACTAACGTATGTTCCGAGGGAAAAGTACCTATTTAGAAATTAACATTTAATGGAGTGACTCTCAAACAACATTTTCAAAGCTAGGAGTTTGGAGCTTGAAGGTGGGTCAGAGGGTTCAAGTGTGTGCTGTGCAAGCATAGGATCTGTGCTTGAATCCCCAGCATCAATGTGTAAAGGTCAGCTTGGTCCTTTGTGCCTGTAACCCCAGTGCTGTGTGAAGACAGGACAAGGGGATGCCGTGGCTGACTGGCTACCAGCTTAGAGGTAAGAAGACAAAGAGTGATAGAGTAGAATACTAAACTTTCTCCTCAGACCTCAACACAAGTGTACATCACATGGGCATCTGAACACACACACATGCACATCTACTACACTCACACCACAACACACATGACACAGTTACACATGATACAACAAAATAATTAAATGGAAATGTCTAAATACACAGGTTTTAATACATTTGAATAAGATGAAAGTTTCTGCAGCAATATTCTATCGCTATAAATAAAATGTGTGCCATGCCATAAAGATGACAAGTGGTCACAACATCATTCTCTATCATTCTGGAAGTTCCCAGAAGGATAAACAGTCTGTTTTCTTTATGGTTGAGATTTCAATAAGATTTCTTTCTTAAGCTGAGAAATTTGCAAAGGTATTAGATAAAAGAACAAGTAGAGATCAGTTTCCGTGCTCTGATATATTCTGACCATACATGGTTATTTGGACTATTGGAGGACCTTCAGATGAGCTTCAATTTTGAAACTGCTAAATATAGGCATGTTTATTTCACTTGTAACTTAAATTCCTTAAAGATCAGTCACACAACACACAACCCATGCCTTTATTTCTTACTACATCATCTGTTTGAGTCCAGGCTCAGTGGAGTTTCCAGACTCCAGGATAAGGGTATGAGGACTAGAATTATTAAGCAAAAGAAACAGAGATATAAGAGAAATAAACAGAACTGAACTGGGAGTGAAATTCAGTGAATACTGAAAACGCCTGTGTTTATTTCCCACATGCTTATATACTCCAACACAAAAGGGGAGGGGGAGGCAACAGACTTTATTAACATGATATAAGGAATATACAGAGGCTCCCCATTCAAGCACTCTGTTGCTTAGACAGGACATGTAAGGACCACAACATTAGACCAAGTATCCTGCAGACGGCCATTCCTGGGAGCCTCCTGCCAATCTCCTCAGAGGAGTAGGAATAGACTTGAATTCTCAGACCTTTTGTCAAGGTCGAGCAGGTCTACCTCTATACTCAAAATACTAATTAACCACACCAAGGTCAGTGTTGTGGAAAAATTAAAAATGCTGCAGGACACCCGGCAGCAGTAGGCAGCAGAAACGCTGTAGGTCCCCAAGCAGTGGTAGCAGGCCATGTGGCAGCAGGCAGCAGGCCCTGAGAGCAGCCAGTCCCAGGCAGAGATGGCTGCCAGTCCCCGAGCGGTGGCTGGTCCCAGGCAGGGAGACACATGGCGGGCAGGCAGGAGCCAGAGACATGGATAGGCACGCCATGTAGAGTAAAGTTGAACATTTATTAGGGTTATGGAAGGGAAAGAGGGAAGAAGAGAAGAAGAAGAGAGACAGAGAGAGAGAGAGAGAGGAGAGAGAGAAGAGACAGACAGAAGTGGGGGGAGGGGAGAAGTGGGGGGAGAGACAGAGAGAGAGAGCTCTCAGGCAGAAGCTGAAGGTCAGCCTGCCTCAGAGGATGGGGGAGGGAGTGGGTGTGGCTTTTCTCTTAAAGTGCCAGAGAACATTACAGTCAGGATCTTGTATTTGTAGCCACAATTGTTGTCAACAATTTTGAGAGAGCAAAAATAAGCTCAAACTCTCTGACCTTTTGTCAAGGTGGAAGAGACTCACATATGTGGGCCCTGGAAATCATCCCCTCAATCCTTTGCAGTTTTTAACATGCCCACCAAAGGATTAGGATGCAAATTTCGGATTATCTCTGAATAGCATTCAGCAGAGGATACACCAAGTCTTGCAGTGATCTTTAACAGCTCTGTTTTTATAAATCCTCTGAATTACTGGCACAGATATTAAAATGAACCTACCCACTTTATAATAGAAATTAGTGTGTTCTTGGTCTCCAGGAGTTTGCTTATTTCCTCAAGGCTGTCTCTCACTCTGTTGTAACCATTTTCACTTTTCTAAGATTGAGAGTAATATCTATTCTTTCATTTTCTGAAAGAGAGAGCTTGAGTTTTATATCTTTCTCTATCTCTGTCTGTGTCTCTCTACGTGTGTGTGTGTGTGTGTGTGTGTGTGTGTGTGTGTGTTGTCTTCCTCATGGTCAGACTAATTAATTTGTTTTTCATGTTTCTCCTCTTTTCAAAAGCTCCTGATTTCTTTGAGTTTCCTGTTTTACCTGTCTTAGCAATTTTACTATCATTTCTTCATATTTACGATTTTATTTTGTCTATTTTATTATTTTATTGGGATTTAGCAAGTCCTTTTCCCAGTGTCTTAAAAATGGTGTTTCTCTTGTAAAATATGGGGGAGTTGCAATTCTTGGTTATCTTGAACATGGATATTTCCTTACAGACAGTTGCTCTAAGCACCATAGTGACTGAACTCCATATAATAGAATATGCTGTATTTTTGTTTTCATTCATCTCAGATAATACTCTGATCTCCCTTGGAATTTAACTTCTTGTTAAACCTATGTGGTTTTAAATATTCTTCCTTTGTAATAGAAGAATAGATTTCTAATTCTATTGACTCCTCAAACCTATTTTACGATTTCAGTCTTTGTGAATCTATTGAAATTTGTTGATTATTTGAAATTTGATAACATATACTGTATAGAACTTGAAAAGAATGCACTATGTTTCTCAGAGGATTACCTTATACAAAGTGTCTTTTAGGTGTATTTTGCTTATGTTCTTAAAAGTTACTTATTTCTTGGGAGGCAAAGGCAGATTGATCTCTGTGTGTTTGAGGCCAGCCTGGTAAACACAGCAAGTTCCAGGACAGACTCAAAAAAAAAAAAAAGAAGAAGAATAAGAAGGAAGGAAAACAAAAATTACTTATTTTACCCAGAGTTGTCTTTATATGAGTTTAAGTCACTATCAAAGATGAACAATTCAATTAAGGACTTTGATTGCTAAAATGTTCTGTGTCTATCTTTAATTTCATTTATATATTTATTTTGTTGCTGGATTCTGAAACCATGGCGCTTATACACGTTAATAACTTACTGTAATACTAAAATAAAGCACTAACTTTAGTTCTTTATTCTGCCTTCTTTACTTCACATACTTTCAATTATCCTATCTATTTTATAAGGTCAAATTTGTTAGATATTGATGATAATAACCCTGTGTTTTTCTCCAGCACTTCTTTTAATATTAATGATCTGCCTCTCAAGTATTAAAATAAAATTTTTGTCATATTTGTTAGGAATATTTTCTAATGTTAGCTCCCCGCCAACACAAAATTCCCAATCAAGCCGAATCAAACAAGCCAAATTAAGAAATATCCAGGATTATTGGAAGTTCTGCATTCTCGGGTGGCCCTAAAAGGGGAACCAGAAAGACTCAGGAACGTGACCACCACCAGGAGAAAGGAAAAGGGACCACGTGTTCATCCTTCGGAGGATCACTCAAATACCCTGGGGGAGTGGTCCTGACCAGGGAGGGGTCAGGACCTGGCCTGCTGGGCTTTGGAGTCCAGACCAGGCCTGGGGACTGGGGCCTACGTTCCCAACTTGACAATATTATTATAACAGTACTGGTATGTTTTTAGTTAATTATATGAGGTATGTTTTTACTGTTGATATTCATATTATGTATACATTTTATGTGAAATATATTTACTTTTAAAAGGACATAGTTAGATCTGTTTCACTTATTTACCCAGTACGATTATCTCTATTTTGTAAATGAATTAACTAACTCATGCACATCCAATGCTAATATTAATAATATTATATCATTTGTCTTTTATTTTAAAAGTTTGACCTGTCCAGAAGGTCCAGTTATTCGCGTTGCCGAGGGGGTGCCTCCTAAAAAGACCAATGAGGGGAGAAAGAGGAGACCGAGCGCAGAAAGAATGACAGTCAGTCTGGGTCACGTCAAGTTCTCATTTATTGAAAGTGGGACAGGGTTTATACACCCTGTACCACAGAGTGAAGGGTGCGAGATGGAAGAATCTTGCAGAAGAAAGAAGAAAAGGGGGGAGGGGATAGAGGCAGAGGAATTCGGGGAATTCCGGGGTCAGGGTGGGTCCCTTGGCCTTTGTGCTAATCTCAGCAGAGCATCTTGCAGCTTGTCTGAGAATTGCTCAGAGCTGGAGAAGGGATTTATGGTGTGGCTGTAAATTACCATTCCAGAGTTAAGAGGAATTTTATGGTATGGCTGCAGACCACCATTTGCCCAAAGTCAGAGACCAATTATGGCATGGCTTCTTTGTAAGCTCCGGCCCCTGACACAAGTTGCTTCTCATTTTTTTGCTATTTTGTGGCCCTTTGTCCCTCTTGTTACTTTTAGGGATATTTTGCAATAAATGAATATTTTCTTGTGTAACACGTTAATTCTATTAAAAGATTTGATTCTTTATTATACTCGTAAAGTTTCTGACATGTTATATTCCTGAAGTTTGGAGAAGGACTCATAACATACAATGTATCAGACTTTTTTATGTTTTTTCCTCTTTTATTAAGAATGTTTTTAATACAATCTTTTCTCATTTTACATAGCTATCCCCATTCCCTCTCCCTCCCATCCTCCCACCCCATCCTTCACCGCACCCCCCATCCACTCTTCAGAAAGGGTAAGGCTTTCCATAGGGAATCAGCAAAGTGTGACATTTCTCTTTGAGGCAAGACCAAGGCCTTTCTCTGTATATTTAGGCTGAGCAAGGTATCTTCCAAAAGAGAATGTTTCTACATGCAGGTTCAAGCATTAGGAATGAATCCTGGTCCCACTGCCAGGACCCCACAGTCTGCCCAAGTCTCACAACTATCCCCACATTCAATGGGCCTAGTTCGGTCCTGTGCAGGTTCCCCTTCTATCAGTCCAGAGTCACTGCGTTCTCACTAGCCCAGGTCAGCTGTTTCTGTGGGCATCACCATCATGGTCAAAACGATTCTGTTGATTTCCTCAGTGTCTGTTGTTAATGTTCACCTTTTCATTTCTGATTTTGGGAATTTGGATAGTTGATGGGCGTCCAGCCTTGATGAAACTTTCCTGCATAGGAGCATGAGGATCCTAATAATTAAGCAAAAGGAGAAGAGATATGAGTGAAATAGTAATACAGAACAGCACCATGGTGGAAATTCAGTTTATTTTCTACATACTTGTATATGTATAAGGGAGGAAGAGAGGTAACAGACTTCATTAACATGACATAAAGAATACATAAAGCATCCTCAGTCGAGCACTCTGTTGTTTGGACTTGGATTCTCTGACCTTTGGTCAAAGTGGAGCAGATCCACCTCTATATTCAAAATGCTAATTAAGCACACTCTAAGTTGGTATCTCTTGTTTGTAGCCACACAACTTTAAGAGAACAAAAATAAGCTCAAATTCGCTGACCTTTAGTCAAGGTGGAATGAACTCACATCTGTGGCTCTCACAGATATTCTCTTTCCCTTTTGATTAGTTTGGATAAGGGTTTGTCTATTTTGCTTATTTTCTCCAAGAA
>JAQHUG010000049.1:7186615-7204191 GCA_028555095.1 Dicrostonyx torquatus
GGAGTCTTTACTTAACCAATCAAAGCACAGAAATATGGAAAACCCTCCTACTCCAATGATCAAATACATTTCTTCATGGATCATAAAAAAAGACCACACCTAGGATGACTGTACTCCCAAAATGACAAATTAAAGATATGTTAGAAAATATGAAGAGGTATAAGGTATGGAGAAATGGACATGATCAATGCATGATGCATGGAAATGTAACCATGGATCAAATTAATTTTCTACAAATGATATGTGGTAGTAATTATAATGATAAAATTTAAGTAAAATATTTTTATTCAGCAGTATGTATGTCTAAATATGAAAGAGAAGGAATGTTGCATTCACAAGCAAAATTAAATTTTGAATGTTAAACATTCAAAAGTAGTATTTAAATGCAATGAGGTAAAAATCTTTACTGTAAAATTCATTCTAATTATATAGACTTGAGATGAAAAGTGATCATTTCCCATGAATTTGTATAGTAAGTATACGTAACTTGTGATGGAGTACTTTGGAAATGGATAATATTTTTAATACAGGTTATTAAAATAATAAAATTAGTAGAAATAGAAAAGCATGTAAAAGGTCTATAGACTGAACTAAGAATATAAAGGCTAGAACAGAAGACTCCAGATTTAGAACCCATAGGACACAGTGTTGTTTTGATTGCTTCTCTCTTCATTTTTCTCTGTACGCTCATTTTCTTCCTGAAGAACCTGCATAGTTAAAGATTCTAGAAGAATTCTGTTTATACTAGACATTGCTAAAGTTGCTTGGAGCAGGTTGGAAACAAAATCAAATTCAAATCAATTATCTATTCCATCCTGGAAATTTACATTTAATTCTGACAGAAATTCAAGATGATTTCTGTAAACTCTTCAAATCAGGTAGCTTGGGTTTTCAGGAGCCTCTGAGCTGCTGCAGATGTTGATCATCTTAAGCAGATTCTGAAAACTGAGCTCATAAATTCTATTTCATTTTCTCTTCAGTCTTTCTGAATAGCTCTTGAAGTCTGTAGAGAGAGCCCCATTTGACTACATTGATTATAAATTCGGAATGTTTGCGCTCACCTGCTGACAGGAGAGTATTTTCAATCTATAGAAAAAATTCCTGATAGGAGAAATCTCTTTCCTCAAGATGAACTTGAGATACAGTTGAGTATGAGAGTTGGGTGCCATTGTCCAAGGAGCAATAGGCATTTACCAAAATTCCCTCTAAATGCATTTTAAAAATTTAAGCTAAGATAAGTGACATTTGATTAGGAAGTAGAGTTGTGTTTCAGTAAGACCTCAACATTAATATTTTCCAGTTTTCTTACTCACCAATTGGGAAACATTGACAAAATTCTATAGGTGATTGCTATCAGAACTGTGTATTAAGAAATTCCTTGGGGCTGGAGAGACAGCTCAAAGGTTAAGAGCACTGGCTGCTCTTCCAGAGGTCCTGAGTTCAATTCCCAGCAACCACATGGTGGCTTGCAACTATCTACATTCTACAATGAGATCTAGTGCCCTCTTCTGGCCTGCAGGCATACAGACAGACAGAACACTGTATATATAATAAATAAATCTATTTTTAAATAAAGAAATTGCTTTAGGTGTAACAAATGGTTAACTTGGTCAGATAAGGAATAATCCTACTTGGGAGAAAGTAACATGAGATAATCCACAAAATATTGAAGCTGGGGGTGATGGGGTATGGAGCAGTGTAGAATCAGAGTATAATCATGTATACCTGCAGGCCAGACCTCATTACAGATGAGCCACCATGTGGTTGCTGGGAAAGAAATTCAGGATCTTGGAAAGAGCAGCCAGTATTCTTAACCACTGAGCCATCTCGCCAGACCCATTTGTTTTGGTTCATGGTTTCTAAAGGACTTTAGTCCCACATGTCAGGTAGCACACTGAAGGGTTTGTTGTAGTCAGCCCATCTGGTGGACATTACACACATCAGCTGAGCACATAAAAAAGATCTACCAGAAATGAAAGCTATGATTTACATTCAAATAACCTCTTATAGTAATCTCTTTCTACTAATTTGGTCCTGTATCCCAATCCAATGACCTCCAAAACATTTCTAATTGCTGAGAAACAAGCATTCAAAGCATGAGTCTGTGGGACAAATTTCAGATTCAGATTCACGATGAGCCTCGGAGGACTCATTCACACCATAATATTCTGCACTTTCTCCTACAAAACACATCTTTCTTATGTATAAAATCCATTCATTCTATCACAATAACACCTAAGTGCCTTAGACCCTCCAACAGCAATTGAAAAATGTGAATCCAAATTCTCTAAATTAGACAGGGGCAAGACTCCCATCATGATTCATCTTGAAACAAATTCTTTTCAGAAGTGAGCCTATGAAATAAAAATGCGGAGGTGCAATAGGCATTAGGTAGACATTTCCATTTTAAAGTGGAGATACAGGTAACATGAAAACAGGGCCCAAGTAAGTCCAAAACCCAACAAAGGAAATGTTGTCCCCAGCATGCAATATCTTGGAGACACTGGGGAATTTGAGTACGTTAGAAGTCCTGATCCCATAGTTCTGATGAACTCAGTCTGGACAGCAGTTATCAATGTTTGGAGACCTGTGGTTAGTTAGTTTTCCTAGCCACCTGCTGGTGGCTCTGCTAATTTGGTATCTCACAATTCCTCTTGATATTACTGTAAAGGGAGCCATGCAGGGGCCTCATTCCTTTGGCTATGCTAGAAATTGCTCAGATATTATGTCTCATTAATGATGACTTAAGAAAGCTCCTGCAGTAATTTTTTTTAATTACAAATCTCTACTGAGGCTTCTGGGTAATTCATGAGAACTCTGAAATTCAGGTGAAGGAGGCAATAATTCTTATAGCTCTTACATTCTGCCCACCTACTATGTCAGAACCGTATGAATACAAGCAATCTGCTGTTTTTGACCCTGGGAAGAGCAAGCCAAGTCAGCCGAGTTTCTGTTTAGCTTGAGTGTATTCATGAATACACACTTGTGTGTTGGAAAGGTTATATGTACACATTTACATGCTGGTGTGGAGGCCAGAGTTTGACATCAGGAGTCTCCCTCTACTGTTTTCCACTTCACTGAAGCAGGGGCCCTCGCTCACTTCAAGATCTGGCTTTACTCACTGCAGTATCACTGCAGCCTCTCTGCCAGATTCAAGTCAGGAGAAAAGATGGAGATTCAAGGACATATACTTATCCAAATTGCTCTTCAAAGTAAAAGGTTTATTGGATGGTTATTGATGCCACAGACAACATAGCAGGCATCTGTAGAAACAGATTTAAGCTTTCCCCAGACAAATAGGAGTTCCTAATGTTAAAAACGTTCAAAGGCAGGCTATGTTGCTACACAATGAATGCAGCAGTAGGCATGCTCAATAAGCATCGTTCACTTTGCGCTCATGCCCAAAGGACGTCTGATTCCTATCTGGCAAGGGGGAATGGAAATAGGTTAAGCTAGTTATAACTTCAGGATCATAGCAGGCATCCCCTGCCTGCTTCTCATGACAAGTTGGAAAATAAAGAATGTTAGATGCATGTGGCCTGGTATGAGACAGTAGCAACCTTTTCTAACATGCCTTCTTGAGACAGATGTGAGGCAGATGAGGATCACTGCCTCAGAATTTGGGGAGTAAAGATCCCCGATTTCACTGGGCAACAAGCTAATGAGTTTTAATTAAGGATCCATGAATAGCTAAAAGGGGGATAAAAATCTGAGGGATAAGAAAGCTACCCACAACAGGAATCGTCCATCCATATTTCTTTATTTTTCTCTCTTCATTCCATCATTTCTCAGTGTTCCTTCTTATTCTACATTGTTCTTGTCCTACATTGTTCTTCCTTGCCCTACCCATTGCAAATGTTCCCATTCATAGATACCCTTACAACCAGCAATTACACAGCCCTAGCAGGTTCTAGGACTGGAATTATTTTGCCCCATAGAAAGTCAGATTACGGTTTTCACACACGCACACACACACACACACACACACACACACACACACACCCCATGCACACACACAGATCCCTGGGAGTGCCTAGTATACATCTGGTTAACTCCTTAATGGAGAAAGTTACTTAAGAAAAAGAATTAAAGCATCAGGGAATTCTAAAGGGGAAAGTTAGTGTCCTCTGCTACAGTTTTAGGTGGTAGACAAAAGGTTAAAAGATTTATTTTCATTAAAATTATGAATAGGGCACAGATTGTTTAAATCAGCATGCCACTTCTCTGTCGGGGTACGAAGCCCTAACATAAAAACTACTTTTCCCTAACTGGACCAGTGCAGAGGTGTGGGGAAATAATGAGACACAGTTCACACAGCAATATCGGAAGGGCATCTCAGGCTTCATTCATTCCTGAAGATCTACCCGCGTTTATTATTCTTTTAAACACCTTTTATTCCCCCAAGTAAACCGAGGTGGAAACTCATTAATATTCTCTTTGTGGGGGAGGGAGGATAGGAAGTACTCTCACACCTGCAACTTAGTCACCAGCTTGGAATCCACACCTCTTCCCAGCTGCCCTTGGAAACTAAGCATGAGTCTAGAACCTGGCTGCAAATATCTCTTATAAAATATGGGCCTACACTTCTCTTCTCCTAGTATACAAAGAAGATACCAGGTAACCAGGCAACCTACATAAACAGTCGCGGAAAAGGTAATGGCTCTTGATCAGATAGCACACACACCAGATGCTGCAATTTCTATGGACCTAGGTCTGGAGTTCTGTTTTAGATTCTTAAAACTGGATCTACCTTTTTCCTGAGATGTAGATACTGAACAATTTTCACTTATATTCACTCATATTG
This sequence comes from Dicrostonyx torquatus, assembly GCA_028555095.1. Taxonomy (NCBI): domain Eukaryota; kingdom Metazoa; phylum Chordata; class Mammalia; order Rodentia; family Cricetidae; genus Dicrostonyx; species Dicrostonyx torquatus. The sequence goes on from JAQHUG010000049.1 coordinate 7,191,420, forward strand.
AAGGTACTAAAGCACTTTCAAAATCATTAGTTTTTGAGGTATTCCAATGGCATTGCCCTTTTAAGAAGCCTGGAATCCTAAAATGAGGAGGGCATAAGGTAGACAACAGAACATACAAAGGGGATTCCTATTTCTATTCATACTTCAACTCTCATGTAATGGTCTTGTATCTTTGTATGGTTCTTACACTCGGAGCAGTTGAATTATTCTTTAAGATACCTAATGTCTTTCTAGGTCTTAGAATCTAAGTCTAAGCTTCGGTATCAAAAAAAAAATACAAAAACAAAACAAAAAAAACCCTTTTACTTTCTTTGTTAATACATTTTAGTACTCAGATTTCTTAACTCTCAAAATCATGAGTCTCCACTGTGTTTGTGTGTGTGTGTGTGCATGTGCGTGCACATATATGTAGGTATATATGTAAAGTCACAGGTTAATATAAAGTGTCTTCCCTAATCAATCTCTACCACGTTTTGAGATGTGGTCTTTCAGTAAATCTGGAGCTTATTGATTTAGCAAATCTGAGAGCAAGCCCCAGGAATTCTCCTCCCTACACTTGGCCCCACCCACAAAGCTCTGGTGCATGAGGATCAAACTCAAGTCCTCATAGTTGAGCTACATGTACTTTTCCGGCTGAGACATCTCCTTTGTTTCCTGTTGCCACCATATTAAGAACAATTGTGAATTTTTTTTAATTTTAGGTGAATTTTTATCACATATCAGGCTGGCTGCAATGAGCTTTATCTAATTGTTTTCCTAACTCTTCAACATTTATATTCCTATTTACTTCTAAAACACTTAAAGAAACTGAACCCTACTATTAAGCCACTTGCCAAGATAAGAGACAGAAAGCTCACTTAAATTACTTCTTCAGGTTTGCACACTTGAACTTAACTCGAAGAACAAGAAGCAATTACTTCTTGTGAAGCAAAGGTAAGTCGCTTGACTGAGAATACTCAAATAGTAGTGCATTTAAGGGTCTATTTTTGATTATAAACTAGACTCAGTTTCTTAACAAATGTCCTTCCCTTTTTCTTTCATTCACCCACCTTTAATCTTTCTACATAATAATTTTATTATTTTCAACAACCATTGTCTGACCTTACTTTCTTTCCAAAAAAGAACTTGGATTTTCTTGATTGAGTAGTTGTAGAATAATGTTCCTTTTTTACCTCATTTCTTTATCACTTATACCTAAATCAAATCATAAGACTTCAAACTTATCAACTCTACTGTACCTCTAAGGCACTGATATAGATACTGTGAACAGACTAAAGCATTAGTTTATTTCATTTACATCTTAAGTATTGTATATCAGCTCTTCCTTCTAGGCATCTATTGAGTTTCTGTACAGGCTGCTTCACTAAATCTTAGCTTTGTTATATGAGTACCTTAGCTTCTCTTCCAGTTAGTTTATCAGATCAAAAAAGTAAAAAAAAATGCAGAAAGATCTCTTTATAATGGCCAACAAATGGGTAGAATACTTAAGGAGGATTATGTAGGCTCAGGGCAATCATTTCAAGGAGTCAAGTCTCTGTGGACTTTATATTGAAAATTCGCTGAACACACTAGAATATAACTTGAAGGATATAACAAATTTTAAAGAATAACAGAAAGAGATAAGGCTATAAAGCATCTAACATTGAAGAGAAAAGAGTTTAAGAAAAAAGTTTTTTCTCTTGAAGTACATTTTAAAACTGCTTACTAGTTATGACTTGAAGACAGAAATCAACATTTGTGTAGAAAATGATATACATTCTTTTCTCTGGAGTCAATAGTAGCTCTAGAAGAAAAAATAAAATAAATAACATTTTATTACAATAGAATTTAAAATAATTTAATCTAATTTGATGACAAATTCTCACATGTCATCATTAAGACAGAAACTGCCTATAACATGCTTCCTGAAGCTGATCATGGAAGCCTCCAAGATTGAGATATTTAGATGTACTTTAGATTCAGGCTAAGAAAATTTCCCCTACTTAGCCTTTTATGTGCTAAACTTCATATTATATTATTTGGGTTAGTGTAACTGAAGCAAGCAATAAACACGTGATGCAAGCTAACTTTATGCAACAGGAAAATTTGTTGACTGATGTTCCTTAAAGGGCTGTAGCTTGTGTATGAGTTGTGCTCAGAGTTTACTCACCGTCTTTGCTCTACAGCTCTCCTATCCAATTGGATGTGCTCTCTTTTGCCGCTTCATTATGCAGTTCTTACACATTTCCAAGCAGTGTTGAAAGGTTATCCAAATAATTGGGCAATACTTTGGAATTAGGTGTTTGTCCCTGGTTGGTTTCTAAATCAAACTCCAAAAGATTTTGGGCAAGGAAGCACGTTGATAATCATCAGATTGGCAGGCAGGCCTGGAAGCAGGGCAGACATCCTTCTAATTAAACAACTGACATATGGATTTGCTTTTCGGCCCTCTGTATTTACACTGCATGGACATTCACATCAAAGAATAGTAGCAGATTCTTGAGCAGCTCACACTGTGTCAGTTCTCTGAGTCTTTTTATAAGCTGGTTCCTATCAGCAGAAATGCCTGCCTTTCCCTCATCCCCTTGGATGTTCTTCTTCAACCTGTGACTACATGACCAATTTCATTAATGCTCAGTTAAATGTCAGTTCCTCAAAGAAGACTGGGAGTAAAAGGTTCAGAAAGTTTGATTTGCTCGTCGCCTGTTAGATTAAAAACCAAATGAAAGTGTTTGCCCCATTGCACATGATACAGCATCCGCATCACTGGAGACCTGAAGCAGATCTCTGCCGGATGTGCTATACGGCAGGACTTCCAATATTGAAAGAAAACAGAAATGGAGTGAAAATTGAAATGGGCAAAGTGGGATGTAATCTGACAAGAGTGAATTATTATGGCTGGAGGGCAATAAAAGTGGAAGTTTGTTGGAGAGAAAAAAAAGTTAGAATTGCAGTAATTCCACATTGGTTGGGATGTCTGCATTTACAGTGTGCAGCAGTTGCACTGGGCTGAGCCCTAACTGACATCTGGAAAAACAATACAGTAGTCCTAGAGTCCTCAAAGGTGACTCTACAATGGAAAAACAACATCAAAAATAAATCTAAACATCATTGTGATAATTGTCTCAAGCTGCTTTAAGTCCTTATATTCCCCTTTTAGGATTAATAAGAGCCCAGAAAAGGATAATAAACACAAGGAAAATACATTTCCTTAATCATTTCCCTTTTCCTGGGATATCCCAAACTGCTACCATCAATTACATTCTAAAGTTTTAAATTAGCACAATATTTACTGAAGCTAACGATCTCAAAACTTTCTTTTCACTATCTTGCAAATAAATTCTTTGTGTTACACATGAAGAATTTTCTTCTGGCATATAATTCCCTCTGCCTTTGCCTAATGCTTTATATGCATTGTGCTATTTCAAATATATCTGTTTCATCAAAATATGGTATTTACGATCCATCTAAAATATTCTCTTTTTACATTACTTTACATGTTCCTACTTACTACACACTTCTAATCGGTTCTATTTCATACATGTCTGTCGCTCTTGTAGGCTAAATTCGTTGTCTATTTTGTCTTCATTAAATACATATAAGATAATATTTCAAAGGAGATGCTCAACAAAAATAAGTAATTCTCAAAATTCACAAGGAGTACAGGCCATCCTGGATATCAACAGCCTTTCTTTTATGCTGTACATCTTTCTCCATTACCTTCCTCAGGGCACATTCACTTTGCACTCAATCTGCCTTTGTTATTGTCCTTGATTATGATACAATCCTGAAGCCGTACCTGGAATATCTGCTGATAGTTAAAGTGGTAGAGAGAATGAACACGGGAACAAAGAAAACAGTGAATATGTTCTTTATCCTCAGGCCTACCAGACAGCAGACATCATGGCTGAGGAGTCCAGAAACTCCTATGCTAAAACCCCAATCACTCTTCAGTTGGAAAAGATGTAACCCAAAAGAAAGAAAGGCCACAGCTGTACTAACCTCATTCTTTAAAAATATTTTAAATGTGATCTTTTAGACTCCTCATTACTGTTCACAGTGAAAAATATTTTTAGCGGCTTGGTTCTGAAGATTTCCAGTGTGACAATACAACAGTGCTATTAGGGGCACATTCTGCCACGAGAGTGAAGACTAATGAGCTGACACATTCCCGAGGGACAACGTGACTCCTGTATGATTCAGCTGATCTCTGTCACATCTTAAGTGAGAGTGAGTCACAGCACCCAGGGAGCTCCCTGATTCCTTTTTGAAAAGAAATGCAATTGAAGTGTCTAAACACAGGTATTGGGATGTTTCGAAATGCCTTTTTCTGTTTGGGGACTGGAGGAAATTCTAGCACTTTCTATCATAAAAGAAACTTTAAAAGCAGTGGTATTTATCATCAACTAAAAATGGGTAAATATGCTGAATATAAGCAAGTGTATTGCATGTGTTCATATTTGAATAATTGAGCAATATGGCAATCTTATGCACGGGAATATGGTTTCCGTGGATAATTTATGTACACGTACTGTGCAGATGATATCCATCTATTAATGCATTTACACTGACTATCAATCATGTGCAATAAATGTTCTAGGATCTATGGATTCAATAGTGTGCAGAGCAGTGATAGGTTCTAATCTTAGGCACTAACATTTCTATAGGGGAAGCCATCAATTAATAATAAATTTAATAAGATGTATAAAACATTAAGCAAGGCCTAGAACTAACTAAAAATATCCAAAAGATAGAAACCAATGTTCCCTTTCTTATGGCACAATGATGGTCAAAAGGAAAAAGTCTGCTTTTAACTAAGCATAACAATCATTAAAACAATATATTTGAGTGTAAACACAGAAAAAAGTTAACAGAATATTTTTAAGAGGAAAATATCCATGTAAAGCAAACCTGTATAGCTCAGTTAATAATGGTAGCATGCTGGTATGTTTCCATGAACAACACCATTGTCAGGTTTCTTTTCAAACTAGGCAGAAATGAAGGCCCATGCTGCCTAGTGGCACAGAGTAGAAATCCCTTTCCAATGCCACTAATGCTTGAAGCATTTAATTTCTCAGATGTTGCTTCATTTAAATAAAAAGTCAAGAATATGCTGCTTCTAAAGAAGATGGCATTAGGTAGCTGCAAAGTAAAATCACTGTTTCCAGTTTTGAACTGAACTAAAGCAAAATTCAATTTTATTACAGGCGTCTACCAAAAGAACAGCAAAAACAGCTCACTGCAAACACTTAAACCTCTCATTACTTTCGATCATATCATATTGCTGTAACATCATATGAATGTGTGATATCACATATAATGTTTTCTTGACCATATCAGCTCTTGCTCAGATGGGATTTTACATATATCTATTTACATCTAAAATTAGCTTAATGGGAGATTCATCCTTATTTTTATTCTGCTTTTGGGAGGATACATATATAATCACATTTTACTTTTCATAATGTATATTATTACTTGCTGTGAAAATGAAAGTTTTTTTATAAAACAATAATGTTCATGAACAACAGTTGATTAAAAATGGAACTAGGATACTTTTTTGAATTTTATTGCTAAACATTTGCATCTATTATTTTCCTCCAAATAGCCTGATAACAGAATACAGTCAATTCACAATTTATCAACTGCTTTAGAAATTCCCTTTCTGATGTTTATTTTCTCCAGTTCTAACAAAGATACTGCCACAAATAGTGCCATTCACAAGTCCATATCCAACACATCTTTCAAGTATAATTTAAAGCTATTGTCATTGATTTACTCATCTGGCTTTTCCAAATACTAAGCCTGAATGTATTAAACACATTATCATCATATCCTACACAGACCATAAATAAAGAAACTTACTAAACACTTTCCAGCAAAAGAACAAGGGCTTGAAGCTTAGGATGCTTGCTTTCAAGCATGAGGGCCACAGTTTCATTCCCAGAACATACCACACTATAACCCCCCCCCCACACACACACACAGAGACATACACACAGACACACATAATGCTTCTGAACTGGCAAAACAGAGGCAAATGGTCCCTCAGGCTCATCCAGCCAGCAATGCCTAACTGATGAGCTCTATGAGAGACAATCATCTCTTCCCTGAGGGAACAGTAACACTAATTATTGGTTTCGATGTCTGTGTTCATTAGACAAATGACTACTAAACACATTAGAGTTATTATTTCATTTGTGATAGAATAGTCCTAGACTTTTAGCAGGCATCCATTTTTTAAAAAAATATTTATTTATTTATTATGTATACAATATTCTGTCTGTGTTTATGTTTGCAGGCCAGAAGAGGGCACCAGGTGGTTGTGAGCCACCATGTGGTTGGTGGGAATTGAACTCAGGACCTTTGGAAAAGCAGGCAATGCTCTTAACCACTGAGCCATCTCTCCAGCCCTGCAGGCATCCATTTTTAATAAGCATAGACAATGCGGCATATTGCGTGTCCACTTTGTGGAAAAGGAAGTAGGGAGACAGAAGTGTGACACTGCCTAAGTCTGCTTATCCACACTTCCCACTGTGCCTGAAGGAAGCTCTCTTAGTGCCTGGTTCTAAAGAACAGATTTCTTATGGAAATAACAGTTGTCATTCCAATTAGTTAGCATGGGTGTGAGTCTGCTGGATTCTTTCCCCACCTTTGAAGCTAGCTGTTGAGACAATAGTGCCATAGTGTGAATCACACTTGGCTTGTTAAATTAAATATCACATTTCCTCCAATGGTCACTGTGCTGGCTAGTTTATGTTAACCTGACACAAACTGCGTTATTTTGGAAGAAGGAACCACAGTCTATAAAGTATCCCCTTTTAGTTTGGCCTATGAGCAAGTGTTTAGTGCATTTTCTTGATAGATGCATGATGTGGGAGGGCTCAGCTCATTGTGTAGTGCACTACTGCTGGATTGTTTGTACTGGGTATTATAGGATAGCAGGGTCAGCAAACCATTGGGAGCAAGCCAATAAGCAGCCTTCCTGCATGGGTCTCTCTACCTGCCTTCCTTTGGTGATTGACTATTACCTGAAAGTATAAAATTAAATAAACTCCTTCTTCCCCGAGTTGCTTTTAAGCATTGATATTTTATCATGATAAAAGAAGCTCTAACTATGACTGTCACTGATCTGTATTTGATTCACTGAGCAAGGAAAACATTCCTGTTATATTAAATTTTAGAATTCATGGGTCTTTATTAGTTACTATAGCGCAACCTAACTCACTCTCATTTTAAATCATTTTGAAAATACCAATTATGTGATTTGGAGAGAAGTTTCACTTAAAGTCAGAATCTTTAGTCTTTAGTAGCTTCTTATACAAGAATAACAACTTTTAGTGGCTGATCAAGAATACTTTTAATGTCAATTACTCATGGTCCACAAAATAGCCCTGGATTTCTTCACTGGTATGTTAGTCAAGCTAGACTGGATATGAAGAAATTAAATGTCCTCTGCAGTCACACCTTATCCTAAGGAGGCCACTCTCTGAAAAATGCAAAGCCCTGGTACATAGGAATAACCTACCCCTTTGGAGTCAAGGTTCTTGAATCACGCTGAGCTCAGGTTCCAGTTGTCTGGTCCAGGAGACTGTATACATGAATTGGGAAGTCTGAGATCTGGCAAACTGATATTTCATTACAATAAATCCCCAGCAAAAAAATATAATCTGGGCTCAACTCTTAGAAACCATGAAGAGCCTAACTAACAAAAGTTACTCATTTTTTAAAATAGGATGTTTTCCAAAGCTGTGATACTAGCACAAGCATTAACATAAACATTCTACAGAATTATAGCCTGAGTATGTTCCACATTTAAAATAGTATTTCACAATTATATTCCTTAAAATAGTTATTTATGGTTGGTTGAAAAAAATGTCAATCAGTAGGTTCAGAATTCTAACTCCAAAGCTCATGTGTGAGTGTATGTGTTTACACATGTGTTTATATCAGAAAGCTAAAAGAACTGCTGCTGACTTTTTTCACTAGAATACCCTGTTTATCTTTAAAAAGACAGGCTTGCACATAAGAATTCTGCAACAAAAATGACCTAGAAGGGCACAAACTTTTCAGCATGATAATTGCTTTCTCCCCAAGGAAGGAGCAATATTTTACACAAGGCTTTGTGTTTCCTAAACTACATATATAGGTATCCTATATCGAGCAGTGAAATTTCTCTAAAGGGCCTGAAGCTTCTGGCCATAATTACATAGTAGATGTTCAGGTACTACTTACTCTAGATGCATAGACTTTCCGTACAGGAATTTATTGTTACAAATATGTGACTTGCAAATAATTAGTTGATAATATTAGGAGAAGGCAATAGAATTTAATTTTTAACTTACTGTTTATTTATATTACATCCCAACCCCAATTTCCCCTACCTGCTCTCCTCCCATTTCCTCCCCAACTCCCCATCTACCTCGATCCCTCTCAATCAACTCTGTTTCTATTCAAAAAAGGGCAGGTCTCCCAGTGGTATCAACAAAGTATGGCATGTTAAGTTGCAGTAAGACTAAGCAACTCCCTCTGTATTCAGCCTGGGCAATGCAATCCAGCATGACGAATAGGTTCTTAAGAGCCAGTCAAAGCATTAGTGACAGTTTCTGTTTCCATTCTTAGGAGTCCCACAAGTAGAGCAAACTCTACGCCTGTCACAAATATGTAGAGGGCCTCGATCTGTCCCATGCAGGCTCCCTGGTTGTAATTTCAGATTCTGTGAGTTTATGTCAGCAAGTTTGGTTTTATCCTGTGGGTTTTCTTGTGATATCCTTGGCCCTTCTAGCTCCTACAATCCTTTCTCCTCCTCTCCAGTGGGATTTCCCCAGCTCAGCCTGAAGGTTGGCTGTGGGCCTCTGCATCTATTTCTGGAAAAAGGCTCTCTGGTGACAATTGGAGTAGTCACCAGTCTGATCACAGAAGATGACCAGTTCAGGCTATGTACCTACCATATCTAGAAGTCTTAACTAGGGCCATCTTCCTAGGATTTGAAGTGCCACAATAAGCTAAAATATTGACAGTTACTTTTTCTCTAATATTTAATTAATATGTGGTTTCATATAGCATCTGGGGAGTTATAAGCACATCAGGTCTTATTGACATGATGAATCTACAGAGATGTGAGATGATGTAGATGTGGAAGGCCCATAATGACGACTCCAAAGCTTGCCTTATCTTTGTAAAAGAATTAACTAGAGATTTAGGAGATTCTCTAATTCCCCCTCACAAAGTTAAGACATTTAAGTCAAGAACAAGGCTGGTGTTCAAGTGACTTAGCCAAAAATTCTGCCTGATGACGGGAATGACTCTTTCTACTGCTTTTGGGGACAGAAAGATTTTATCCAAGAGTCATCTCTCATGATTCCCCGTTCTTGTAACTGAAGGTATGTGACAGCACCTATTCCTAGAGAATAGTATAAGTACTTGTAAATGTGAACAATTGTGTTCTCTCATTTACATAATAAATTTAGGAATAGAGGTATCTAGTTCAGACTAATACAACTTAATTCCAGCAACTTGGTTTTAAGTATGGCTCTTATGATAACCCTCGCTTGAGAATAATGCCAACATAACAGGAATCTCTTTCTGTTGTTGTCAAGACAGCACTTGAGCCCCAACATGTAGCTAATAATACTACCCTTGAGTTTTTCAGTGGCTTAGGGCAATAAATCCTTTTATTTTTTTTAAATCAGTTTTTCATTTTATTCACTTCTATTTATGATTCCATTAGTTGCACTAAAAGGCAGTAATAAAAAGCTAGGTAAAGTGATTGCAGAGACAAACCCACAAATCTACCTAATAAACCCAGATTGTATTGTGTTTGCAGTCTGGTAAGATTTCCCACATAATAACCTACTGCATGCCAATCAGTGTTACAAGGGTACATTGTTATTGATAATGATTTACTGTTGGCTTACAATACATAGTGGACTTTATACTTTTCTCGTCAATTCACTCATTAAGAAAGTCTATAATGCCTGTTGTGTGCTAGGTATTTATGATTCCCAGTATAGCAGAATTATATCAATCACAGCAAAATAGTAGTTGGCTCTCAAATAGCTGTATGTCTGGATACATAAGCAGAACATATATGATGAATAGCAGCCAGAGTTGTAATGGAAGCTTGCAGGAGAGCACTTAAGTTTAGGGGCCCAGCAAATGTCCCAGGAGGGGTGATTATGTAATACAATAGAAATATGAAAACATTGTCAGAAGTGGAAGAAGTTAATTAATGTATGAGTAAGATATTCTCTCACACAAAAGTAAAAATGGTAATATTTGGGATGGGATGACAAGGACTGTGACATAGGAGATTATCAAGAGTGAATTCTGGATATTTAGTACTAGATTGTACATACATGGAGTTCTAGATACAGAGATCAAATGAGATATCCCAGAGAGAGAGAGAGAGAGAGAGAGAGAGAGAGAGAGAGAGAGAGAGAGAGATAAGTGAAAATCAGCTTCATGTAAACTTTAGAAAGAACAAGTACTTAAAATAAACACAATCAACAATAAAGGGCAAAACAGTGAGTCTGATGAGACAGGAACCAAGATTAGAATATATTCCAGGGAAGAAGCAGTTGTCAACAGTGATAAGTAGCATTGAAAGGTCAAGTGAGGGATGGCATCTAGGGTGGTGATGGTATTTAACATATGGAACTGTTTACATCTTTGCTGAAACCAGTTTCAACAAAATCATAACAGCAGAAGACAAATGAGCATTTCCTGAGTGTTTGATGAACAAAATGAAAATTAATGAAAAGAGCCTTTGTCCAAATAACTTGACCTTAGAAACAAAGTGATACTGATAACTTGATAGGGGTAGTAGATTTGAGAATAAAAATTTATATTTAAAAAAAGCAGAGTTTTGAGAATGCAAAACTCTTTTGAGAAGAAATAAGAAGAGGTTTAATATGTAACAGAGAGAAGAAATAATTAGCGGGTAACTAGACAGAAACCAAGATGTGTGTACATATGTAAATGAGTTTATTCTTTCATTCATACTGAAAATGCCAAGGCATAGCACTACATAAAGTCTTTACATATCTAAATATTTTAGCTCAGTTTATGTAAGCATATCCTTTATTATCCATTGTCCTCAGTTGTTCTAGAACATTGGGGAATCATGCCAGAACAGTCACATGTTGATGTTGCCTTTCCTGTAAAAGCATAAAAAATAGAAAGCCAGTTAATCAGGCTTTCATCATATTTTCAGAACTCCTCACCCTCATTTTAGATTATTTTTTATGTTTTAAATGGTGTGCATATCAGGGTGTGGATGTGTGCATTTGAATGCAGTCTGTAATAGGGTGGCAGATTTTTAGGAGCATGAATTGCAGGTGATTCTGACCTCCTGACTTGGGTGCTGGGAATTCAACTCAGGTCTTCCATAAGAATAAAAAATTCTTTTCATTAGTGAGCGTTTCTCCAGACCCTCATTTGACTGAAGCAATATTTCCAAAATGTATATTTTTGCAACTTTAAAGTGCAGACAGAAAGACAGTTTGTAAATTCACCTCTTTCTTGGTTTTTGTGTTTCAAATGAGAAAGTGCACCTATGCATTCTTTTCACTGTATCTGTGTCTTTGTTTCTTCAGTAAATCTGTATTCATTATGCAAAAGCAATATGAAAATATTTGAGTAAAGAAAAAACAGACTATCAAGGATAAAACCTTCAACAGAGCCCTTGAAATATATTTGAAAAATGCTACCCTATTAAAATATAAATAGGCAGATCTCCTCTGAAAACACAAGTCTTTGGCTCATTTGAAGAATACGCTTTAGACTCTAAGCAAAAACATCGCTTACATTCTGAATTAAAACTATCAAGTGTGAAGGAATTAAATTCAGTAGAAAATGGATTAGCTCTTTATATAACTACCTCATATTCCAATTCACCCCAAAATTATTTAGTACACAATAACCATTTGAATTATGAATAGTTCATTAATTTTACTGTCATCTTGTTTGATCAGTTAAAATAGAATACTGAAGATACAGCTTCAATGTAGCTATGATACATCTGTGTCTTCCATATTAATCCAAAGAAATGTTAATGATAGACAGACATAAAAATACATGAATTATGAGAATCTGATTGTTGTAATTAACCAGCAATTTTATGTTGGTAAATATTTAAAATATTTCCATGAAGGTATTTTAAAATCACACACTCATTTTTTAATTTTTCTTTGTAGTTCATTTCCAGACATATTGAAGAAAACCAAGTAATTGCTAACAATCCATCTACTATATAATAAAATTTGTCTTTTAACAAATTGACTAAATAATCGCTCACATTTAGGAAAATGGACTTTTAAAGTAGGCTGTTTATAGTCTTCATCTATATTTTAAAGATATTTCTTTTGAAGGTTTTAAAGCTCTATAATTGTTTAGGTAATATAATTTATCATGTTTTGGCTTCAGGGCAACCACTCTAGGAATAAAACTGTCAAGAACAGTGAGAGAGAGAGAAAAATCTGAGACTTTTGTTGCTGCTTCATAGAAACTAAACACATCTCGTACATTCTAGCCTTGGGCAGATACTAAAATAATAAGGAAAATCAGAAAAGCTTAGGACAAGAGGAAGTTGGTGGCATAATGACTTCAACTCTTTCATTGATAAGTCTGTAAAATCGACTTCACAGTGTCACAGAGGAAAGTATCAAAGACTTGGCAAAACCAGTCAAGTGGCAATGTAGGCAATTCTGATCCCTAGATCCCACCCCAGAAGATAAAGACATGGAACTGAAACCCACTCTACTATTTAAGAAAAGTGAGCCCCATTCATCTT